>BPTQ01000001.1:131639408-131780824 GCA_019973895.1 Chrysanthemum seticuspe | reverse complement strand
ACTAAATAATCAACTTACAAGAGGTCCAATAGCCACTATGGCTTGAATCCAAGAACCAATGAACCTCTAACCTATGCAATTCAACCCACTAGTCCTAAATCAACCCACATCCATCACTGCATCATCCCTTTGACCATTTCCATTGCTAGTTTGACCCCGTTTGACTTTCTTTGACCAAAGACCAACTATGCTTAAAACTGAGACATAACCTTATAGAAAGCTATTAGAAGCTTGTATAAGCTTATTGTAGCTGAGAATTGAGCTTTTTGAAGCTTGTAAACAAGATTTAGACTTGGAATATTTCAACAGTGGACATAAACTGAAGATTATAACATTAAACTGAAATTAGTACTTGGAATCAGTTTCAATACATTTAAATACTTTAAGTTAACATAATTTAACAAAAGATTACAAGTTTGATATTTAAACTAAGGCTTTAACATAAAAACGACATTGATAAAAATGTAAAAACTAGAAGACTACTCAACTTGCTTCCCCATGCTTCTTTTTATAATCCATGGACTTTATCTCTCACCTCTGAACATTTCCCAACAATTTCCTAGCCATTGGATGGCTTGAATCAATCTCAACCATTCAAAACTGATTTTGGCGCCTTTTTTCCTTTTGACAGATAGGAGAGATTTGAGTGAAATGGGGGAGAGGCATTTAATGCCTTTGGAGTTTGGTGAGGTGGGGGGGACAGGAAGGTGATATGGTGAGGCTAGGTGGTGTGTTGGTGGCTGGTATGGTGGGCAGACAAGAAGGAGGGAAAACGGGGAAGAGGGTGAGACTGGGTTTGACTGGTTTGTTTGACCAGATATTATAAAGGAGGGGTCCAAATTGCATTTTGACAGGGGGTCCAAATGGGTGAAAGGGTCATAATGGGTTTAAAGGTTAATAACCAAGGGACCTTTCATGTAATTGCTGAAATTTCAAGGACCATAACTGCCAATTCAGAAAAGTTTATCCAAGGGCTGAAAATGACACTTTCAAAAAGTACAAGGACCAAATTTGCCAATTTGCCATTTTCCAGGGGCCATTTTTGCCAAAATTCAAACTTGAAGGACTAAACTTGAAATTTCTCAAACTTTTTGATATTTTTCACCAAAGGACTTATTTTGACAACTTTTGATTTTAAAAGGACCTTTGGTGACTTTTGCTTTTGAAATTATGGCTCAGGGACTATTTTTGACAATTTATGAAACTTGGGGGACTGAAACTGCAATTTTTGCAAAATTGATATGTTTTTCATCAGATTTTGATATTTTTGAATTTAAAACACATAAAACACTGATTTGTGATATTTTGATCATTTTGATGTGTTTCTGAGTGTTTTCAGATGAATTTGCAGTTTAATTTGTATAAAAATGATGAGTATTTACACACTCATCAGTGGCATTCGACAATTCGTTGGCTGTACAACTTCTTTTTCCGGTTCAGTTAATACCTTATCCGACTTAGTTTCCACTTGTTTGATTCGTGCGACCCTAGACCCAAATGGGTGTGACTAGTGTCGGGTCTTTACTCGAGTCGAGCCGTGCCCGAATAGCACTAAACGAGGCTTGAGTTAAGCCCCCAATACCCCATTGGATGTTATTCAGTGCTGTTACTCCAAGTAGCAAGTGAAAACCCCCTTCCTCCACATGTGTCAATTTTATTTTCCTGTTGCTTCGAGCCGCTAAGGGTGCGTTCATTTCTACTCATTATAGCCCTTAAAGGCTGCGTTTTCAGCCCCTGAAAGGTGCGTTTGGACCTGCTCATTACAGCCCATTTTCAGCCCCTGAAAGGTGTGTTTGGACCTGCTCATTACAGCCCTTAAAGGCTCATTTTGCTTGCGTATTTTCTGCACCAACAAGTGCGTTTAGTTGCTGAAATTCTGCACCAATAGGTGCGTTTGCTTTGCTTTTGTTTTGCTGATAAGTAGCCCCCGTCAGTGGTGTTTGTTTTGTTGTCTAACAGCCCACAAGAGGACGCTCGGTTCATCTTGTAACGTCTCAAGTTATGCTACAACTTCATTCCCGTCTCGCCTCATTTCACTCGACTCATCATTCACGACGTGTAATAAACACACAACTCGTATTATATCGTCAATGCTTTTGAAAACACAAGTCACTCGAGATACATAATAAATGAGTAAATGATAAACAAAACATTAAAACCTGTGATGTAAAATAAAACAAGTTCTATACTTGTAATTAGATGCGATTTATATAATTCAAATGGATGTTGTTTATACTTTAAATTGTTAAACAATATAAACCGGTAAATAATAATTCGGGTATTTAAAACTTGACTCTTGACATAAATCCTCTTGAACAACTAGAGTTGTACATCGGTCATGCCAAATTCTTATAAACATACTTACTATTTTACGATTTACAAATGAAATATACTCTTGAAAACATATACTGTAAATTTTCTATTGTGAATGACGAGTTAAATAAATGACATTTCAAAACGTGTTTATTAATAAAATATACTACCTACATTGTATATTGTGAATACAAATGCTATACAAGTTTTGACATTTCTTCGACCCAAATAAATAGAATATATATACTCAGTTCACACCAAATTTTCTATAAACATATTTTACAAATTACTAACGGATTTATATCTTAAAAAAGTATATTTCCCTATCTTATAAATATAAGACGAGTGCATATATAAAACTTTCAACATATGTTGATAATGAAATATATTTATAAAATTTTACTTTCTATTTTCTATGCAATTGACACACAAATTAAGTTAGGATTTAATTTCGTTTCAATATAAATATACTTATACTTGATGTCATGAATTTATATATACACTTAATATATACATTTCTTTCGTTCGCATCGGCGTCTCACATTTTATGTATTATCTTTCGTACCTCATCATTCGATCATCATCGAGCCAAGGTCTCGCTCATGCTCGATACTTTTCCCTTACACACTCTCTCTTTACCATAAGCCGATATGCACACAAACCTTTGAAAACTATTTTTCTAACTTAAGACGATGCCACACAAGCAACAACAACAACAAACACTTGAAAGTTTTTCTTAAACTTCATCGTGTCTTAAGCCTAGAACTATAAACTAAGACTTGTTATACTAATCTAGGTTGCGTGTCAGTACTGCGCACTCATACTATTTGAATTTACGCTATTTCGGATTTCTTCAACTAAGGTGAGTTCATAGCCCCACTTTTACTCTTTTAATTATTTTATAAACTCCTTGGGGGAGAATACATGCTACTACTGCTTTTATGATCACAATTGCTTGAAAATTGTTTGCTGTACTCTTGATATTATGACTCTGCCTAAGTTGCCAGCCAAAAGTCCCCTACATCATGAACTATTAATCACTTGCGAGTGAACGCAAATATCGTGGATAGTACTATGGGAACTGACGACCCCGACTCGGTTATCAGAAATAACCGGGGCGCACTATATTTGGTATCTCTATGTAATTGGCTATTACATCTCAGAGGGGCAATTTTATTTACTTACACCAGTAATTAGGTGTATGCAGTTAGTATTGGTGTCATGAGCTTAGTGCAATAATATCAACTATCTTTTATGGGCGTATAACAACGTAGCCCATGGCTTATCTTAAACTTGAAAATCTTGTGATCAACTGCTTATTTACTAAACCTATGAATTCACTCAACCATTGTGTTGACTTTTTAGCATGTATTTTCAGGATGAAAAGGCGATAGCTAACTCTGGAGGCGCTTGGGCATTGGCATGGCATGGTCATAGATGACTCTGATATACGAATTGGGACCACATTTTATTAATGGGCCATTTTTCCGCAACAAATCAACCTTTGTAAACTCTATTTTACTTCAATAAATGAAATCTTTTAAGAAAAATCTTTATTTTTCACTTTGTGTTATGATCTAATTGAGTAGCATCCCAAAAACCTTTTCTTCCGCTGCAAACCATTTTTGGGGGTGTTACAGATTGGCATCAGAGCCTGGGTTATAGAGAACTAGGAAATTTTCAAAACCTAGACTATAACCACTTTTACAAAACTTAATCATATGACCGCCACATGCCTGCCTGCCAAGCTGATTGCCTCACTTATGACTCGTTGAAGTCATCTTTGATAAGATATGTGTTTTATTACTGACAACTTAGTCTCACTATTAGCTATGATTGCCTTACGTATATGTATGTTTACGTACCACTGCGCTACGCCTTCTCCCCCACATAAATGAATTATTTGTTCAATCTTTCATATCAAACTTTAAAGACATTAGGGCATGTTACTAGTATAACTAAGCTAAGCATTGCAAGATTCATTGAACCTCGGGTGAATATAGCTTGATCACCTATATTCAACCAGGGACAGTGGGACATAGCCTGATCACCTATGTCCGACTCAGAGGTGAATGTTGCAATACTGAAAGTAGTTATAATGGTGGTATGTCCGCTTGACCTCCTGATTGACTTCTAAAAATGGTAAAACTTTCATTTGTGTTTTCATCATAAGAGTTATAAAGGTTTACTCCTACACATCGCACACCGACGTCACAACATTTTCTCACTACGGCACTTTTTCTCCTAAGTGGAAAGCCTTTCTCATTACTACCCCTCTAAACTGACCATTTTACACCACTACCTTACGCCTCCGCGTCTACACTTACTAGCAACGTGCATGGAGATTTGCATGGCAGATGATGCACACTACCACTTCGCGTAAGGACATCACAGTGATCCATGTTGAATGAACCACTTTACACCACCACTTCGCGCCCTTTGTGCCTACTGATGAGTGTCTAAATACTCATCATTTTTGTACAAATTAAACTGCAAAAACATCTGAAAACACTCAGAAATGCATCAAAATGATAAAAATATCACAAACAAGTGTTTTATGTGTTTTAAATGCAAAAATATCAAAATCTGGTGAAAAACGTATCAAGTTTGCATAATTGGCAGTTTTAGTCCCCCAAGTTTCAAAAATTGTCAAAAACAATCCCTGGTAAAACCAAATAAAGAGAAATATCATTTTGAGTCCCTAGGGATTCTTAAGTTGTCAAAACTGATCCTTGAGATTTAAATTTACAAATTTACAACTTTGGTCCTTTAACTTTCAAAAATGACAACTTAGGTCCCTTAACTTTCAATATTGACAAGTTAGGTCCCTAAACTTTCAAAGCTTGTCAATTTTGGTCCCTTTAAAACAAGTTTGGAAAATTACAGGTTTGGTCCTTGGTCTTTTCAGAAAATACAAAACAAGTCCTTGTTATTATTTAACAAAAGACTTGTCAAAATAGAATTGTGACCCCTGCCTTTTATCCATTTGACCCCCTGACCCTCTCTTTTTGACCCCTTGGTCAACCCAAGTCAAACAAACAGGATAACCCGCCCACTGGCTTATCTTCCTCTCCAACTTGCCCTGCAACCTCAGGCACCATCACCTCACCTTTCCACCCCCCTCCTCATCATACTCACCTAACTTACCCACTACAATAAATGCACCCCCCCTACTAGCTATTTCACAGAGCAAATTGTCAAACCAATTTTCCCGCCAAATTTGAATCAAAGGCTATAATGCATTCTAGCCATCCAATGGCTCACAAGACTGATGGGATTCACTCAGAAGAAAGAGAAAAAGAGCTTTGGTGTATAAAAAGGGAAGAAGAAGAAGAAGAGAACCAGTAGTTAGTTTAAAATTTAAATTGTATGTCGTTTTTCCTTAAAGTATCTTAATTAGTTTTTCAAATTTGTAATTTCAAGTTCTCTTGTATTGAACTTAAGTAATTTGATAACTACAATATGTTTTGAGCCTCAATTCAAAGTTTCATTCAAGTTTTAAAATTTCATGGTTTACTGTTTAAAAGATCCAATTTCAATCTGTTAAGTCTAAGCTTCTCATAGCTTATACTTAAGCTCAAATAAGCTTACCTAAGCTTATCATAGCTTTTGGTAAGCCTATCAATCAATTTCAAGCAGATTTTGGTTTTGGTCAACAGAAGTCAACTGAGAAGCCAAATGGGCATGGAAATGGTACTTGGGTGATGCAGTGCTTGGAATGGGTTGGTAATGAAGTAGAATAGTGATATTGGTTCTGGTCTGAGTTGTTTATAAGCAGCATAGCTTGTGAGTACTTTCTTTGTTTTCAATAATAGTGTAACTTTGCATAATTTGTATCTGTCTTGATTCAGTATTAGGATTAGTTTATACTTGCTTATTTACTGTCATTAAGTCTTGGTTATTCAAGTTTCAGCATTGGCATAAGCCAATTAAGCAAGTAAGTAGATCTAGTGGCTTATCAAGTCATTAAAGGGGTGTTTGGATCTAGGGCTCAATCTGTCTCAAAGGTCTTTTCAATGTTCAATATCTATTGGTTCATGCTAGTTAAGTCCATACTAACTCATTTCAGTCAATAAATTGGGTCTGCAAACATCTTAAGTCAACATTTCATCTCAACTGATTTAACAGATTACCTGTTGTGATTTTGGAAATCAAACCACTTGCATTGTGTTTAAAATACATAGATATAGGTTGATTTAGTCTCATTACAATCATTAACACCAATATCAGTCTACAAATCAAGTTTAAAACTCAAAAAATGTCAAAGTTTCATTGTTTCTTCAAAAGTCAAAATATGAAAATCAGGTTTTGAGCCAACTGATAGAGATTTTTCCTTGATTCATTTTTGGGTCAAATTCAGTGAGGTTTGGTGTTTCAAAACTTCAACTGGTTCTCTATCTTATTAGCATTTTTGTGAATTTTTACAAATATTGTATAAGCTTCAAATAAGCCCTTCTTTTAGGCCTAAATCCCCTGCTCCACTGTGAGTGTATGCTGAGTTTTTTCTCAGAAAGTGCAGCTTATGCACAGAGCTCATTAGAGCTTCTCATGGCCTGAATTTTGGTACACTTGGTCTCACCCAGGTCTTTTCCAAATTCCAATTGGTAGTTTTCAGTTTGAGCTTATTATTAAGCTTGTGCTTGTGTTCAAAGGTGGTGCTTAGAAACTGATTTTAGATCAAAAGCTCAAAATATCAAATCTGTTGTAGATTGTGATTCTGTTGGTTAGGCTTGTTTAAACTTGTTCCATTTTAGTTATCTTAGCTTATTATAGCTTGTGTGTCAGTTTGGTAGCCTTTGGAGTGCATTTGCTTAATCAAGTGCTTATTTCAATAAGCACTTCCATAGCAGTTTCAAATTCATCCACATAAGCACTTGTTTTTCCAATTTTCCTAGATTCCTAATATTATTTTAGACTTTTCCTAAATTTTCAGATTTTTCTAAGTTGTTTTGCTATTTTTCTTAATTTAAATTAGTTTTTAAGCACTTTTAAATAGCATTTAATACAAAAAATTCAGAAAAGCTTCAAAAAAATAATTTTTCAATTTTCTTAGGTTTAGATAAATATAAAAAGTAAAAAAGGTAATTTTCCATATTTTTCATAGTTTATTTTGTAATTTTTAATAATTTAATTAGTTTTAAATAGTTTAAAATTCATAAAAAATAGAAAAATAATCAGAAAATTATAAAAATAGTTTTGAAAATTCTATTTTGATATTTTAGACTTTTCCATTTCATAATTTTATTTTTCTAGCCTTGTTTCCTAATTTCTTGTATTTTAGGTAATTATTAAATAGTTAAAATTAGTTTTTAATTAATAATAATTAGATAATTAGTTGTAAAATTAATTTTCTTTTTCTAATAATTTTCTTTTATCATTAGGTTTATAAAAATATCATTTTCATATTTTTAGGGTTAATATTGTATAAGTTTCACTTTTTTATTTTGTACGTCGCGTAGATTTTAATTTCAGTTTTATAAAAACAAAAAGAACAAAAACATCATTTTAAATATAGTGATAGCGTTTATTTAATAGATTTTATCTTTTTAATCTTCTTTAATTTGCATTTAAGCCGTTGTAATTTGTTGGCTATTTCTGTAGTTATAATCATAACAAATCTCTGTATCCATTCAAATCTTCTCGATCACTAAACGTCTGACTATTCTCGCACGGCTCGTTGGGACTTAACGACCTGGGGAAACACTATACTCTCCTGGACTTCATTGCATTCGTGCCTGAGCAGTTTTAAAGCTGATTACGGTCTGCCATTCACAAGTGGCAGGCTTGAGTGATTTAGCTTGACTGTTTTGCGCCAATCACCTACGTTATGTATGAGATTTGCTTAGCAGATAATACATAACCAGTGAAATGTTGCATCATGCGAGTTAACGATTATATTTACCATTTAGATTTTATTAGCGAATTATGCGCGACTAACTAAATTTTATTTACCGCACGACATTACCCTATGTCTAAATTATATTTTTGGGTCGCTACTATACCATGTCTTCTGTATCCTATCTCATCGACTTATCGTCTTCATTACGGAATCATTAAACCTCTATTACTGAATCATCGCAACCCATGTCTCCATCATCCCATCCAATTATCATTCTCTTAGACGTTAAGATCGAAGTCATCTCTTCATCCATTGCGGTAACAATGTCACCCCTACCCCCAAAACTCGTACTCAATCGATGAACCAGAGTTCTTCCCTAGCCGTTCTAGGAACAACACACCTCGACATCTACAAAGGGAACCCCTCGCTAAACATAAATAATAAACGAACAGCTAAAAGATCTACAAAACATACCAAGAGTTAACTTGCAACTGAAGCCACTTTTCTGAGAACAAATCCCTAACCTTTCACTCATTCCTTCGAAATACCAACGGTCCGTCCTACTATCCTCTTATGAAATAATAAACTCCGTCGTTATCTAACGCAAACTGCTTTCAAATATTCTACCGACCATTTCACGGTCATTTTACCAAAAGTCCTACTACTGTGCGATTAAACCAAAAGCATTTACAACCATACTCATACTTCATAAAAAAATGACCTTATTAATGCTTTTCAAACTATTTTCTTATAAGGTGATAAACCGATTAATTACATTACCACTATTTTATGAAACAACAAACAATTGCGATAGCAATTTGTAAACTATATTACAAAATTTTCCTTGCAAGTTATATTACGGTCTTATAAACTATTAGCTGTTTTAGCCACCGTCTAATTTGAAACCATAAAACTTAGTACACTTACCTAACAAGCTATTTTGCCCTTACCGTACTAAGTATTTTACTACCACCTTATTTCCTGAACTACGAAATCTTCTACTATTTGACAAACATCAACTTGTTTCCTCATAAGCTATTTTACAAATTATTTCACGAGTTATTTTATAATCTGAATCGTTTTCTTACCAAAACATCACAAAGTTAACTTCAATTCCACTACTATTCTATAAATAATAAATCATTTTCTATTGCGTTATAAGCTGTTTTAAAAATCACCTAACCAAGTTGTTGCTTTAATACCGAACCACAAACTATAATTTATCATGACAAAAGTATTTTCTTCTTACTCAACTAAGTGGTTTTACAAACCTTTCCATAAACTTTACTGCAATTTCCTTATAAACTATTTACTCCCTTGAAAAACTTTAAAGGATAACCGATATGCTTTGTTTTGAAAACAATAATGAGAAATGCTAAGAAATAAAACTGATTGATCATCTACAAAAGCTAAGGTATTTGAAATTATTTTGAGAAACAACTTTTGAATTCACGTGTAAACCTCCAACTTGGAACCGATTTCATGTTGTCGCTTAAAACCTTATTTAACTAGTTTTCATCACAAAAGCTAAGATTCATCAACTTTCTTTACATACATCAAGTTCTCTTTGAAATTTTAACGACTCTATATCTTTCTTATACCGTTCAAATTCGAGAAGCATAACCCGAACAACTAAACTCTACCCATAAACGTTTAAAACTTATGAAAACATACATACCCAACCACATCTTCTATAACGTTTTCACCTTCGAAAACTTTTCTTTAAATAAAAATTGTGCCGACAATAAAATGCGTAATGGCATTTATTAAAAATATTTATTCTAACGAGTCAAAAATTTTCTGGTTAAACCTTGTCAAAACTTCTTATGTTAAGAAATATCAAACATCGACCTTTGCGAAATTGTTTTACTTGCATCGCGTGTGGAAACTAGTTCTACTGAATTAGGATTCTTTCAAGGAATTTTTTTTCTTTATTGCATTTTTATCAACGATAAAACTTGTGGTAGCATTTTTCTGAAAACATTTATTGTTACGAGTTAAAGTTTCTGGTCAAACTTTATCGAACTTCCTACGCTCAGAAATATCAAAACGTCAACTTTTACAAAAATTTTCATGCTTATGTCAAGTGTAAACGTCTAACCCACTAAATTATAATCCTTTTCGAGGTCACAAAACTTCTCACCTAACTACCTAACACAAGCAAAGAGATTGAATTTCTTAAAATGTTGACATACCTTTTAAATAAACACATATTCGAACAAATTTGACCACACCACGTTTTCAAACAAGTTTAGTAAGTTTTAAATCCTTACTCTATCACATAAGCGACTAACACAAATTTAACCTCGAGGACGAGGTTCCAATAAGGTGTA
This sequence comes from Chrysanthemum seticuspe, assembly GCA_019973895.1. Taxonomy (NCBI): domain Eukaryota; kingdom Viridiplantae; phylum Streptophyta; class Magnoliopsida; order Asterales; family Asteraceae; genus Chrysanthemum; species Chrysanthemum seticuspe. The sequence goes on along the minus strand of BPTQ01000001.1, from coordinate 131,770,339 downwards.
GGTACTATAACACCCCGAAAATTTTCAAACAAAATTTTAACAATAAATAAAAGTATTTATTTCCTAAGTTTTACTTCTGGATTTTCCGACTGTATTTGAATCGAGAACGATAGATTTTCTCATAAAGCATGAAAACCGACACTCGACATGTACCGACATCCGACGGACTACTGGCAAAATGTTTTTAATTTAAACTCTACGTACTGGTGACACCGTATTATTACGCCTTCGAAAACGCTTCTACCAATATAATCTTTATATTCAACGTATGCCGGGGAGGTACGTTTATTTAGAAATTCGACTAAACACGGGATACACATAATACATTTAGACCTACCAATAATACTTATCACCTTAACACCTGTTAACCACTATCACGTTTCTTTTATTCTTTTTTTTTTCTTCTCTTCGGTTCCCCAAACTAAGCACAAACACCACTTTCCCAGGTTATCATCTTCCTTTTTCTTCATCTAGGTCAAAACACCAAAGGGAGAAATAAAAATGGTATACTGCATATTTGCTTTTCTTCCCTATCACCCCAACGCAAGATCAAATATAGGTGCATCCTTGTTTTGTCTTCTTTGCCCTCTCCCAACGTGGGTCGATCTGCCCAAGACATAGGCTCAGAGGCATCATATGTCACCATCTTCCTTTCTCTTCTACCCACACAAGGTCACGGGGTTGCTTTGGAAACGGAGTAGATGACGACCTTTGCTCAAGTCGGATCTTCACAAGACCCTAAGAAAGAAAGTATGGTCAAAGTTATCTTCTTCTTCTTCTATTTATACTGTCGAAGCCACAAGTGAAGCCACGCCTCTTCTCACTTACAAATCTTCATGAAAACAAGGTTCCTGATAAGGGTTGATTCAGTTGGTTGCATGGGCTTCACTTGGATTTGGTTGGGTGATGATTCGTATTTGGGTTTCATTGTTCCTGGTCTTCCTCTCCATCGAGCCACTTACACCTCATGTTAAGGTCTTTCTAATTTCCTCATAACCTGTAAATTATTGATTTTGGTTGTTATCAAAGTTAATGTTTTGATTTGTTTTACAACTTATACACTTGTATTGATTTATGTATATCAATCGACATATACATATATGAGATTGGCATTTGTTGTTGTTGACTTAGTCTTGTGTGGTTAAAAATAAGAAACGTCCTTAAGAAACTTTGTATTTGGTTAATGTGGCATTCGACAATTCGTTGGCTGTACAGCTTCTTTTTCCGGTTCAGTTAATACCTTATCCGACTTAGTTTCCACTTGTTTGATTCGTGCGACCCTAGACCCAAATGGGTGTGACTAGTGTCGGGTCTTTACTCGAGTCGAGTCGTGCCCGAATAGCACTAGACGAGGCTTGAGTTAAGCCCCCAATACCCCATTGGATGTTATTCAGTGCTGTTACTCCAAGTAGCAAGTGAAAACCCCCTTCCTCCACATGTGTCAATTTTATTTTCCTGTTGCTTCGAGCTGCTAAGGGTGCGTTCATTTCTACTCATTATAGCCCTTAAAGGCTGCGTTTTCAGCCCCTGAAAGGTGCGTTTGGACCTGCTCATTACAGCCCGTTTTCAGCCCCTGAAAGGTGTGTTTGGACCTGCTCATTACAGCCCTTAAAGGCTCGTTTTGCTTGCGTATTTTCTGCACCAACAAGTGCGTTTAGTTGCTGAAATTCTGCACCAATAGGTGCGTTTGCTTTGCTTTTGTTTTGCTGATAAGTAGCCCCCGTCAGTGGTGTTTGTTTTGTTGTCTAACAGCCCACAAGAGGACGCTCGGTTCATCTTGTAACGTCTCAAGTTATGCTACAACTTCATTCCCGTCTCGCCTCATTTCACTCGACTCATCATTCACGACGTGTAATAAACACACAACTCGTATTATATCGTCAATGCTTTTGAAAACACAAGTCACTCGAGATACATAATAAATGAGTAAATGATAAACAAAACATTAAAACCTGTGATGTAAAATAAAACAAGTTCTATACTTGTAATTAGATGCGATTTATATAATTCAAATGGATGTTGTTTATACTTTAAATTGTTAAACAATATAAACCGGTAAATAATAATTCGGGTATTTAAAACTTGACTCTTGACATAAATCCTCTTGAACAACTAGAGTTGTACATCGGTCATGCCAAATTCTTATAAACATACTTACTATTTTACGATTTACAAATGAAATATACTCTTGAAAACATATACTGTAAATTTTCTATTGTGAATGACGAGTTAAATAAATGACATTTCAAAACGTGTTTATTAATAAAATATACTACCTACATTGTATATTGTGAATACAAATGCTATACAAGTTTTGACATTTCTTCGACCCAAATAAATAGAATATATATACTCAGTTCACACCAAATTTTCTATAAACATATTTTACAAATTACTAACGGATTTATATCTTAAAAAAGTATATTTCCCTATCTTATAAATATAAGACGAGTGCATATATAAAACTTTCAGCATATGTTGATAATGAAATATATTTATAAAATTTTACTTTCTATTTTCTATGCAATCGACACACAAATTAAGTTAGGATTTAATTTCGTTTCAATATAAATATACTTATACTTGATGTCATGAATTTATATATACACTTAATATATACATTTCTTTCGTTTGCATCGGCGTCTCACATTTTATGTATTATCTTTCGTACCTCATCATTCGATCATCATCGAGCCAAGGTCTCGCTCATGCTCGATACTTTTCCCTTACACACTCTCTCTTTACCATAAGCCGATATGCACACAAACCTTTGAAAACTATTTTTCTAACTTAAGACGATGCCACACAAGCAACAACAACAACAAACACTTGAAAGTTTTTCTTAAACTTCATCGTGTCTTAAGCCTAGAACTATAAACTAAGACTTGTTATACTAATCTAGGTTGCGTGTCGGTACTGCGCACTCATACTATTTGAATTTACGCTATTTCGGATTTCTTCAACTAAGGTGAGTTCATAGCCCCACTTTTACTCTTTTAACTATTTTATAAACTCCTTGGGGGAGAATACATGCTACTACTGCTTTTATGATCACAATTGCTTGAAAATTGTTTGCTGTACTCTTGATATTATGACTCTGCCTAAGTTGCCATCCAAAAGTCCCCTACATCATGAACTATTAATCACTTGCGAGTGAACGCAAATATCGTGGATAGTACTATGGGAACTGACGACCCCGACTCGATTATCGGAAATAACCGGGGCGCACTATATTTGGTATCTCTATGTAATTGGCTATTACATCTCAGAGGGGCAATTTTATTTACTTACACCAGTAATTAGGTGTATGCAGTTAGTATTGGTGTCATGAGCTTAGTGCAATAATATCAACTATCTTTTATGGGCGTATAACAACGTAGCCCATGGCTTATCTTAAACTTGAAAATCTTGTGATCAACTGCTTATTTACTAAACCTATGAATTCACTCAACCATTGTGTTGACTTTTTAGCATGTATTTTCAGGATGAAAAGGCGATAGCTAACTCTGGAGGCGCTTGGGCATTGGCATGGCATGGTCATTGATGACTCTGATATACGAATTGGGACCACATTTTATTAATGGGCCATTTTTCCGCAACAAATCAACCTTTGTAAACTCTATTTTACTTCAATAAATGAAATCTTTTAAGAAAAATCTTTATTTTTCACTTTGTGTTATGATCCAATTGAGTAGCATCCCAAAAACCTTTTCTTCCGCTGCAAACCATTTTTGGGGGTGTTACAAACTTGGACTCCAAAGAAAGGATAAATGATATATTTAGGATTGCTAAAGCCCAAGAGAGGAGAAGTAGAGATTTTGGAAACATAAGATTCATCAAAGATGAAGATGGACGAAGCATTATCAATAAGAGGACATTAGAAAAGGATGGGGAGAATATTTCTCCTCTATTTTTAATGAGAGGGGTACGAAACAAAGTATAGAGATAGAGATCCCTAGCCAAGATTTGCTTCTCGAGTGTGACTACTTGGATATCAGCCAAGGTGAAGTGAAAGTTGCATTACAGAAGATGGGAAGAAACAAAGCTGTAGGCCTAGACCAAATACCCATAGAAGCTTGGAGGTGCTTAGGTGATGAGGGGTTAAGATGGTTGACTTCCCTCATCAACAAGATCTTCTCTAGTTCTAAGATGCCATAGGAATGGAGGCTCGGTGAATTCATCCCCATCTATAAGAAAAAGGGCGACGTATAAGTGTGTAGCAACTATAGGGGTATTAAGCTCCTTAGTTACACTATGAAGCTCTGTGAGAGGGTTATTGAGAGAAGGTGGAGAAGGGAGATGAGGGTGTCAGAGAACCAGTTTGGTTTTATGCCAGGAAGGTCCTCGATCGAGGCTATTCACCTCCTCAGAAGCCTCATGGAGAAGTATCAAGAAAAGCAAAGAGACAAGCATGTGGCCTTCCTCGACCTAGAAAAGGCCTACGATAGTGTCCCATGTGAATTGATTTGGACAACTTTGATAGATAAAGGAACCCCTAGGAGATACTTAAGAGTTATAAAGGGTACGTATGAGGGGGCGAAGACCCGTTTACGGTCCACAGTGGGAATCTAAGAGTTTTTCCCCGTAAAAGTAGGACTACACCAGGGATCAACCATTAGCCATTATATATTCGCCTTGATTCTTGATGAGCTATCACGAGGGATCCAAGAGTGCATCCCTTATAGAATGATATTGGAAGACAATATTGTGTTGGTGGCAGAGTCGGCGGATGGGTTAAACAACATACTTGAGCATTAGAGGGAGGCCTTTGAAGACAATGTCCTTCGGGTAAGCAGGGAGAAGACTGAATACATGAGATGTGTTTTTGGTAGGATCGAGATCAGTCACAATGAAGAAACAGAAGTTTGTATCGGAGACCAGATCCTCTCACCTAAAGAGTCTTTTAGATACTTGGGTTCGGTGATTCACAACTTAAAGAGGATAGACGACGACGTAACCCACCATATTGGAAAAGGATGGGCAAAATGGAGAGCGACGTTAGGAGTTCTATGTGATAGGAAAGTACCCTTTAAGTTAAAGGGAAAATTTTATAGGGTGACATTTAGACCTGCTATGTTGTACGGGTCAGAGTGTTGGCCTATCACAAAAGCTCAAGCAAATAGGGTGGAAGTAGCGGAACTGAGAATGCTTAGGTGGAATTATGGTAAAACCATGGCTGAGATGATTCCAAACGAGGTGTTTAGATCTGTACTTGAATTAGAATATATTATCTCGAAGATGAGAGAAGGAAGGTTGAGGTGGTTCGGTCATATCAGGAGAAGACTACAAACAACGCCAGTAAGGAGAGTAGAATCGCTTATAGTCGATGGTCTGAGAAGGAGGGGTAGACCTAAACTTAGATGGAAGGATAGACTTAAGCTCAACATGGAGAAGCTTCACTTTTCCAAGGACATAACCTTAGATAGGAAGGCGTGGAGAGATAGGATTAGAATTTGTGGTTAGTTTTAGGCTAGGTTGGTCGAGGGTTTGGGTTTGCTATGGAGTTTTATGATTTTTAGCTACCTCTTTGCTTCCTTGCCCCTTTTTTCTGTTCTTAGGGTCCATTTGCTTGTTTCCCTTTAGACTCTAGGAGCTTTGTTGTGCTTTCTGCTTGTTCTTTGGTTTTGCCTTTGCTTTTCCTTTAGGCTTTAGACCCCTTTGCTTGCCTTTTTTTGCTTTGCCTTAGCTTTAGGCCCTTTTGTGTTGCCTTCTTTGGTCTCTGCTGCTTTCTTTGGCCTTTATCCTATGTCCCCCTCGCCCCCTTATATTCTTGCGTTTGTCTTGGTGGTTTTGTTCTTGCTTGTTTTGCTCTTGTCCCACTGTATTTTTAGCGCTTTTTCTTTTTCTTTTCATGTCTGCATAGATGGCTTGTATGCTTGCTTTTCTCTCTTTCTTTTATGGTTCCTCTTGTGGCGTTGGTTTGGTCTGTGTTGGTCAATCTTTTGCTTTGTTTGCTTACATGATTCTATGCTTTTTGTTTTGTTATTGCTAATACGTTTCTATTTATTTGTATGCTTATTTTTTGTTATGCTTTCCTTTGTTTTGCTCCATTATTCTCGTTTACTTTCCTTTGGGCATCCACTACACAAACCAGCCGGATGTCTTCCTGGAAGCAGTCTCTTTACATTTAGGTTTATCCTGAGGTAGGGGTAGGATCTGTCTACATCCTACCTCCCCTATACCCCACCCCAGCGGGATTGGATATGTTGTTGTTGTTGTTGATAATGATGATGTCTTAGTACTAATGGCTGAAAAAGAGGCATTTTGGTAACCATTATGAACATTCGTATTTTGCTACACAAAATATAATACATCACATTGCTTTGAGACAATCAGTAATTCAGCATCAGAGGACCGGTGACCCACCAGAGGAAGATTAAAATTCGGCATCAATGACTCGTGAGACTAAAGTAAAGAAACATTTTTCTATACTTTACTTTCCCATAATCATAATAATTATCATTGATAAAAAAAACTTGAAGAAAATGCCGCCACTAATCTCATCTTATGTAAGGTAGCTCGCTCAAATGTAGGACGTATGTATATATATTACCTACAAATGGCAAGTGTACAGTTTAGTTAAATTACAACAACAATACAATGGTTGCATCATATTCAGCTTAAAAATTACTTAATACGTAAGTGTAATTGCAAAAGTGATTCTAGTATGTATTAAGTTAAGTATTTAATCAATCAAATATCCATCTTACTCAGTTCAATATTGTTTGTTTTTGAGTTAGTCACTAACTAATTATCAAACATCTTCAATTGCAAAAAAGCTTTACAGCTTTCGTTAAAGCATTTAACAGGTATCGTTCATCTAGTGATCATACTTATATTGTAGCTCCAGTTTATCATATTCTTGTCACGCTTAGTATAGACCGTGGTATTGTTCTAAACTATTGCACGGGAGCGTTTGTATAAAAGAAATTTGGTAAATCTTAGAAATGCACGTTTAAGACATACTTAGCTAAAGAGTTGGATACATAAGTGCGATTCCCACAATAAACTTAAAACACCCTATAATGCTAAAGACTTGAGTACATTAGGCATTAATTCAACCATATTTCCGGAACATAATACAATGTAATGGAAAATTCATGACCGAACATAACATAATAACCTTCGTTTTCTGAGTCAACCATAGACCAATATCAAGAAGCAGCTTATTTCCAGAAGCAAATTTTTCCAGAGATGCATTTGCACTTTCAGAAACATATTCTTGACCTGCTCCTTCTGTTATGCCCATTTTCTTTTAGTCTCTGTAGAACATATTCATAAAGAACACCCCTCCCCTACCAGATAGAACGGATAATCTAGAATTAAGCAACAATCCTGTTACAATCCACTCTTATTTTTTAGAACATTAAAACCCCACATATGTAATTTTATTATTGACTATTATTTATAATCGTGAAAACCATAGATTCCCTAAAACCACAAATCGAGCTTGGGATTATTTATCCTCTAATACTCCCTCGCAGTCTGAGCGAGGAAATCACGAAAGCTCGAGACTGAAGTAGTAAACTGGACAAGAAGAAAAAAAATTAACATAATAAGAACATCACATTAGTCGACTGGTAACAAAACCGTACCAACGGTCAACTTTAGGGATTGGTACCAACGGTCAAATTTAGTCGACTGGTAACAAAGCCGTACGAAAAATCGACTAATAAACAAACAACATAAAATCTATAACTTATTTTTTTTCAAAAGTAAAACAAAAACATAAACATAAATCCTTAAAGATTCTTAGTCCTTAAAAACCCATTAAACCATGAAATCATTACCACTAGTTGTTGTTCCCTCTACACAGTTAGCCTAACTACAAAGTTAATTAAACTGTGTTCCATGGTTAAGTAATGTAATGAAATACTTTGTTAAAAAAATGTAAAGTAAAGTAGACACAAAGGTTTTCCAACGTTTAATTCTATTTGCAATTAACAAAGAATCATACCCAAGTGTTTACGGAACAACACTTGGGATTGAATGACATGTATAGTAATCTCCTCTATAAACTTAAGCTAAACTTAAGTACAACTATGCTAACCAACTGAGCTAACCTGAGGGACGTAGTTATATTTGGAGGAGTAAAAGAGTTGTGAATGTTTAAGCATTAAGTGCACAAACTTGTCAACCTTTTACTCCAACTTATGAAACTATTTATACACAAGTATCTTATAACCTTTATGATAAAGACAAAGATGACCTAAGCGAGTTTGGATAAAATACTTACATATTTTGTCTCTGTTACAATTGCTATATTGGGTATGGGACAATACTACTTTATGAAGAACAGTGATGACTATGTACCAAGTATTATCCTTTCGGGAAAAGTTTGACCTTTTCCTAATAAGGACTTCTCCTTATCCTTTCTGGTGGCGTGCTAATGTGTCACCCATCGCGTCAGGCTCGGAACCTTCCAGTTTTTTTGTTTTGACTTTCTTTTACAAACATTATGGTTTGTTTAGACTCCCGGAAGTGCTTATCTCATATTTTGAAAATTCAAGACCTTCCTTATCTTGGGACAATTTTTGTTGACTTAGCATTTCATCCAAATCATTAATACTTTTCTTAAATATTGAAAAACTTAATGACTCTATTTGAAGTTTGGATACTTTGTCATTCTAAGAGTTAACCTCATTTCCAAGTTTTTCACAACTTGTGCAAGGTTCAACCACCTCTTTGCGTTGATTAAGTCTCTTTACCTCACGTTCGCGTTCATAAACTTTTTCATTAAGCTTAGTTTGCTCTTGTTCAAGAGAGCCTTTTTCCTTAACAAGTTTTTCAAAAAATCCTCATTAAATTTTACGAGTTCCTCATTCTCCTTTTGCAACTTATTAATATCTAAGTTACTGGTCGAAATAGAAGAGTGTGGAGATACCACATGTGACCCAATTGCCATTAGACATGTAGCTTCTCCCTCCGGTTGGTCACCATCTTCACTATCACTCCAAGCTCCACCCACGAACACCTTGTTCTCTTTTGGCTTGGGACAATCACTTATGAAGTAATTCTTGTCACCGCAATTATAGCACCCTTGTTCACGCCTTGAGCTTTATCAAAATTTATTATCGAAACCCCGACTTCTTCCAACCTTATTTCTACTAACACCATTACTGCGGTTACCAAACTGATTACCGTGCCTAAAGTTACCACCTCGTCTAAAGAACTTCCTAAAATTCTTCACCATTAGATTGAACTTTTCATCATCTTCGGCTTCTTTTTTATCACTCCCTCCTTGAGTATCACTATCATCACTAGTTTGTCCCCAAGTGACTTTAGCTTTAAGAGCTAATGACTTAACCTTTTCCTTCTTATCTTTAGAAACGACCTTGTCGTTCTCTAAGATCATCTTTTATACTATGAGGTTACCGATTAGCTCGTCAAAAGGTAGATCCGCCAAATTCTTGGGTTCTTCAATCCCCGTCACCTTAGGCCGCCATTTCACCGGAAGAGCTCGAAGAAACTTTGTCACATGGTTCTTATTACAATAGCTTTGATCTAAAGATTTTAAGCTTGTAATGATAGTGTTGAACCGTGAGTAACTATTATCTATAGTTTCTTCATCCGATATCGTAAACTTCTCATATTGTAGAATGAGCAAGTCGATCTTTCAATCTTTAACTTTTGAGTTACCTTGATGAGTAATAATAAGAGTATGCAAAACCTCTTTTGCGGTTTTACAAGTGAAAACCCTTTCGAATTCTCTACGTGGTAAGGCGTTGTAAATCGTCATCTTGGCTTCATTATTTTTGCCAAGCTTCTTCTTCTCATCATCCTTCAAATCCAAAAATGGCTTCTCCACCATCAACTTTGTTTTTGGATCTTACACCAAGAACATAAAGTCACCATTTTGGATAACTTCTCACAAGTCAATATCTTTAGACTTAACATAAGTCTCAAACCGGGTTTTCCAAAAGCAAAAACCCTTGGGCTCTAGAAAAGTTGCATAGAACACCCATCAACATAGTTATCCTAAGCCATGGATCTATACTCAACTTTTCCAGAAATTTCGGTAGGATTTTCAAATTTTTGTAAAAGAAGTTTTTTCTTTAAAACGCCTTCTCTGGAAGGTTTAAACACTAAAAAAGTTGAGTATCCTGCTCTGATACCAATTGTAGAACCGTAGATGGGGGTGAATACGGTCTTTTAGGTTTCTTCGAAGTTTATTGACTTCAAGCCTCAAATATCAACAAGTGGTTGTACAATAAATACAACAACCACAATGACAACCAAAGTATATAAAGCAAGTAAAGAGACACCACAATATATACTGGTTTGGGGGGGGGTTTATACACTCTGTACGTCCAGTTGCGAATCCACGACACGATACTATTACACTAGTATAATCCTTTCGGCGGACTACAAACCATTACAACTTCACTCCACCGATATGCACAAAGATCAGAGCTCACTAAGGAGAGTTACTCCCAATGGTATTTTGCCCTTAGAAACCACCAAAATAATCTCACGATTCGACTTACCACTAAGACCACAAAGAACTTGCCCAGGAAGTATCAAATCCTAACTAGATCACCACCGATCTAGGCTAGGTCACAAAGACACAAGACTTCTCTTACAACCAAATTGAATGATGAATAAGTTTGATTATTTAATCAAGTCCTAACCTAACCTAGAGACTCGATTCTAACAGAAATGGTATAAAGAAGAAGACCCTCGACACAATTCATAAGAGTGGATTAGGTTCTTGTGAATCTTCCTTTGCAGAGAATGTGTTATTTCAAAGAAAATAGGAGAGAAAGATTAAGAACATAAGATAGTAGACTTAGAGGTAGAGAGAAAGCAATTAGAGAGAAATAATGAATGACAAGGGGTGAGGAATACAATAGGCAAGGTGGGGTATTTATAGGCCATAATCCCAAAATGATGAAAAATATGTACGAGCCTGGCACGCTACCCGCATGCTGGAGCGTGGGCAGCGCGCCAGATCCTGGCATATTTCTTTGAAATTTTGGTCTTTTAAATATGATGAGTGTGTAAATACTCATCATTTTTGTACAAAATAAACTGCAAAATCATCTGAAAACACTCAGAAACACATCAAAATGATCAAAATATCACAAATCAGTGTTTTATGTGTTTTAAATTCAAAAATATCAAAATCAGATGAAAAACATATCAAATTTGCAAAAATTGCAGTTTCAGTCCCCCAAGTTTCATAAATTGTCAAAAATAGTCCCTAAGCCATAATTTCAAAAGAAAAGTCACCAAAGGTCCTTTTAAAATCAAAAGTTGTCAAATTTAGTCCTTTGGTGAAAAATATCAAAAGTTTGAGAAAATTACAAAAATAGTCCTTCAAGTTTCAAAATTGGCAGAAATGGCCCCTGGAAAATTGCAAAATGGCAATTTTGGTCCTTATACTTTTGAAGGTTGTCACTTATGGTCCCTTGGAACAACTTTGCAAGATTGGCAGTTTAGGTCCCTCCATTTTCAGAAATTACATGAAAGGCCCTTGATAATTAAATACTTTAAACCTATTTTGGACCCTTTCACACCTTGTGACCCCCCTGTCAAAATGCAATTTGGACCCCCCTTTATAATATCTGCCCAACCAACCCAGTCAAACAAACACACCCTCTTCCCCGTTTTCCCTCCCATTGTCTGCTACCACCATACCCAGCCACCATTCCACCAACCCAGCCTCCTATCACCTCTTTTTGTCTCCCCCCACCTCCACCAAACTCCAAATACAATTAATGCTCCCCCATTTCACTCAATCTCTCCTATCTGTCAAATAACCATTTTGGCGCCAAAAACCATTTAAACGGTTGAGATTGATTCAAGCCATCCAATGGCTAGGAAATTGTTGGGAAATGTTCAGAGGTGAGAGATAAAGACATTGGATTATAAAAAGCAGCATTTGGAAGCAAGATAGAGAGTCTTCTAGTTTTTAATTTTCTCTTAATGTCGTTTTTAATTTTAAAACTTTAATTTAGTGTAAAACTTGTAAGCTTCTGTTGTAATGTACTCTTTATAAGTAGTGGAATCAATATAAATCATTTTCAAGTTCTAATTCAAGTTTCACTATCAATTCATGTTGTTAAGTTGACTGTTGAAAATTTCCATCTCAAAGTATCATTCAAAGGCTTCAAAAAGCTCAATTCTCAGCTACAATAAGCTTATACAAGCTTCTAATAGCTTTCTATAAGCTTATGTTTCAGTTTTAAGCATAGTTGGTTTTTGGTCAAAGAAAGTCAAACAGGGTCAAACTGGCAATGGAAATGGTCAAAGGGATGATGCAGTGCTGGATGTGGGTTGCTTTAGGACTAGTGGGTTAAATTGGATAGGTTAGAGGTTCTCTGGTTCTTGGATTCAAACCATTGTGGTTGTGGACCTTTGTAAGTGATTTTATCAAATTCTTGCATATCATACATGTGTAGTTAAAATCTGTTGAAACTTGTTCTAATAGCAGTATTCAAGTTATTTAAAATGAGTTTGATCATTGTTACAAGCCTGATCAGTCATTAGTATAAGTTTAGTTTGCAAATCATAGTTAAAAGGGTGTTTGGATTTGAGATTCCAACTGCATTAGAAGCTAGATCAGTGGTTCCAATCTTTTGGTACATGTTTGATAACTCCAAATAAACTCAATTGAGTCAACATCTTGGGTCTGCTAGCTCAAAAAGTCAAAAGATCCTTTGAAACTGTCTCATTTGCTCACTGTTGGATTTTTAAAAGTGTAACTCATCATTTTGTGTTTAGAAATCAATGATATTGCTTGCATTAGGTTTATAACATCATTTAACATCATTATCAGTCATATAAATTGGATCAAAATCCATTAAAGTCAAACTTTGCTTCTATTTCAAATAGTCAAAATGTCAAAAGCTTGTTTTGTGCAGAAAGTGCAGCAGTTGCACAGGTTCCATTAAAGGTTTTTAAGGTCTGATTTTTGGGATATAAGCAGTTGGCTAGGTGGTCTTTAGGACCTAATATCTGTTTTTGCTTTAAGCTTTTTGGATAAGCTTGGGTATAAGCTCCAAACAGGCCCTTTCTGCCCTGCTCCATAACTCAGTTTCAGCTGAGTTTTTCTCAGCTTTACACAAGCTTGCACTGAGCTTATAAAAGCTTTTCAAGGGCTGGTCTTTTGGTCATAGATAGCTGTTTAGGTCTAGTTTAAGTCTTGATAATTGGTTTCTGCTTTGTAGCTTATTTAGGTGCTTATTTTGGGACTGCAAGTTGGGTCCCAAATCTGTTTTAGCTTAATATCACAAACATCAAATCTGTGTTAATTTGCTATTCAGTGGTTAAAGCTTATTGTTTTTAGTTGAAATCTAGTTAATTTGGTATATTATTGCTTCTGTGATCAGTGGGTTGCCTGTTTTGCTCATTTGCTTATCAAGTGCTTATTTCAATAAGCACTTGAATCATCAGTTTCATTTTCTTGCAAACAAGTGCCTGTTTTTCCAATTTTCATAGCTTCTCAATATTATTTTAGAGTTTCCCTGAAATTTTCAGATTTTTATAAGCTGTTTTGCTATTTTTCTTATTTTTAATTAGTTTTTAGCACTTTTTAAATAGCATTTAATACAAAAAATTCAAGAAAAGGTTCAAAAAAATAAGTTTTCATTTTTCTTAGGCTTAGATAAATATAAAAAGTAGAAAAAGTAATTTTCCATATTTTTCATAGTTCATTTGGTAATTTTTAGTGATTTAATTAGTTTTTAATAGTTTAAAATTCCTAGAAAATAGATAAATAGTCACAAAAATACAAAAATAGTTTTGAAAAGTCTATTTTGATATTTTAGACTTTTCCAAGTGTTAATCTTATTTTTCTAGCCTAATTTCCTATTTTCTTGTATTTTAGGTAATTAATTATTAGTTAAAAATAGTTTTTAATTAGATAATTAGTCTTAAAAATAATTTTATTTTTCTAAATATTTTCTTATATCATTAGGTTTGTAAAAACTTCATTTTCATATTTTTAGGGTTAATATTGACTTAGTTTCACCTTTTTTATTTTGTACGTCGCGTAGATTTTAATTTAAACGTACGTTTTAGGTTTTAAACGTTCATCACTTTAATTATAGTGATAGCGTTTATTTAATAGGTTTTATCTTTTTAATTTTCTTTAATTTGCATTTAAGGCGTTTTCAATTTGTTGGCTTTTCCTTAGTTATAATATTCACAATATCCTTTTTCGTTCAAATTTCTCGATCACTAAACGTAGATTGATCCATTGCATAGCTCGCTGGGACATAACGACCCGGGGAGACTCTATACTCCTCTGATCTTAATTGCATTAGTGTTTGAGCAGTTTTTAGTCTTTTAGACTTGACTGTTTAGCACCGATCAAATTTTGGCGCCGCTGCCGGGGAGCTGTGCTGATTTATCTTCCGTGTAGCAGATTAGTTGTTTGAATCCTCACTCATTTGTTTATATCATCCATATCTATCTATATATATCCATATTTTCTTCTAAAAAATTCAAAAACCCAAAAACAAGCAAAAACGTATAAAACACAAAAATATTTTCTCTTTTGTTTCTATATATGTATCAAAAATAAAAATACAAAAAGAATCGTCGTTTTCTCTAATAATTAACAACTTAAAAGATTACCACCGAAAACCAAGGCAGTGCACTACCTAACTGGGGGTGCGACCATAATAAGTTCCCGAACTAAAGATATAAAACTTGCCTTTGTGTCCTTGTGATTGGTGTACCTTTTTTTAAAGAAGCCATTCATCTTGGATTATTGGTTAAGTTCACTGTTGTTTTGCCTCGATTTTGTGTTAATTGATTTTGTTATGATATCGACGTTTCAGAACCAGAAAACCCATAAAGATTCTTCTCACCCTGATTTTTATAAAACGTCTTCATAATTCTCATTCTCATCTGAAAGATTTTCATAATTCCATTTCTCTCCTTAACTCTGAGTTTCCTTAGAGTTAACTCTGGTGTATGCGCACTCGCTCTTCTAGATCTGTGAGCCCATTTCGTGAGCTTGTCAAGATTCCAAGAAGGCGTGTTCGTAGACTTTCTGCTCCATCAGTCGGATCTGAGATCCGGACTGTTCACACCACTTCCGCTATCATGGCGGATGAAATTCCTATGTGTGAGCTTCTCCAGGCACCCATCGACGGGTATGGAGATGCTATCGTTGTACCAGCCATCGTGGCTGAAAATTTTGAACTCAAGACCGGGTTACTGAATCTTGTAACTTCAAATCAGTTCTACGGTTTTGAGCGGGATGATCCTCATGCTCATATAAGATGGTTTAACAAGATTGCATCTACCATCAAGTATAAGAATGTCCCTTCTGATGCTGTTAAGCTTCTTCTGTTCCCGTTTTCTCTTGAGGGGCAAGCCCGGATTTGGCTTGAAAAACAACCCCCTAAATCAATAGAGACATGGGAAGATCTGGTGAAGAAATTTGTGAATGAATTCTATCCACCTTCCAAGACCACGAGTCTTAAAAATGAAATCATCAAGTTCACTCAGAAGTTTGATGAATCCTTCAGTGAATCGTGGGATCGTTTCAAGGAATTACTTCGCAAATGTCCTCACCACGGTTTCTCCGAGTTGATGCAACTCGACACTTTCTATAATGGAGTGAGTCAATCTGATCAAGATTCTCTCAATTCCTCCGCAGGAGGAAATTTCCTAAGCAAAACTGTCAAAGAAGCTTTGGCGATAATCGAAAATAAGTCTAAGGTCCGCACTGCACGAAGCAAGCCGGTTGTTTCCCAAGTCAGTGTTGGTCCTTCTTCTTCTTCCTCGCCCGTGAGTCAGTCTAGCACCGATGCTAAGATTGATAAACTCACGGAAGCTATTCAAGCTTTGGTTCTCTCTAATCAGAAGAAAGTCTCTTTTCCACAAACTTCACCCCCTGCTGAAGTTAAGAAAGTGGAAGTCTGTGTTACCTGTGGTGGCCCCCATGCTTATTATAACTGTATGGCCACCGATGGTAACCCTTTTGAAGCTAATGCTGTGGGCGGGATGCCTAATCAAGGAGGCAATCAATATCGTGCTCCTGTAGACCCGAACCACCGTCCTAACCACTACTCTGGACCTCCCGGTTTCAATCAAAATCAAAACCGTAATCAGAATCAAAACAGACCAAACCAAGGTTTTCAAAACCAAGGTCATTTCAATCAAAACAACGGTTTTCAAAATCAGAATCAAAATTTCCAACATCAAGGAAATTACAATAGAAACCCAGGTCAGGGAAATTTCAACCCAGGGTATTTTCATGGCAATAATCCAGGGAATTTTCAGAATCAAGGCCCTAATCCTAACAATAGAGGCCAGAATTTTCCTGCTCAAAATCAAGCCATTGTTCCAACTGGACCATCTTCTGATGAGCTTTTGAAACAGTTCATGAAGTCCCAGGAAGAAATGAATCGGTTGTTGGTTAGCCAGATTGCTGACATCAAGAAGTCTTTAAATGATCGACCCTCGGGCTCAGGTACTTTACCTAGCAACACGATCGCTAATCCGAGGGGCGATGCAAAGGCGATCACAACCCGAAGTGGTGCTTCTTATTCTGGACCCGCTGTTCCTACTCCCTCTTCTTCCTCTCTCCCGAAGGTAGTGGAAAGCGAACCTGAGGCGACGAAGGACAAGGAACTTCCTACTAATAACGGAAGTGCCAACAATGTCCATCCTCAGGTTGTCCCCAAACCCAAGCCTGGAGTTGTTTATGAACCTCCAGTTTGTGACCCTAAATCCAAAACTTCTATTCCTTACCCCTCACGGTTACATGAGCAAAAGCTCCGCGAGAAAGCTAGTCATCAGATGGAAAAATTCTTTCAGATTTTCCAAGAACTTCACTTTGACATAAGCTTCGCGGATGCCATCATGTTAATGCCCAAGTTTGCATCTACTCTGAAACATATGCTGAGCAACAAAGAAAAGCTATTTGAAATGGCTAAGACTCCTTTGAATGAGAATTGCTCAGCAGTCTTGTTAAAGAAGCTTCCCGAGAAGCTAGGAGATCCCGGAAAATTTCTTCTTCCTTGTGTTTTTCCCGGGATGATTGAATGCTTTGCACTTGCCGATCTTGGTGCAAGCATCAATCTGATGCCTTATTCAGTGTGGAAGAAACTTTCTCTTCCGGAACTTATTCCTACCTGCATGACTCTTGAGCTTGCAGATCGATCTATCTCGCGTCCTCTTGGCATCGCCGAGGATGTATTCGTGAAAGTAGGAAAGTTCCACTTCCCAGCTGACTTCGTTGTCGTTGATTTCGATGCTGATCCTCGAGTTCCCCTCATTGTTGGGCGGGGATTCCTAAGGACGGGCCGTGCTCTTATAGATGTGTTTGAGCAAGAGATCACTCTCCGTGTGGGTAACGAAGCTATTACTTTTAACCTCGATCAAACTTCGAGGTACTCCTCAAATTATGACACTGAATCGATTAATCGAGTTGATTTAATTGACATTGCTTCAGAGGAGTACTCTCAAGAGTTTCTTGGTTATCTTCATAATTCTGTGAGTGGGAGTTCCAATTCCACCACATCTTCTCAACCTATCATTTCCGACTCTTCCCCCTCTCTCACTCCGTTTGAGGGAGGTGACTTCCTTCTGGAAGAGATCGATGAATTCTTGGCTACTGATGAATCAATTCCGCCTGGAATTGATGGTGTGTATGATTCGGAGGGGGATATTCTCTATCTTGAGCAGCTGCTTAATGAAGATCCATCACCTTCACTCCCTCCGAAGGAAATCTCAATCGTGGAAATCAAATCAGTGCAATCATCTACTGAAGAATTTCCCGAGGTTGAACTTAAGGACCTACCTCCTCATCTCGAGTATGCATTCTTGGAGGGTGATGATAAATTACCCGTCATAATTGCTAAGGATTTAACTGAGGAGGAGAAAACTGCTCTCATAAAGGTCTTGAAGTCGCACAAGCAAGCAATTGCTTGGAAACTCTCCAATATTAAGGGTATCAACCCTGAGTTTTGTACTCACAAAATCTTAATGGAGGATGACTTCAAGCCAGCAGTCCAAAGTCAGAGAAGGGTGAATCCTAAGATTCACGAGGTGATCAAACAAGAGGTTCTCAAACTTCTTGATGCCGGTCTGATTTACCCGATCTCTGATAGTCCTTGGGTTAGCCCAATTCATTGCGTTCCAAAAAAGGGTGGCATTACTGTTGTCACGAATGAAGAAAACGAGTTAATTCCAATTCGATTGGTTACGGGATGGCGTGTATGTATTGACTATCGAAAGTTAAATGAAGCCACCCGTAAAGACCATTTTCCTATACCCTTCATGGACCAGATGCTTGAGAGATTAGCAGGGAACGAGTACTATTGTTTCCTTGATGGTTTCTCGGGTTACTTTCAGATCCCCATTGATCCGCTGGATCAAGAGAAAACCACATTCACCTGCCCATACGGGACGTTCGCCTACAGACGTATGCCTTTTGGCTTATGCAAGGCTCCTGGCACGTTCCAACGATGTATGATGGCCATTTTCCACGACATGATCGGGGAAACTATGGAGGTGTTTATGGATGACTTCTCGGTCATTGGGGACTCATTTCAGACTTGTCTCTCCCACTTAGACAAAATGCTTAAAAGGTGTGAAGACACCAATCTATGTCTAAACTGGGAGAAGAGCCACTTTATGGTCAAAGAGGGCATTGTCCTCGGCCATAAGATTTCTAAGAATGGGATTGAGGTTGATAGAGCAAAAGTTGATGTCATTGCTAAACTGCCTCATCCTACCACTGTCAAAGGTGTTAGGAGTTTTCTTGGTCATGCCGGGTTTTATCGTAGATTTATTCAAGATTTCTCTAAAATCGCTCGGCCAATGACCCATCTTCTCGAAAAAGATGCTCCTTTCATCTTCTCTCCTGAGTGCATCGAAGCTTTTGAAACACTTAAGAAAAAGCTTACGGAAGCACCCATTCTAGTTGCCCCCGACTGGGATTTACCTTTCGAGCTCATGTGCGATGCAAGTGATTTTGCAATCGGTGCAGTCTTGGGGCAACGCAAAACCAAGCATTTCCAGCCAATCCACTACGCGAGCAAAACTATGACTGAAGCTCAGACTCATTACACCACTACGGAAAAAGAATTATTAGCTGTGGTGTATGCGTTTGAGAAGTTTCGGCCATATCTTATCTTGACCAAATGCGTGGTGTATACGGATCACTCGGCCCTCAAATATCTCTTTGCAAAACAAGATGCAAAGCCGAGATTGCTCCGTTGGGTTCTCCTCCTACAAGAATTTGATATCATCATTCGTGATAAAAAAGGAGCTGAGAACCTGGCTGCTGATCATCTTTCCCGATTAGAGAACCCTCACCAAAATGTGTTCGAGAAAAAGGAAATTAATGAAACTTTTCCTCTAGAAACACTCAACGTGGTTTCTTTTCGTGGAGATTCTTCTACCCCATGGTTTGCGGACTTTGCAAATTACCATGCGGGTAACTTTGTGGTGAAAGGGATGTCGTCCCAACAGAAAAATAAATTCTTTAAAGATGTGAAACATTATTTCTGGGACGACCCCTACTTGTTTAAAATCTGTGCGGATCAAGTCATCCGGCGATGTGTACATGGTCAGGAAGCTATTGACATTCTCAAAGCTTGCCATTCTGGACCTACTGGGGGACATCATAGCCCCAACTACACCGCCAAGAAGGTGTTTGATTCGGGATTCTATTGGCCCACGATCTATAAGGATGCCCATGAATTCGTCAAAACCTGTGACGCTTGTCAACGTCACGGGAATATCTCACAAAGGAATGAAATGCCGCAAAACGCCATTCAAGTGTGTGAGATTTTTGACATCTGGGGCATTGACTTTATGGGGCCATTTCCTTCTTCCCATGGTAACAAATACATACTCGTGGCCGTTGACTACTTGTCAAAATGGGTTGAAGCTAAGGCTTTACCCACCAACGATGCCCGAGTTGTGGTGAAATTCTTGAAATCTCTCTTTGCTAGGTTTGGAACTCCACGAGCCATAATCAGTGATCGTGGTACGCACTTATGCAATGACCAATTTGCAAGAGTCATGCAAAAGTATGGTGTAACTCACCGTACCTCTACTGCGTACCACCCACAAACAAGTGGGCAAGTGGAAGTTTCCAACCGGGGGATTAAAAGAATCTTGGAGAGGACGGTTGGCGAAAACCGTGCCTCTTGGTCGGATAGATTAGATGACGCACTCTGGGCCTTCCGTACAGCTTACAAAACACCCATCGGGTGCACTCCATACAAGCTGGTGTACGGGAAGGCATGTCATCTTCCAGTTGAGCTCGAGCACAAGGCATACTGGGCCTTGAAGCATGCTAATTTCGATATTCAGACAGCGGGTGATCATCGGAAAGTTCAAATGAATGAATTAAATGAACTTCGTGATCAAGCCTACGAGAACTCTTTGATCTATAAACAAAAGACAAAAAAGATTCATGACTCAAAAATCAAAAACCGCGTTTTCAACGTCGGTGATAGAGTCCTTCTTTTCAATTCAAGATTGAAGATTTTCTCGGGAAAGCTCAAGTCCCGTTGGTCTTGACCATTTACCATCGCTAAGGTTTATCCTTATGGTACCATTGAGTTATCTCAACCCGATGGTCCTAATTTCAAAGTGAATGGTCATCGAGTGAAGCATTATTTTGGCGAGGACATTCCATCCATGGTTGTCCCAGATCTTCAAACTTTCCCCATGAACCAATGAATGCGGGGATCGAGTCAAGCTAGCGACTCGGTAATCAAAAACAGTAGCATGCCATATGGGTTTTCACCCATATTTCTGTCTTCTTTCTACTTTCTACCACCCTAGTGTGGGGGGGTTGCCCACATGTTTCAAAAAAAAAAAAAAAAAAAAAAAAAAAAAAAAAGGGTTCTTTCTAAATAATGGCCGTAGTATTTCCCTTTCACGTTCTTTGTTTCGGCATAACCGCCGGTACTTTGAATATTGAGGGCAATATTCATTTCTAAGTGTGGGGGGGATTCTCACGAATTTTATCATGTAATTATGCCACCTAATCCCCCCGTTTTTGGCCAAAAATTTTTTTTTGGAGTAAGTGTTCTACACTTTCTCATCTGGTTATCAGTCCGCCATGTCTGTAAGACAAAAGGATTGGCTAATCCAGGAGCAAACGGCTCTTGGTAAAGATTTCTCAAATCCGTTTATATGGCTTGCAATTTGCCCAAAATTGTATGGTTCTCAACTCACCATATCCTAAAAAGTGAAGAGTTGGCTAGCCCGCAAGGTTATGGCTTGTGGTAAAGGCAGTGGAAAATCCATAATTGGTATTCAGCTCACCAAAGATAATTCTGATAATTTATCTAAGAGTTGGCTAGTCCAGAAGGGTACGGCTTCTGGTAAAGACAAAATCAAATCTGTTGAAAGCTGGTGGTTTGCTCAAAATCACATGGTTATCGGTGTACCATGGTTCTTACTTGAACTGAAACATTTGGCTACTCCATAAGTAATGGCTTTTGGTAAAGAGTTTCAAATCCATTATGTTTTCTCAAATCATTGCTAGGGACTAGCAATATCTCAGTGTGGGGGATTGATGAGTGTGTAAATACTCATCATTTTTGTACAAAATAAACTGCAAAATCATCTGAAAACACTCAGAAACACATCAAAATGATCAAAATATCACAAATCAGTGTTTTATGTGTTTTAAATTCAAAAATATCAAAATCAGATGAAAAACATATCAAATTTGCAAAAATTGCAGTTTCAGTCCCCCAAGTTTCATAAATTGTCAAAAATAGTCCCTGAGCCATAATTTCAAAAGAAAAGTCACCAAAGGTCCTTTTAAAATCAAAAGTTGTCAAATTTAGTCCTTTGGTGAAAAATATCAAAAGTTTGAGAAAATTACAAAAATAGTTCTTCAAGTTTCAAAATTGGCAGAAATGGCCCCTGGAAAATTGCAAAATGGCAATTTTGGTCCTTATACTTTTGAAGGTTGTCACTTATGGTCCCTTGGAACAACTTTTCAAGATTGGCAGTTTAGGTCCCTCCATTTTCAGAAATTACATGAAAGGCCCTTGATAATTAAATACTTTAAACCTATTTTGGACCCTTTCACACCTTGTGACCCCCCTGTCAAAATGCAATTTGGACCCCCCCTTTATAATATCTGCCCAACCAACCCAGTCAAACAAACACACCCTCTTCCCCGTTTTCCCTCCCATTGTCTGCTACCACCATACCCTGCCACCATTCCACCAACCCAGCCTCCTATCACCTCTTTTTGTCTCCCCCCACCTCCACCAAACTCCAAATACAATTAATGCTCCCCCATTTCACTCAATCTCTCCTATCTGTCAAATAACCATTTTGGCGCCAAAAACCATTTAAACGGTTGAGATTGATTCAAGCCATCCAATGGCTAGGAAATTGTTGGGAAATGTTCAGAGGTGAGAGATAAAGACATTGGATTATAAAAAGCAGCATTTGGAAGCAAGATAGAGAGTCTTCTAGTTTTTAATTTTCTCTTAATGTCGTTTTTAATTTTAAAACTTTAATTTAGTGTAAAACTTGTAAGCTTCTGTTGTAATGTACTCTTTATAAGTAGTGGAATCAATATAAATCATTTTCAAGTTCTAATTCAAGTTTCACTATCAATGCATGTTGTTAAGTTGACTGTTGAAAATTTCCATCTCAAAGTATCATTCAAAGGCTTCAAAAAGCTCAATTCTCAGCTACAATAAGCTTATACAAGCTTCTAATAGCTTTCTATAAGCTTATGTTTCAGTTTTAAGCATAGTTGGTTTTTGGTCAAAGAAAGTCAAACAGGGTCAAACTGGCAATGGAAATGGTCAAAGGGATGATGCAGTGCTGGATGTGGGTTGCTTTAGGACTAGTGGGTTGAATTGGATAGGTTAGAGGTTCTCTGGTTCTTGGATTCAAACCATTGTGGTTGTGGACCTTTGTAAGTGATTTTATCAAATTCTTGCATATCATGCATGTGTAGTTAAAATCTGTTGAAACTTGTTCTAATAGCAGTATTCAAGTTATTTAAAATGAGTTTGATCATTGTTACAAGCCTGATCAGTCATTAGTATAAGTTTAGTTTGCAAATCATAGTTAAAAGGGTGTTTGGATTTGAGATTCCAACTGCATTAGAAGCTAGATCAGTGGTTCCAATCTTTTGGTACATGTTTGATAACTCCAAATAAACTCAATTGAGTCAACATCTTGGGTCTGCTAGCTCAAAAAGTCAAAAGATCCTTTGAAACTGTCTCATTTGCTCACTGTTGGATTTTTAAAAGTGTAACTCATCATTTTGTGTTTAGAAATCAATGATATTGCTTGCATTAGGTTTATAACATCATTTAACATCATTATCAGTCATATAAATTGGATCAAAATCCATTAAAGTCAAACTTTGCTTCTATTTCAAATAGTCAAAATGTCAAAAGCTTGTTTTGTGCAGAAAGTGCAGCAGTTGCACAGGTTCCATTAAAGGTTTTTAAGGTCTGATTTTTGGGATATAAGCAGTTGGCTAGGTGGTCTTTAGGACCTAATATCTGTTTTTGCTTTAAGCTTTTTGGATAAGCTTGGGTATAAGCTCCAAACAGGCCCTTTCTGCCCTGCTCCATAACTCAGTTTCAGCTGAGTTTTTCTCAGCTTTACACAAGCTTGCACTGAGCTTATAAAAGCTTTTCAAGGGCTGGTCTTTTGGTCATAGATAGCTGTTTAGGTCTAGTTTAAGTCTTGATAATTGGTTTCTGCTTTGTAGCTTATTTAGGTGCTTATTTTGGGACTGCAAGTTGGGTCCCAAATCTGTTTTAGCTTAATATCACAAACATCAAATCTGTGTTAATTTGCTATTCAGTGGTTAAAGCTTATTGTTTTTAGTTGAAATCTAGTTAATTTGGTATATTATTGCTTCTGTGATCAGTGGGTTGCCTGTTTTGCTCATTTGCTTATCAAGTGCTTATTTCAATAAGCACTTGAATCATCAGTTTCATTTTCTTGCAAACAAGTGCCTGTTTTTCCAATTTTCATAGCTTCTCAATATTATTTTAGAGTTTCCCTGAAATTTTCAGATTTTTATAAGCTGTTTTGCTATTTTTCTTATTTTTAATTAGTTTTTAGCACTTTTTAAATAGCATTTAATACAAAAAATTCAAGAAAAGGTTCAAAAAAATAAGTTTTCATTTTTCTTAGGCTTAGATAAATATAAAAAGTAGAAAAAGTAATTTTCCATATTTTTCATAGTTCATTTGGTAATTTTTAGTGATTTAATTATTTTTTAATAGTTTAAAATTCCTAGAAAATAGATAAATAGTCACAAAAATACAAAAATAGTTTTGAAAAGTCTATTTTGATATTTTAGACTTTTCCAAGTGTTAATCTTATTTTTCTAGCCTAATTTCCTATTTTCTTGTATTTTAGGTAATTAATTATTAGTTAAAAATAGTTTTTAATTAGATAATTAGTCTTAAAAATAATTTTATTTTTCTAAATATTTTCTTATATCATTAGGTTTGTAAAAACTTCATTTTCATATTTTTAGGGTTAATATTGACTTAGTTTCACCTTTTTTATTTTGTACGTCGCGTAGATTTTAATTTAAACGTACGTTTTAGGTTTTAAACGTTCATCACTTTAATTATAGTGATAGCGTTTATTTAATAGGTTTTATCTTTTTAATTTTCTTTAATTTGCATTTAAGGCGTTTTCAATTTGTTGGCTTTTCCTTAGTTATAATATTCACAATATCCTTTTTCGTTCAAATTTCTCGATCACTAAACGTAGATTGATCCATTGCATAGCTCGCTGGGACATAACGACCCGGGGAGACTCTATACTCCTCTGATCTTAATTGCATTAGTGTTTGAGCAGTTTTTAGTCTTTTAGACTTGACTGTTTAGCACCGATCAAAATACCTGACCTTGCTAAACCCCCAATTGAACTTAACACTTTAACCTTTACACTATCCTCATTCTCAAGTTCAACCAACTCAAATAGCCATTTGATAAAATCATTTGTGAAGTGCTTAAAAGAGTGTTTAGGGTGTTTATCCAATTATCAAACAGAGAAAGACATGAGGGATAATTGTATAAGGGTAGGTTGGGTATTCCATACATGGTATAGATAGAAGAAAAGAATATTCTAAGAGAATATTCCTTTGCTTAGAAAGGAAGTGTGAATGTTGAGAGATAGAGAGAGAAAGGGGGAAGATTTAAATTTCAAATTCAAATTGTGTGAGAGAGGATAGAAGTTAACCATGGTTGAGTTAGGTGAGTTGGCATGGTTAGAGAGAATAGGATATGCCAAGAATATTCCAAGTAGAGAGAAGAGATGAGATGGGTGTGAGTTGGAATGATGTGATGGGAAGCCTTTGTTGTAAATTCAAATTTAAAATTTGAATGTTGGGAGTGAGTTGGCAAAGAGTGTAAGGGAAGAATGGGAAGTGTGTGTGTGTGTGTGTCAGATTTGAATTTGAAATATATAGAGAGAGTGTGTATGAGTGAGAGTGAGAAGTGTGAAGAGTAAGCTTTGAGTGTGTGTGGGGGAAATTCAAATTCAAATGGGGTGTGTGTGTGTATGTGCGTGGTGAAGTGAGGAAGAGAGTGAATAGTGAATATGTGGAGGAGAATGTTTTGATGTGAGAGAAGAAGGGAATGTTGAAATGTTGGGAGAAAAGGTACAATGAAGTACAATGTGCGTAAGTGAACATTAAAGGATTGTTGCGGATAAGATTTAGGAAGATTTGAAATGGTTTAAGGTTTATTTGATGAAGACGATAATCAAAGGATTTATTAAGGGATAATAATATTGTCATTGAGGAAGATGAGAATTAGACAATAATGATTTTGAAATGTGTTGGGAAAATGCAAAGGATAATCAACTTCCAAATAACACAAAGTCAAGTATTCATAATTTTCATAATTCGTGATTAACCAACACTTGACATAATCAATAATCATCTTGATGCAAACAAGCTAAGTGTTTTGCATCAGAAGTAAATTATATCCCATAATAGGAAAGGATGCGTTTACGCAAAGAGACCTGTGAGTGTCCATGATACCTGAACTAGAATTGGATATTGACATTCACAATGTATCTTATTTGCAACATCTTGGTTGATGTTGTATCGGCGGTAAGAAGTAGAAGAAGATGACGATATCATTTTTAGGGTTAGGGTTTGAAAGTGCGGTGGGGGTGATTTGTTCCAAACGATGTGTGGTAAGGATGAGAGGGCGAGAGTATATAAATAAAGTAACGGGAAAAAAACAAGGGAATCTATGTGGCGGGTCAGTACTTACATGGCAGGGTAGCTTAAACAATGCATTATATAATCGAAATTAGAAAGTTTGTTAGTAAATTAGAAAAAAAAAGAAGATGACTACACATAATTACAAAAAGGGGCAAGTTTACTACTTTTTTGTGGTATTTTCCCAACAAATAATAATAGTTAAGTGCTTTATAAATCAAATATACACAAAATGGTCATGTCATGAGACTCATACCTAAAGCAACAACAACCAATGAATCATTTCGACCCATTGATTTTGATGTTATCAATTTATTAAGTTTCATTTACTTGAAAGATGATTAGAACACATATTCAAAAGACTCCTTTCGACATGAATCGAAATCAAACCTTCACTTGTTCTGTTTACCAATTTCTCATACAATTGTCACAAGTACAAGACCAAAACATTTGCCAATTAATGAATTGAAACTAACCATAATTGAGAATCCTTTCGACCTATAGACTAAACAAGGATCATCAATTTAACCAAATATTATGTTTTAATCACAATCCAAACAAACACTATAAGTTTGCAAAATTCCTTTATCACAAGTTCTCATATGAACCAAACAAGCATGTAGAGATTATTCCATGATCAAACACAAGATGAGACATACATCATCAACATAATCAAAGAAACCAAACATGATGAGTATTAAAATAGAAAATACCAAAGTTCATAAGATGGACTACAAAGTCCTAGGATTCAAGCAAGAATCCTCCAATGTTCCAAAGAAAACTACGAAGCCAAATAGGGACTTCTATTACAGCACAAAACTTCTTGAAATTCTAAGTAATATCATGTAACAAGCGATGTAAGTTTTTGGTAACAAGGTTTATTGGGGATGTATGAAATACTTGATTGGTTCTTCTTTGATCAAGGTCTTGTAAACTGAAATGAGGGTGAAACCAACCGCTCAACACCTTTGTGTATGTGGAGGGTAGGAGAAAATTCTCCAAGATGGTTGTGAGATATATAAATTTTTCTCCAAATTATTAGCCAAGTGGTGCCTAATATGCTTGAGAACCCTTTAGTCCCGAGCAAATACATTAAATGCATAGAAATACAGCTCAAAATATTTAATAATGGAGACTTGATTGGACTTGGGGCATAATGGCACTTAATTCTTCATTAAATTTAACTTGGCACCACTCTCAGGCCTTTAGTTGTGGCTGGCAAACCACAGCCGCAACTGGAAATCTAGCCAGAAATGGTCATAACAAACTTGTATATTTTTCTTTTCTCTTTTGTGGCCACTTGAATAATTAAAATTGGGGTTTGTATGCTCAAGATATGGCCAAACTAGTAGAGGTATGTCAGGAACAACAAGACATCAAGTAATTCTTCGTTTTAGCTTCTTTTCTTCACTTTTTCCACGTTTTTCGTCACGTAGACTTTAATGAACCTAAAATAGAATATATATATATATATATATATATATATATATATATATATATATATATATATATATATATATATATATATATATATATATATATATATATATATATATATATATACTACATTAGTTATAGCAAGTTCACTAAAATAACCAAAATATGTGCGTAAAAATCATGATAACACGACTAAAAATATGTACAACTTGAGCGTTATCTTTGTGGAATAGCAACCGTAGTTGAATGACAATGTGTGGTGATCTCATATCTAACTTAAACTATAACCTATGTTAACTTTAAGTATAAACTCTCCTTACTCACTGAACGTTCAGTTGCCCAGTTTGATTCGATAAGTAAGTGCTCTTGAATGTGTTGTCACATTAATTGCAAGAGGTGCATTTACTACTTTACAAGCATTCCATTTTATAGGTAGAGAATTAGGGTTACAAGGGGTTCCCCTTTACACGTGTCTAGCATCTAATTGGTGGTTGAGGAAACATTAAATGCTTACAAACCGGTATAAGGTTAGGACATGCTTTAGGAAGCAGTTGAGTACATTGTTTGTACTAGGGCTGCAAACAAGCCAAGCTTTTATCAAGCAACTCGAGCTCGAGCTTGAGCTTTACTTGATCGAGTCGAGCTTTTATCAAGCTCAAGCCTGAGCCCAATCAACAAGCTTGAAACACAAACGTGCTGAGCTCGAGCTTTTATCGAGCATTCAAGAAATTATATATTTTTAGTATACATATTTATATAAACAACTTAAAGACTAATGCGAATATTGGTATAATAATTAAATACTTGTAGGAGGACTATTTAAACCCTAATCCACCCGAATGTTTTCTATAATTTCTTTCCTCTCGAGTTAATCGCCTATTTTGTTGAATTTATTGATGAGCTTAGCTATCGAATTTAATATTTATATATAAATTAGAATCCGAAGTTGGAGCAGGAAAAAAAATCCCCAGTGGGTAGGGAAGCTGCCCATCCGTTATAGTTGCTTCAGAAAGAGAAATTGGAAGGTTGAGCGATCTCCTAGCCTTACACGAGCCAAGCTCTAAGCCTGGATGATTAAAGCTCGTTAAGCTATTAAGCCAAGCTCAAGCTTACCTTATAAATTTCGAGCCAAGCTCAAGCCCTATCAAGCTCCAGCTCGGCTTGACTCGATTACACCCCTAGTTTGTACTTTTATATATTAACTATAGAAGTTGGTCATTCTCAAGAAGATTTTACTTTATCTCTTTTGTATAAAGTATCTTTTTCTCGCCTTGTAACTTTCTAGAAACTAGGAGCACTTCAGCTCAGTTTATTTGTTGAGGAGATCGACATCGTTCAACGAGGCATTGCCAACCCGTTGAACTAAAGTTCTTCTTTTGGACTTGGTCTTGAGTTTCTGATCCTCATCCGTTGTTGAAGTGAAGACTTCTTTTGTCTTCAAGGACTCTAAAGAAATTGGGGGTGCAATTGTATGTTAGCTTTCCACATCCGCATAAAACCTTAAGCTTCGACACAATGTTCACGCGGCAACCTGCGGACTTCAAAAACCTCGTTTCAAACAAAGAGGAAAAAAACTTAGCCACTGTTACACTTGCGCCAGTATACAAAGAAACATCGAGATTAAGACAACAGAACAACTTTCTTCCTCATTCAACTAAGGAGATGTACACTACGAAAATGAAAGGTTCATGTTTTTTATTGGTTTTCTATCACCACATTTTTTATCTTCCCAGCCAAAATTCACACCAAAACCATCAATATGTATGATACAGTTAAATAATTCGAATATAAAACCCAAGAATGCCACTTGAACTTAAATTTAGCTTTTACTTAAAAGACTAAATTAAATTTCTTTATTCTAATGTCGCAGTGATACATACAGAGACTCACCAAAAAAAAAAAAAAAAAAACATGTGATTTGCAACACAAAGTGTAAGACTTACAAGTTTGTCGAATGTTACACCACCGAAAATGGTGTATTACTTGAGGCCTAGTTGGTTGTTGGCATGTTATATTCTAGGATTGGACACTTTGTCAAAATATGAATACTATTTATAGAATACTTTTGCATAAAAATTCGCACATTTGTTTATCAGGTTGGTTAATGTGCACATGCTATACTTCATTCACAGAGATGAAGTTGATGAAGGTGAGCTGGTGGCTTCTAGTGTATCTTGTGAATCCTATGGATCGTATACATCTCTAGCCAAAAAGGTTAGCTGCTACAGATTAGTATGATTTGTGCAGACTGCAGACCCAAATGGACAAACGAGCTGCTATGGGTTGTGTTCTATCTCGGGTAGTTCTAACTGCATTAACAAGTTACATAGATTGATACGTCTCCAGATTGTTTCAATGACGGGTAAGGCAATGGACTGCTTTAACAAGTTAGATATTTCTCAAAATCTATTTTTAATGCATATTACTGCAATTATTTGAATAATTATAGATGTCAATGCATAGAACTGTATGATGATAACCCGTACGATCTAATAGGTTCTAGTGTTTCAAAGCCTACCTTCCGTAATGGCAGGAAATAGAAATGGGTGACTTTTTATGTAATTTGATAAAATTTCAACTCTTTAAGGGGGTGTTTGGATTTAGCTTATTTAGAGCACTCAGTATGGGATACCGATAACATGTCATTCGTCACAACTATGAACCATGTTATTACCATACCGTGTTATGTGCCGTTGGTGTGTCAAAGGTCCCAGACCATTTGAATGGCTCAAGCCATTGGTGAGTTTTTTTTTTTTTTTTTTTTTTTTTTTTTTTTTTTTTTTTGAGCGAGTTGGTATTTTTAGTGAGGTATTTTGTTGGACCCAATAACATGTTAATGGTGTGTTATGAGAGAGGATGTTTTAATTATTAGTGTGTTATTGAGGAGGTGATGAGGTGACGCTGATGTGGTGTACCAATAACATGTTATCCGCTCTTCCCTCACCTTGTGCTCTTAGTCAACTTATGGGCTTATTTGACTTTGTAGAAGTTATTTAATCACATAAGCCATGAGCTCATAAGCTCAAAAGGTGAGCTTAGATCTTTTTTAGAAAAGGCAACATTTTATAACAACAAACAAAAAGTACACAAACAAGACAGTACAAGACACCAAACCTAGACAAAAACTAAAACTAAATCCCATGATGGCATCAACTATCATGTGGCCTAGTGGTAAATGCTTAGGTTGTTAAGCGAGCCACTAGTGAGAGTAGTACCGGGTGGGTGACCTACCGGGAAGTCCTCACTTGTGGTCCACATGATCTGTTGATATTTGCAATGAGGATTTGTGCCCCTTAGACTAAGCCGCTGGGGGTTCAAATCTGAGCAAGGTCGGGGTTTTCATCCGGACGTTACTCCAGCAAGGAAACTTGTGTGGAGGCGGTACGGTTTCCTCGCGGCACTGAAGCCACATATCGTACCTGCGTGGACCCGGTTAAGACAACATAGACTGGTCGATGTGGGGTTAGGGCCCTCTTTCGGGAGGGTGGTGAAACCTAAGTTGGAAAGTCACCTGTCAAAAAAAAAAAAAAAAAAAAAAAAAAAAAATCCCATGATGGCACACACACAAGGTGAGCTTAGATAAGCTAAACCAAACACCCCCCAAACCTTAGTGAAATCTTTAAGATATATTCGAGAACTGGCACTAGATTTTTATTTTTTTTATTTTTTATTTTTGGCATACCTGCATTTAAGCACAAGCAAAATGCCCCACAAAGCCTTTCTTCCATCTGGCCAATATTGCTTCCAAAGTCATCAAGCTCGATAGCACAATGGCTTGGCTTCTAATTATACATAAGAAACTGAAACAAATCTATAAAGACAAGGTTCATAAATTCATAAAAACCTAATACATGGCTTAGTTTAGAAAAGTACACATGATTAAGCTATGACATCAAGATCGTACATATGAAACTCATGCCAGCAAATTAAATCGATCAGGAAACATAAAGTCACTCCTGTCTAGTGAAAAGAGCTAGTAAAGCCTCGTCATCTTCTTCGTCTTCTTCGTCTTCTTCGTCCTCTTCATCTTCTTCGTCTTTAAGCTTACCAATCAAGTTTAAAAAACTGTTGTCTAGTGATCCGTCTGCTATTGGATCCTGTAGCCACGAGTACGTTAAAGCATCAAGACGGCAATATGTTTTAGACATTTTGAGTAGAAGCGTCTTTACATCATCATAGCACTTGCTCTTTAGATATCCTCGAAGAAGAAAAATGTAAGTATCCGTACTTGGCAGGAAACCACTCTCTTCCATCTTAAGAAACAACTGTTTTGCATCCTTTATAAGACCTTCCCCGCAGAAACCAGCAATCATCGTAGCATATGTCTGGTGATCAGGTTTCCTACCTTTGACACTTAGGTCCTCGAAAAGTTCCCTCGCAATACGAGGCTTATTACATTTAAATGCACCACAAATAAGTTCGTTGTAGGCAGAATTATCTGAATTTAGCCTGCCATCATCACCAAGAAAATGAAACAAAGAGAGGGCCTCTTCAATTTGACCCTTCTGGTTAAGAACATGTAGAATACATAAGTAAGTCGATTTATCCAGCATTTGACCTTGTGCACGCATATCATTGATTTGTTATAAAAAATCAATAATAAGAAGTTTGTAGTATACGGGTAACTCAAACGTGTTAGGTTTGAGCACCGAGATCGTTCCGAACGAGGGTTGAATGGAATTTCCAACTCACGTCTCAATAATTGGGATTCGAATAAGAAAAGGGGCATAAGATGATATTATCTAAACTACGGGATAAGGAAAGTAAATGGAACATCTGATCTACGGGAAATCCTAAAAACTAAGGCAAACTAAATAATTCTACGCTAAAACGCAAATACGAAATTTAAAACGAAACGCGAATAAAAAGCAATAACGACTAATCTAGATCCTAAAAATAACCTAAAACTATTTTTATGCTAAAAATAATATTTGAAAACTAAATATGAATTAAAACTATTTTTTTGGAATTTTCTTGATTTTATAAAAATTAAAAACTAATTATTACTAATAAAAATAAACTAATTAGCTAAAAATTATGAAAGAGAGAGGGAAAAATATGGAATTACTTTCTAAAAATCTAAAATATCATAAAAGACTTTTCAAAACTATTTTTGTATTTTTCAGATTAATTTTCTAATTTCTAGGAATTTAAATCTATTTTAATCTAATTAAAATTATGAAAAATACCAAATAAAAGGAGAAAAATAAGGAAAAATATTTTTTATGCTTTTTATATTTATCTTAAACTGTTAAAATTGAAAAATTAATTTTTGGAACTTTTTCTGAATTAAATGCAATTAAAGCTAATTTAAAATGATTAAAAACTGAATTTAATCTAGAAAAATAGCAAACAGTGTCTAAAAATTATGAAAAATTCAGGGAAATTCTAAAACATTATTCTAAAGCTGAGAAAAATAGAAAAACTAGGCCCTATGTGGAAAATACTGAAGCTGTAGTGAAAATGGAGAGCAAATAAGCACTTGGGAATAAGCTAATAAGCACTAAATGGCACCAACTGAAAATATAAGCTAAGGTATACTAAAATCAATCTAAGGCAACTATCTAATGCTACTCCTAACACCTAATGAAGCATCTACCAAGATTTGAGCAAACTGAAACTTAAGCCAATAAGCAAACAGGCCCTCACTGTTAAAGCACTAGCAACTGCTTATTTGATAAGCTAAAGTGAAAACAAAAAGCAGAGATCTCAAGACCACCTAGTAGAGATTACTTGTACCAAAATTCAGCTAATAAGGACCACTAATAAAGAAGTTATAGACTAATCAAAAAGTGCCAAAATGGACAGATGACTGCTGAAACAGAACCAGTGGACAGGGACCAACTTTAAGCTACTCTAACTACTTATTTGATAAGCTAAACAGAAAACTAAAAGTGTGGACTTGAAAACAACCCAGCAAACTACAAATTTACCAAAAATGAGACCCTATCTCCTTGAAATGAACAGTGTGCATTTGCTGAAAGTTTTGCAAAACTCTGATATTTAGACAGATTTGACTTTCTAAAATAGTTGCTAGTTTGACTAATCTGAGATTCAAATTCAAATGCAGGACTGATAAGGATGTAATAAGCTAAAATCCAACTGAAACAAGCTAGCTTAACTCAATCTAAACCTAAATGAACTGAATTCAGAAGCTGATTTTGACAGATTTGAAGGTATGAGCAGTTTACATGAGTTGTTGACTAAAAGCTCAAATGAAAGTGAAACAAAGACAGATGAACTAAATGAACCATAACAAACACAGAAACACTGATCTAATGCAACTTTTATACCTCTAAAACAGTTTAACAAAGCAATCCAAACACCCCTTTAACAATTTCAACATGCATTAAAACTAAGAACCTTGATTAAAACTGATTAACGCTAAATCAAATGAATCAACCAGACTTAAAACTACATCCAATAACACCTTACAACCAGAAATTCATCTTAAACAGATTTGACTTTTGAACTTTGACTTTATTTGACTTTTTGAGGAAAATGAGATTAAGAGCAGTTAAGATACCATGAGCTCATATAAGCTTGGTAAAGCTTATATGAGCTTATACAAACAGTAAAAACAAGTTATTGAATGATTTAAAACTGGATTGTATGAAAACTCAAAATGACAATGAAAACTTGATTGAAATTATCAAAGGCTATTACAAGAGAATTAAGATTACAATGAAAAGGACTTTACTAAGCTTATGAAAACAATAAAATGACAGGAAAATAGAATGGCCAAAACTCCTCTAAAACCTAAGGAGTTGGACAAAAAGAAATGTGAGCCAAGGGTCGTTTTTATAGCTGAGCTTGAGGAGAGGCCTGGGATTCTTTTCAGAAGAGCCTAGAAGGCTATTTGTGGCCACAAAATCAATCCTTGGTCATCAGCTCCAATCACACGCTTCCATTTCAATCAATGATGTGTCATGGCCAATAGGAGGGCTTGGTATGTCCACGTGGGCATCAATCCTGACAAGTCAGAGGTTATCTAGAAGCTTGAGTAGATTCTTAGTACCAAGTTCCATGTTTGGGAGGTGGTAAAAGAGTGGTGTTTGGCTATGGAAGGAGATAGCAGGGTGTGTGAGTAATAAGGGCGCGTTTGGTTTTATTTTAATATAAATCAAACATGTGTTGACCGGGTAAGTTGGATTTTGACCGGGGTATAAAAAAAACGGGTGAAAGTAATTCGGGTTGGGGAAATATTAATGTAGCCGGGTTTGATTGTTATATTGGATTGGGCCAGGCAAAGGGTAAAAGGGCCGTGGCTTATGTTTGTGGATAATGGATTTGGGGTAGTAAATGGATTTTGGACTTGGTATAACAATAGACTAGTAACCATAGGGACCATTGTTGTATTTTCAGAATTTCCAAGGGACCAAACATGTGAATCTGAAATATCTTCAAGGACCATACTTTGCCAATCCTCCAATAATCCAAGGGCCCATTTGCAATTTCTGAATCTTTAAGGACCATTCTTGCCAATTGTTGAAACTTGAGGGGCCATTTTTGCCATTTCATCAAACTTGGTTAAAACTTCACAAATCATCCTCAGAGATTAGAAATCATCATAAATGCTCAATTCCGACCCTCCGGCTCAGCTTAAGCTCTCTTGATCTCTCGTGCTCGGTTTTCTGTCTGTTTTGGCTCCTTTTTGCGTGTTTTTACATATCCATACCTGCACAAGCACAAACTCAAGAAAACCACAAATATTAGCAATAAACGGCTTTTTCTTGGTTATTTTGGGTCTATTTTGATAAAGAAAAAGTATGTGTTTTAGCACATACCAAAATACCCCAGACGAAACTATTGCCGTGTCCTCACGCAATGCAATCAACTCACGCTTCTAAAACCAAGGATCTCAATCTCTTTCTACTAAACCTATGAAGAAGTAGCAAAGATTCCTCAAAAGAGATTAAGAACCCCTAATTCTAAAAACGCCCCGTTTACCTTTTAATTCACAAATAGATATTACGATTAAGCACATTCCGATTATGAATGACGGTTTGTTGAACTTTCATGTCGATCAATAACTCAAACATTTTTCAAACGACATGTTAGGATCACAGAGTAGAAAACACAACACAGCGTGAAGTGACCATACGGATAGAATACATCGTCCCTGATTTTTCACCAGTCCCAAACTAAGCGTAAAACCGAAATCATTGTTACAAATGATTCTAGATGCTAACACTACCCATGGAAGTTACTTGTGTGATTACCTTTTGTTCCCATTTTCCTATTTTCCTCTAGATTTTTTTATTTTTGTGAGAAATGAATTTCTTCAAATTCTCGTTTCGATAACTTTTATTCCGATAAAGATATAAAGCTAAGTCGATAATTAGTTATCCGCCTTCTCTCAAGAACCATTGTCGTAAAAATGAGGTCCACATCAAGGAATTTTATTACTAACTTTTGACTTTTTCAATTTTCATACATCATTTTTCAATTTTTTTTTTTTTTTTTTTTTTTTTCACATATGAACTTTCACTTTTATTTATATGAGCTGTGAACCACGGAGCTTCACGGGGTAATTCCAAGACTATAGGCTTCATGAGATGAGGATCCCGGCTGGCTAGGCTAAGACCTCATTCAATCCCGGCTAAAGATCCAAGGGTCCGATCTCGACACCGCAGC
Organism: Chrysanthemum seticuspe; assembly: GCA_019973895.1. Classification (NCBI taxonomy): domain Eukaryota; kingdom Viridiplantae; phylum Streptophyta; class Magnoliopsida; order Asterales; family Asteraceae; genus Chrysanthemum; species Chrysanthemum seticuspe. The sequence goes on along the minus strand of BPTQ01000001.1, from coordinate 131,734,095 downwards.
TCACAACTTTACTTATTACATATCACATATCACTTATTTACTCATTACTCATTTATTACGGATCCTTGATGTGTACCCAATTTTTAAAACAAAGATTCTTTTAAGAAGATAAAGAACTAACTATCGCCAAAAACTCGACATCTCTAATTATTATGACAGATATGGGGTGAAACAATTTTGTGGGAACAAAAAGCCATAAGTACCTTCGATGGGCTCTAAAGAGAACCAACTACTCCACGTTTAGCATCTAAACTCATAAGTACCTCTATCATTTCTCGATCTCTGCAAATTTAAAATCCCAAATAATGAGATCCGCAGATGCTTAGCCGATAATTTTTAGATTATCTATGGTTAAGGGAACAAGCTAGGGCTCAACACGCCCGGTCAAGTCAGAATTCTATTCCTACTCTCACCAGCGGAAAGTCAATCAAGGTGTCAAAATATATATTAACTTAGCTAATGTTTCGTCTTATGAAATCAAGTCATGCATATTTAAAGTCACTCAGGAAAACTTGCAAAATCTTGGCCTTGTGAGCTAGAATTCGCATTTTATAGCTTCTTATCTAAGAGACTAGCCAACTTTTCAATCAAAAAGACTTAACAAAAGCTTACAAAAATTTTTAAATTTTGCTCATTTTTGCACAATTTTTCATTTTCTAAGGAAAAACGGGGTTACGAGAGAAACACAACAGAAATAAGCAAGTGCGGTCAAATCAAATCGAAGATTACCCTACCCCAGACTAGAACGAAACATTGTCCTCAATGTTTAAAGCAAGGGTATCACGAAAATCTAAAAGCCGTTTATTAAGTATGCTAGAAGATAAACGTTAGTCGATAAGATTAGGATATCGGATTTCCATCAGCATCGATCATGAGACTCGAGTGGAGAAAATGACAAACTTCGAGCACGAGAGTCTTCATATCGGGAACATCCTAAACACAACATCACAAACAACCAAACACGAGAAATCGAAGAGGCAGACCCCTTCGCGTCACTTATTAGAAAATAGAGAGAAGATAGATGGATAAGCATGGGGTGCCTCCCACGAAGCGCTACTGTTTTTCTTCACCGAGTCGCTAGCCTGACTCGTCCCCGAATTCATTTGTCCTTGGGGAAGAAAGTGGTAGAGATACCAGGGTCAAAAACTGTGTCCTCATTCCCGAAGGAATGAGAATGGGTGGGTTGGGTGGTGAAGAAAGTGTCGGGCTCAAGCACAAATGGTATATCATGAAAGAATGATCCATCATCCGGTGGTTTTGGAGGGGGACGAAGGAATGACGGATCAAAGTGAGAAAACTCCAAGAAAGATGGGAGCTTATGGTAAAAGATAAGAGGTGTAGGCTTAACAATGAAGGCATCCAAGTGAGGATCCTTATCTCGAAAAACGGTTTTAGCATAAAGCTCATCTATGTCAAATATCCCGGGTTTAAAGATTTTGTCTTCACATGTCGGCTCAACGGGATAAAGGATGGTGGACTCATTAGAAGAAGGAGAGTCAAGAAGACCATCAAGAAACATCATATCCCCCTCGGGATCATTCATAACAACATCCTCAATACCCGGTGGTATTAGGTCATCAATAGCAAGAAATGAGTCGGCTTCCTCAATAATTGGGTCATTTAACGGAGTATTGGAAATCTCGTTCAAAACTTTGCTCACATCAACATCAAAATAGAATCGCTCGAGAATCGGAAGATAAACATCATCAATAGTGGGATTGCCACTAATCTCTTCATCAAATCGGAAAGTCTCAAGCTCGGGAGAGAAATCACTATCTTTAACGGAGATAGGATGCGAACTCGAATTATCGTTAAGGGCTTCAATTTTGGAAATGAGAAGATAAACTCTCGACAATGTTTCACGTAATGCTGGATCCTCGATCTCAATATCATTAAGCTCAATCTCTTCTTCTTCTGGCATGAAATCATTAACTTCTGCTATATGGACGGGCTCAGAAGGTAAATCGTCGACAAAGTCGATGTCTCCATATGAATCATCATCGGAATCGGAGAACATCTCAACAGAATCGTTTGAAATATCAAGAGAAGGCTCATCACAAATATCAACAACCCCAGACTCTCTTGGGCTTGGGATAAGGATCTCAGCATTAGACGCTTCCATTTCCGGAATAATACTAAGATGCTCATCTCCCATTATGAGAGAGTCAATGGGTTCAGCAATGTCTGTAGAAATAGAATCATCGACCTCTTCCATAAGAACGTCACTTCTCTCAACCGGCGTGAGTGAAGGGGAAGAGTCGGAAATGAAAGGCTCATAAATGAGAGAGGGATAAGAATCCGGAGGTGGGACAAGTGGTGTGCTCTTAGAGCTAGCAAGTTCCACCACTTCCGTTGTAGTCTCCGGTTCTTTCTGTTTAGAAATCGTTTTAAGCTCATAAGTTCGTTCCGTTTTGTTGTAACTCGACGAACTCGTAACGGTGAATCGTGAAAGAGAAGGATCGATTCTAGAATTCTTCGGATTAGAGTCGAGAGTACAAACGGGTCTCGTCCCTGTGATTTTTTTACATAAATCGTCCTTGTGGTTTGATAGAAATTACGGATCTTTTCCCCATGATTTTTTTAGCGGGTCTCGTCCCTGTGATTTACAATTTTTACGGATCTTGTCTCCATGTCTGACCCGATCTCAAAGAAGGACCTCCCTTGCAGTTACTCCTTAACGTGAGGGCTAACATTGTATTTTGGTTTTAATGATCGTTATATAAACCACAGGGACGATTTATGTAATGTACTCTTTAAAAAAAATAAAGTTTTCTCTTTTTAATTTTATTATTCAAAATTTTTTTAATTTTATTACGATTAAGTTTTTTTTTTTTTTTTTAATTTTTTTTTAAATTTAATTTAATTTTATTAAAATTAAAAAACTATTTTAATTTTTTTTTAATTTAAAAAAAAATAAAAAAAATTATAATAAAACTAAAAATAAATAATTTTAATTTTATTATAATATCTTTTTAAAAAAAAAAACTGTTTTTCTTTTAAAAAAATTAATTTTATTAAAAAAAATTAAAAAAAAATAATAATTTTATTATAAAACGGATCAAGCCGTATAAAAAACATTTTTATACGGTTTCGTCCGTTTTATACCTTTCATTCGTTTTTATACGTTTTCGTTCATTTTTGTATGAAAATGTATGAAAACAACGTACAAAATTGTATGAAAACAACGTACAAAAATGTATGAAAACGAATGAAAATATACGTTTCATTCGTTTCATACATTTTTGTACGTTGTTTTCATACATTTTCATACAAAAACGAACGAAACCGTATAAAAACGAATGAAACGGACTAAAAACGTTTTTTTATACGTCTTCATCCGTTTTATAATAAAACTAATTTTTTTTTTTTTTTTAAATTAAAAGAAAAAGTAATAGTTTTTAAATTTATTATAATAAAATTAAAATTTGTTTTTTTTTTTTAATTTATTATAATAAAATTAAAATTAAATTTAAAAAAAAAAGTTTTTTTTTATTAAAAAATTTAATCGTAATAAAATTAAAAAATAATCTGAATAATAAAATTAAAAAGAAAAAACTTTATTTTTTTTAAAGAGTAAATTACATAAATCGTCCATGTGGTTTGTATAAAGATCGTTAAAACCAAAATACAATGTTAGCCTTCACGTTAGGGAGTAACTGCAAGGGAGGTCCTTTTTTGAGATCGGGTAAGACATGAGGACAAGATCCGTAAAAATTGTAAACCACAGGGACGAGACCCGCTAAAAAAAACCCATGAGGACAAGATCCATAATTTTTACCAAACCACAAGGACGATTTATGTAATTAACTCTAAAAATTTGTATAAAGGGTTATAAATCTATAAGCTCCTCTTCAATACTTTCAAAACAAGTTCAATATCGATATATGTTACATCAGATATATTTTCTATTTATTGCATTATCATATTTATTTTAATGATAAAAATTGATTTAGTGTTAAGTTTTAATGTACGTGTTGGAGTAAAAACTATTTAGTGTTAGAATATGCCACAAAGATTCTAATTTGCACTATCTTAAGCCTTGTTTGATAGCCTTTGAATTGAGCAATTAAGAGTATATCAATGAATCAGTCAGAGCATATAGTGTTTGATAAAAAATGGTATGACACTAAATGAATTTGAAAGCTACTAAATCGTTCATGGCCATAAGAATGCTAAATCATACAACATCCCCACCTGTTCCTATTTTATCATTCTCTGTTTTTTTTTTTTTTTCACTGAATCCTTTTTTCATTATGACTTTACTCAAAAAAAAAAAAAAAAAAAAAAAAAAAAAAAAAAACTTTGTATGATGTCAATGTATATTAAAAGGTTTATTTTTAGAAGCTTAATGTAAAATTGTTATATTGAAATTGATGGAACGTCGTGTTTTCATTATTTCATGAAATGCATTTTCTTTTGCATAATTAGTTGATTTTATTAACGTGGGATCATTAATAATGAGTTAAAATTTATTTTAAGATAAGTGTTTATCTATACTATCTATAATAGAAAAATGGTCAAATTGAAAAGTGAAAAGTCAAAGAAAGTGAAATGTGGAAAAATTTAAAAAGGAAATGTTGAAATAATTAATTATGAGTAATTTCATCTATACTATCTATAATAGAAAAATGGTCAAATTGAAAAGTGAAAAGTCAAAGAAAGTGAAATGTGGAAAAATTTAAAAAGGAAATGTTGAAATAATTAATTATGAGTAATTTCAACTATTAATACCTACATATGTTTCAAAAAGAAACTATTAATACACATCGAAAACCGGGTTGACCCATGACGCTTCAAACCCGGCGGGTTGACCAGGTTTAATTTGACTCGTTTTTTCGACCCAACCCGTCGGGTTGACCCAGTTTATTTTCACTCGTTTTTTAACCAGAACGGTTCAACCAGTTGAACCTCCCGGGTCGAACCGGGTTTCAAAATATTATGTTAATCCCCAATTTCTCAAACTTTTACTATTTTTCGTTTATAACCCTTAAACTTTTTTTATCACTAAAACTATCTTACTAAAAAGTACAATAAAATTTTCACAATGTACAATTTAAACAAGCTACAACATAATTCTAAATATATAATAATTAAACATACAAATTAATATTATTCTTATAATACCCTAAAATGAAAAGTACATGTTATTATATACATTATACAAATTAATAAAACACACAAAGCTTCATACAAGCTAACAAGTTGATGGTACATATAGTTTTGAAAATCGGATCGGACCAACGGGTTGAACCGGAAACCGGTGTCACCACCAGTTTGGCTAACCAATAACAGCCATCCGAAAACGAAATAGAGAGGACCCGATGAAACCGATACAAACTGGTGAATCAGGTCTCTTCGAGATCTATTTCTCCGGTTAATCGTCACAGGGTACCCACCGCCGCAACGCGCGGGTACCCTGTTACACTATATATAAAGGAAAAACCAAAAAGTAAAAAGTGAAAATTTGAAACTATTAATACATATCGAAAACCGGGTTGACCCTGGACACTTCAAAACTGGTGGGTTGACCCTGTTTAATTTGACTCATTTTGACCCAACCTGTCGGGTTAACTCGGTTTAAATCGACCCGTTTTTCAACGGGAACGGTTCAACCAGTTGAACCACCCGGGTCGTACCGGGTTTCAAAACATTATGTTTAATCCCCAAATCTTCAAACTTTTATTATTTTCCGTTTAGAACCCATAAACTTTTTTTTAACACAAAACGATATGTTGCTATATAAATATATTATATATATAAGTTTTTTTCAAAAACGATTATAATGTTCTACAATTAAGAGAATATATGTGCCCGTTAGTGCACATTTAACTTTTCAATAGGATAAATACGCCCATTTCAAAAAGAAAAATGAGGCAAAATGTGCCCAAATCTTTTATAAAATAGCCAAAATTAGCCTTTTTTTTTTTTTTTTTTTTTTTTTTTTTTTTTTTTTTTTTTTTGGCTAATCACATTCATGCTAATTTTGGTACTTGCGTTCTTCTTAACAACGGCACCATTAATCTCATCCTTGTTAGTTTTACGCGACAAGTAACGTGTGTTGTTAGTTTTTATCTCGTAACTGATGTAATGTTTACTTTCATTTTCATTAAATGTTTTTATATGTTGTTTGATAGATGTTAAGAATTTTGTCTAGACTTTAGTTATCGTATAGTGCAACCGTTTGCAATTGCATTTTCGTCGGTTCACGTTCTATTTTAAACGCTACACAAAACACTCACTACGGTATCGCAAATCATTAATTATCTGACGCTAGACACCGTTGCCGCTAGGCGCGGGTACTCGCCTAGTAAATGATAAAATGGTAATTTAATTCATTCAGAGCGTTGAATTAGAACAATTATCAAACGTTCATTATTACTCAGAACCAATTTCATTCAGGATCTACAAATCATTTAGCAACTTTGATTCTCTCAGCGCTTAATCATACCGTTTTATCAAATAGCCCCTTAGTGTTTTATTTTAGTGTGTACATTGGAGATGCTCTTACAGTTTAGGTAAAAAAGAATGTTTAGAATTTTATCTTACCTACTACTAGTAATAATAAATCAAAAAAATAAAGGGTAAATTACAAGTTTTGTCCTTATAGTTTTCAATTTTTTCACTCTATGCGGCTTCTAAAAATTAATTAGGTTGGTGCAGTAGCACTAAACACTATCATTTTTTTTCTCAAAAATAAACATTTAATAATGTAGCTGTAAGTGGAATTATATGATATAAAATATCGTAAAAAAGATATACACACTAAAACTAAACAATCACAATACAAATAATAGGGTTAGTATTTTAAGATTGTCAATACTTTTATATGCTTATGCATAAAACGTGATATGTTTTTTTTAACAATGTCATAAATATATTAAATAAAAGAGAAGTTAATAAATATATGCGAATGAAGTTTCAACTGTACATAATACTTTTCTTTCATTGATTGTTGGCTTTCGAACTTTTTTTTTTTTTTTTTTTTTTTTTTTTGGGAACTTTTGTTACTGTATTTCGTGTATGTTTTGTCCAACTTTGTATTTCAAGGTGTATTTCAATGTTTGACCAAGATTTAAGATTTCACTTTCAAGTTTGACAATGCACCTATTATATATAATAGACGAGTACCCGCGTCTAGCGGCAGCGGTGTCTAGTTTCGACAAAATATCGGCGGCGAATATTTCTTTTGAAAAACTTTATTTGTAGCGCTGAAGAGTACTTTTCTGATAACTATTTTTCTAATGACATGGTTGCATGGCACCCCGACAATATACATTTTTCAACAAATCTGCTAGCATAGTTTTAATTCAGAATAATCGTTTAAGATTCAAAATTTGTAATAATAATATATTAACGCATTTTTTCTAATTTAATAATACCCACGTATAACAATATCAATGTATAATTTACGAGAAATTCCAAAAGTGTAGATCAAGTGGTTTCTCCCGCATAGCATGTATATAATAATATATTTAAGAATTGTATCACATATTTGTGATAGTCAAACAGTGCACTTATTATTATTTATTTTATTTTTTTCGTTCAAGCGATAACTTTTACAAATTACACAACATATTTCATTAATAGTATGTGACATGTTTTAGATAAAAATTGGACCTACAACCTCTCATAGATACCATATCACATATGTGTCTAGTAACATTTGAACCCACGATGTCACTTATAGGAAACTTGCCATAAATTTTCAAATGACCTCGCAAAGTACTTGTCCCATGAATTTTAGTATCTGAACAATACTCCTTAGCACAATAAGAGCACTTGCTTTTTGGCTCCTTATGGTCATTAACAAATGATTCGTAATGAGGCCATACCAAAGACCGCTTATGGGTTGCCCTTGGTTTCTTTTGTTTCTCTTCATTACTGCTTTCCACCTCCACCACATTCTCAATGTTCACCTGTTCTTCATGCTCTTCCTCATACATCTAAAAAGAAATAAAAATAATAGCTAGCTTATAATCAACAAAGAAATTGCTAGGCAAAATTAACAGTACTGACTATTGAACAAAAGAACAAGCTTTTTTTTCAAGCTCATACCTAACAGAAAATAAACAACTCACATTTTATATATTAAAAACCTGACTTAAATTTACATACAGGTTACTTGGGATACCCTAAAACTAATTTCTTTATAACAAAATTGGATTGATTGGAGGAGAGGTGCATTATTCATCGATGGTATAAGTTGAGAATAGAAATCCTTTAACTGAGAAATTTACAAGATATCATAGCATGAATATTTCTAGATGCAACAATTGAAACTTAGTAAAATAAAGAAAGATATTATAAGTTACATCTTAAAAAGCTCATAACTTTATGTCCACTGAATACATACAAGTTATTAAAATTTACAACACTTAGTAAGCATATTTTATATAGTTTTTTCTATCCACTATATGTCCACATACATAAATACATAATGCATAAAGGGGATTCGAATTTGATCATGTTTTGGTTGCTTTTGTTTTTACAAATATGTTATACTGTAACATACATCTACAAAAATATCAATATCAAATATGGATATGACATAACATATATTTAATAAAGTCTGTTAACAAGGAATAACGCAAGGATACAACATTTGCTTAGATACTGTAACACCCCAACCCGGCAAGGGTAGAAGTGTCACATTTTGGTGTCATATCAGAACATACAATTAAAGTTTTACAAGCGGAAGTCTTAAATACCAAGTCATATAAACGAATGACTTACAAGGAAAAATACAAAATCCAATATGTCCAAAACGAAAAGAAAACTAAAAGCAATAACTCTTCAATTAAATCCAAAATGATAAGGTAACTAAGGTCGGTCTACTCGAATAATCCAACTCTCAGCCCATCAAGCCCATCTTCAAACCTAAAACCTGCCGCATGAAAAGAAATGCGGCTAAGCTTAAAAAGCCCAGTGAACAGATATAACAAAACGAAAGCTAAACGAAATCAGAGATACAAATGAAATAAGGAAACTGATAACAAGGTCGCAACGAAATGAGAACAATGAGTCAATGAGGATCTGCAGAACACAATTATACCGATATCCAGAATGAACAGATAACAAGGAGAACGAAGCAGGGTAAGGCATCCACGACATATACATAACCACATATAAGCAGACCGACATACAGGTACCGAAAACAAAATCAAACATAGCAAACGCCGTATTCACTCAAAAAGAATAGCATACAATCAATTCAGGAAGTCAAAATATAATTAAGCCAAATGGAAAACTAAACACAAGCGGAAGAAATTAAATTAGAAAGTGAGCATGGCAAGTATCACTACAGCAGAAATACTATCAGTAGCCAGACATGGTAACCACACGTATCAAACATGAACTCAGCATGAACACTACAATTGAATGAACTAAGGACATAGCAGAGCAAATTGACAAGTTAACAAGCCAGACCACATAAGTCGAACCATTTATCCAATCATACAGTAACATAAACAGCAATGTACACATGGCAGATCAACAATAAGCGGGAAAAGATACTAACAGATATTCATAGACCACGAGATTAACAAAACAGAGTTTACATGATAAGCCGTCAAAACAATCATTTATACACTAACATGGACCAGACGAATCAAAGAGTCACATAACAGTATGGTAAACCGTTTGTCAGTTATTAGCATGTCAATAGATGAATCAGACAATCACATATTAATAATATAGTAGCAGGGCAAACGATTGTCTCCTAAAACATGTAAAAGCATAATCAAATTCAATAACCATAATAATAATAACCCGGTACGTGAATGGAATGGTAGAAGAATAAGTCACATAAGGGTATAGGGTAACGGGCAGTCAATACATAATATAGTGCGTTGGGGTAAACAGATGGTACAATATAAGTATATCAACAGTGTAAGGGTTGTCAGAAATCTATCCCGAGCCAACAGTACAGTACAGTAATATCAGTAGTGGCAATAGCAGCCCAGTAATCAATAGTAACCATCGTATTCGGAGGGGTGACCTTGGAATACCAGACAATAGGAGGGGAGACCTCAGTAACCAGTGGAGTAGCTAGCTCCCAGACTGTGAGGGGGTGTATTGCACACACGCACCACATCACCAGAATAGTATATATATCAGTAACAGTACAGTACAGATCTAGGATGCATCCATACGCCCCTGCAGACAAATAGTGGCCATACAATATATATCGAGCTCATAATCAGATAACAGAAAGGGACGGTATGTACTCGTACACACTGGAGTCATGCCATTGGTGCATCAATGACACGGTCATGGAACCTCCATGACTAGTTAACAGTATTTGGCTCGGGTATAAATCTGAAGGGTCAAACAAAGGTCCACAGTGTAGCAATATATATCAGTCATCATAATCAGAGGTTCAACATCAGTAGGTCACAATTCAGAGGTTCATAACAATAGTCCAATATCAAGGGTTTAGTAACAGAGGTCTATCAAAGTTTCAGTTACAGAGGTCAATAACAAAGGTTCAGTAACAATAGTTCAATAACCGAGGTTCAGTAACAGAGGGGTCAATAGCAATGGTTCAATATCAGAGGGTCAATAGCAAAGGAAAACATAGCAATGAAATATCGTAAGCGAACAAAGTCAAAGGATCAGAAAGTCATGAGAAACCCCTACTGAAAAGGGATAAAATATCTGTACCTTAACGCCAATGAAAAGAAAGCAAACGGTTAAATGAACACGAAGACACAACGTCACGTCTCCTTCAACGAATCTACATGGATTACAATTTATTTAATACTTATTAGCTCATTTAAGTCATAACGGATTAATCGCATTAATAGCCATTTGAATCCGATATTTCATGTGTCTCTATTCGTGATTTAATGTGACCTTGGTTATTATTTCATGTGGTGATATATTGTGTCATTTCATGCAAGGTTTAAAACAGATTCATATGACAATGTATATGGGTCGACATAAAACTAGCCAAGACATAAACGCGTTTTATTAAGTCCATTTTCACATGACACCACTTTTAACGAGACAAGTATATGATGAGCATGTAAGGGTCGGAACAGCTTAATGTCCATGGTCAAATAGGGTCCATTTCACTTAATAATTTTACGTGTATATGCATGATTTCCCATATCATATGTTGAATCTCATTATTCACGTGCAACATGTATTCAAGAAGGAGGTCCACCAGTTATAGTATCCCATTAGATATTTTATGTGTTAACATATATCAATTCATGTGATGGATTTTAAACGTGTAACATGCATGATCAGTGAGGTTCCAAATCAGTTTCATTATCACTATTTTTAGTGCATATTAGATCGACACATGTGGGGGTTCCTTCATGATTTCATGTAACGAGTATACATAAGTTACTTATCTATGTTTTATCTTTTCATGTAACATGTTATATAAGTATTAAGGCTTGCGTATGGAGAGACACACACGACCAGTTTCAAGAAGACAAGGCGAGATGAAGGTCATAATGAATTACCTTTGAAACGTATGAGAGGAGGGAAAGACCATGATCAAAACTAAGTGAACCAAGCACCCTTGAGTTTCCAAGTAACCACGAGCAGAAGCAGCAATCACGACCAAGAAACCCACGACAGCACCACCCAAGCAGCCTCACCTTCGAACCAAATGGAATACGATCTACACCCACGTCTACAGCTTCCTTGAAAACACCTTGCGAATCTCCTTTGTGCTTGTTTGCTTTTAGATCGAATGGAAGGAGAAAAAAAGAGTGCTAGCCGTCACTTTGTATCGTTAGGGTTTTATGAGGTTTGAATGTGTGAATTGTATGTTACATAGTGATGAGATAATGGGGTTAAATGGGGAGTAAATGGCGTGAGGATTTACCAAAATCAAAGGGGATCAAAAACAGAAATTTTGACTTCCAAATGTAAATATAGTGGCTTTATATATAAGGTGAATATGTTGCATTTATATAAGGATTTTCGGTCCATGAATTTGAAAGGTGACATATTTATTTTGTTATAGTGTGATGATTATTTAGACGTAAGTATATCGGTCTCATTTATCTTGTACAAATTACACATTTATGAGTTAGGTTAGAAGTACATTTAGTAGCTTTGCGTATTTTACGTATTCTAGAAATATTAAACTTGAGGGGTAAAATAGTCTCTTCACACGTTTTAGATTTTTAGGGTTTTACAACTCTTCCCCTCTAAAAGAAAAATTTTCGTCCTCGAAAATTGAAGTCGCAGAGGTACACAGTGATGTACCGGCTTAGGCAGACGTAGCAATCCATAATTTCATACAGATCATAAACGTATCAGTTCCAAAGCGTACAAATCTTACACGTAACAGATGTCGGTGAGAATCTCATAAAGAGGTACAGAATTCCAATCGAACATGAGGAGTGACAAATAACGGATCCAAGTCATATTCCATTCACGTACCAACCCCAGACATTTCCCAAGATGTCGTATGACTTCAATAAGTTCAAATTATATGATCTCGGTATTATCACGTTGATCAGGCGTCATAATACTTGCATCACATAACAAGTCCTTATTGTCCTCACATTGTGTCCCGGGTCATGACAAATCATATAACCAATATCACAACATAACATATCACATACAGATATCAAGTAACATACCAAAGCGGACCAGATTCATATACACATAGCATAAACTACATCAAACAACTTGCCATAACACAATGAAAGAATGCCACCAACTTGCACAAAACGATTCCTCATGACTCATTACTGACGATTCAAAAGAAAAGCTGAGATATTACCAAAATGCTAAACAATAAAACTTCACGATTAAAACCGAGTTCTGAACAAATCAACGAAAAGCAATACCGATCAAATCATATAGTAAATTATCAAACCGTCTCAGAACGTGTGACCAACAAATCGGAGTAACACGAGTCGCGCCCAATCATAGGAAGTAGATGAATCTTCTCAGCCACCAGTTGAATCTTTTCCCCGTCTTTGCGTCTTTGGTTGATCCGTCCAACTCCCTTCAGCAGCATCCTAACATCTCCAGCAGCATCACGATCGGGTGCGGCTTCTGTTTCACGAACCTCTCCTGCTCAGGGACTGTTGCAGCAACGCAGGGTCGGCACCATTATCTTCGACTCCACGAGTAGTCTCCACCTAACGATCGACAGACGGATGTGCGAAGACCAAATAACAAAATTCGATGCGAAAAGAAGAAGGCCAAATCAGTGAAGACAAATGAATATCAAAGTCAAATCTGAACGACAATCAAACGAATCGGAGAAGATCAGAACAAACGGAAGCCTTGTGTCTACCCAAGTCCTCACAGGTCAATCCTAAGGTCAACAAGACGAAACCTGTCTCTGATACCATAATTGTAACACCCCAACCCGGCAAGGGTAGAAGTGTCACATTCTGGTGTCATATCAGAACATACAATTAAAGTTTTACAAGCGGAAGTCTTAAATACCAAGTCATATAAACGAATGACTTACAAGGAAAAATACAAAATCCAATATGTCCAAAACGAAAAGAAAACTAAAAGCAATAACTCTTCAATTAAATCCAAAATGATAAGGTAACTAAGGTCGGTCTACTCGAATAATCCAACTCTCAGCCCATCAAGCCAATCTTCAAACCTAAAACCTGCCGAATGAAAAGAAATGCGGCTGAGCTTAAAAAGCCCAGTGAACAGATATAACAAAACGAAAGCTAAACGAAATCAGAGATACAAATGAAATAAGGAAACTGATAACAAGGTCGCAACGAAATGAGAACAATGAGTCAATGAGGATCTGCAGAACAAAATTATACCGATATCCATAATGAACAGATAACAAGGAGAACGAAGCAGGGTAAGGCATCCACGACATATACATAACCACAAATAAGCAGACCGACATACATGTACCGAAAACAAAATCAAACATAGCAAACGCCGTATTCACTCAACAAGAATAGCATACAATCAATTCAGGAAGTCAGAATATAATTAAGCCAAATGGAAAACTAAACGCAAGCGGAAGAAATTAAATTAGAAAGTGAGCATGGCAATCATACAAGTCAAGTAACTACAGTTAATAATATCACAAGTATCACTACAGCAGAAATACTATCAGTAGCCAGACATGGTAACCACACGTATCAAACATGAACTCAGCATGAACACTACAATTGAATGAACTAAGGACATAGCAGAGCAAATTGACAAGTTAACAAGCCAGACCACATAAGTCGAACCATTTATCCAATCATACAGTAACATAAACAGCAATGTATACATGACAGATCAACAATAAGCGGGAAAAGATACTAACAGATATTCATAGGCCACGAGATTAACAAAACAGAGTTTACATGATAAGCCGTCAAAACAATCATTTATACACTAACATGGACCAGACGAATCAAAGAGTCACATAAAAGTATGGTAAACCGTTTGTCAGTTATTAGCATGTCAATAGATGAATCAGACAATCACATATTAATCATATAGTAGCAGGGCAAACAATTGTCACCTAAAACATGTAAAAGCATCATCAAATTCAATAACCATAATAATAATAACCCGGTACGTGAATGGAATGGTAGAAGAATAAGTCACTTAAGGGTACAGGGTAACGGGCAGTCAATACAGAATATAGTGCGTTGGGGTAAACAGATGGTACAATGTAAGTATATCAACAGTGTAAGGGTTGTCAGAAATCTATCCCGAGCCAACAGTACAGTACAGTAATATCAGTAGTGGCAATAGCAGCCCAGTAATCAATAGTAACCATCGTATTCGGAGGGGTGACCTCGGAATACCAGACAATAGGAGGGGAGACCTCAGTAACCAGTGGAGTAGCTAGCTCCCAGACTGTGAGGGGGTGTATTGCACACACGCACCACATCACCAGAACAGTATATATATCAGTAACAGTACAATACAGATCTAGGATGCATCCATACGCCCCTGCAGATAAATAGTGGCCATACAATATATATCGAGCTCATAATCAGATACCAGAAAGGGACGGTATGTAACATCACTCGTACACACTGGAGTCATGCCATTGGTGCATCAATGACACGGTCAAGGAACCTCCATGACTAGTTAACAGTATTTGGCTCGGGTATAAATCTGAAGGGTCAAACAAAGGTCCATGATGAGTGTGTAAATACTCATCATTTTTAGTCAAATCTGAACTGCAAAACGTTTAAAAATGCTCAGAAATGCATCAAAATACTGAAAATATTCCAAAATTGCATTTTATATGTTTCAGATGCAAAATGTTTAAAATCAGATGAAAAATGAGCAAAGTTTGCATAATTGGCAGTTTCAGTCCCCCAAGTTTCTAAAATTGTCAAAAATAGTCCCTGAGTCAAAATTTCAAAAGAAAAGTCACCAAAGGTCCTTTTAAAATCATAAGTTGTCAAATTTAGTCCTTTGGTGAAAAATGTCAAAAGTTTGAGAAAATTACAAGAATGGTCCTTCAAGTTTGAAAATTGGCAAAATTGGCCCCTGGAAATTGGAAATTGTCAAGTTTGGTCCCTGTACTTTTGAAGCTTGTCAATTTCAGCCCTTGGATCAACTTTGCATAAATGGCAGCATAGGTCCCTTAAATTTCAGATTTGGCACTTTTAGTCCTTGTGATTATTAAAAACCTTTAAACAATTTTGGACCCTGCCATAGCTATTGGACCCCTGTCATTAACCCCATTTGACCCCCCCTTCTATTATTACCCTCTGGTCAAATAACAGAAGTCAAACAAACACCCCTTTTGGTGCCTTAGTCCTCCTCCTCCACTTGACACCCTGCAACACCCCTGCACACTCAACCCACCCATCACCTTATCTCTTCCCTGTCCCCCCACATCTCCTACAATCCAAGATGCATTGATTACCTCTCCTCCTTTTGCACTCAAACTCACCCACTGTCAAATACCCATTTCCCGCCAAAAACCTATCTATGGCCAAAATCCTTCCAACTCATCCAAGGGCTGTGAAAGCAGGTGGGAAACACTCAGAGTAGTGAGAGAAACCCTCTTGGGTATAAAAGAAGCAAGAAGAAAGGCAAGAGAGGAGTAGTTAGCTTTTTAAATTTTCTTAATGTCGATTTTTTTTATAAATGTCTTAGTTTAATGCAAAGTGTTGTAATTTCAGTTTATTTGTATCTCTTTTAAGTTAAAATAGCATTGTATTGTACTTTTGAGGATCAAATTCAAGGTTTGGTTAAAATTCTCATTATTGTGTTTACTGTTGGAATTTTCAAATTCATGGTCCTATATTTAAGCTTCCAATAGCTTCTTTTCTCACTTAAACAAGTTTATTTAAGCTTGTTATAGTTTTTGATTAGCCTTGGAATCAGTTTCAAACAATTCTTAATTATAGTCAACAAAAGTCAAAATGGGTACATTTAGCAAATGTGATGGATATTGGGTTGATGCTGTGATGATATTGGGTTGTAATAGACTAGATTAGGTTAGGTTTGGGTTCTGGTTTTAGCTTGCATAGCAGCTGGACAAGTGGTGAGTGATTTCTCATTTTTCACTTTTCATGCCATTTTTGCATTTCATGCTTATATGAATATATGTGGTCATTAATAAGTTAAATTTGTTGATATAGTTGCATTTAGGTCTTGTAATCTCACTTTGATCAATGGTGCTATCTGGTTCAGTGATTGTTTCAATTTCAGTTTGCATATCAGTTGTTAAGTGGTGTTTGGATTGCTTGTTTAAACTGCTTTAGAGGTCAAGTTAATGGATTAGATCAGTTTCTTTGTGCTTGATATAGTCATTTGATGTCTTTTCTGTCATTGGTTTGATACCATTTGCATCCTTAGTCAACAAATCACAGTCCACTGATCTATTTGCAATCCTGTTAAAATCAGTTAGCTAAATCATCACTTATAGGTTTAGAAGTTAATAAGCTAGCTTGTTTCAGTTGCAGTACATCATTATTTACCCACATCAGTCTTAAATTTGCATTTGAATCTCATTTTAGTCAACCTTTTTACTGTTTTTAAAAAAGTCAAAATCTGTCTAAAAATCTGGTTTTCACAGATCTTGCATCATCTGCACACTGTTCATTTCAGCTTTTCATGGTCTCAGATTTGGCACATTTGCAGTCTGCTAGGTGGTCTTCAAGACCACATTCATGGTTTTTGTTTTAGCTTATTGAATAAGTAGTTACATTAGCTTAAAGTTGGTATCTGTTTCACTGTTTCTGCACATCAGTATTCACTGTCCAATTGGCCACTTTTGTTTTGAGCTCTAGCTTCTTCATTACTAGTCCATATAAGCTGTAATTTTGAGCATATGATCTCTGGTTGGTGGGCTTTAGGACCACACTTTTAGTTTTCCCTGTTGCTTATTGAATAAGCTGTTGCATAAGCTTAAAGTAGGGTCCAGTTTCCTGTTATGCTTATTGAGCAGTTAGATTAAATCATAGGTAGCCTGCTTTTTAGCAGTTAGGAGTAGCTTCAATTGGTTGCCTTAGAGTAGTTATAGTATAGCTTAGCTTGTGTAGAAGTTTGGTTCACTGTAGTGCTTTTTAGCTTATTTTCATAATACTTATTTAGGATCAGTTACACTACAGTTGCTATTTCTGCCACATAAGACCTAGTTTCTATATTTTTCTCAGCTTTAGAATAAGATTTTAGAATTTCCCTGAAATTTTCATAATTTTTAGTCACCATTTACTATTTTTCTTATTTAAAAACAGTTTTTAATCATGTTAAAATAGCTTTTATTGCATTTAATTCAGAAAAAGTTCCAAAAAATAATTTTTCAATTTTAATAGTTTAAGATAAATATAAAAAGCATAAAAAATATTTTTCCTTATTTTTCTCCTTTTATTTGGTATTTTTCATAATTTAAATTAGATTTAAATAGTATTAAATTCATAGAAAATAGGAAATTAATCTGAAAAATAAAAAAATAGTTTTGAAAATTCTATTTTGTTATTTTAGATTTTTCTAAGTCTCAATTTTATTTATCTAGCTTTGTTCCATATTTTCTTGTATTATAAGCTATTATTTAATATTTAAAAATAGTTTTTAATTAATAATAATTAATTTAATAGTTATAAAAATAATTTTCTTTTTCTATAAATTTTCTTTTATCATTAGGATTGTGAAAATGTATTTTTCACATTTTTAGGGTTAATATTGATTAAGTTTCACTTTTTAATTTGTACGTCACGTAGTTTTTAATTCGGTTTTATAAAAACATAAAAACAAAAACATCATTTTAATTATAGTGATAGCGTTTATTTAATAGTTTTTATCTTTTTAATTTCCTTTAATTTGCATTTAAGCCGTTGTTATTTGTTGGCTTTTCCTGTAGTTATAATAATCCAAATTCTCCTTTCCCGTTCAAATCTCGCGATCACTATACGTTTGATAATCCATTGCACAGCTCGCTGGGACATAACGACCCGGGGAAACACTATACTCCTCAGATCTTCATTGCATTCGTGCTTGAGCAGTTTTAAGCTGATTACGGTCTGCCATTCACAAGTGGCAGGCTTGAGTGATTTAGCTTGACTGTTTGGCACGCATCAAATTTTTGGCGCCGCTGCCGGGGAGCTGTGCTGATTATCTTCCGTCTAGTAGATTAGTGATTTGGATATTCACTCTTTGTCTATACCATCTGTATGTGTTTATATTTTCTTTTAAAAATCAAAAACCCAAAAAGATTTTCATTCTTTGTTTTTGCAAAATGTTTTTCAAAAATACCAAAAATATTCATCTTTACCCTCTCACATCTTTGATTCTTCATCCCTACCCCTCTGAAAACCTTTGATTCTTTCTATGTCTTATCCTCACCCTCTTGGTTTTCAATGGTGTGGTGGTCCTTATAATGGTGGCAATTGCCCCAGTTGTGGCATGGTGGAGTCAGGAAACGGGTCTGTCTATAACCAAGATCCCTATTCTTACCATAACACAACTGATTTATTCCATCAGCTACCACACTGTGATACTCAGCAGTTTTACTATTGTGAGTACTGTGGTGGTTCACACTCCAGTTCTGATTGTCCATTGGGAAACACGCTTGTCTATGAGCAGGTTCCTCATAACAATTATGACTACAACACATGTGACTCACAGCCACATCAGTTTTACTGTTGTGAGTATTGTGGAGGTCCTCACTCTAGCTCGGATTGTCAAACAAGGAATCCATTTCCTTGTAACAATTACGACTCTTCGTATCATGACCAACCTCCACAGTACCAAATGAATCAGGCACCACCTCAGCCTGATCCACTTCCTCAAAATCTTCTCCTTGATCTTTTGGATTTAGTGAAAGATTTGAAGGAATGTAAACATTCCCAAGATAATCCAAAATCCATGAAAGAATTGTTAGCTGAAGAGCAGGCTGCTAAATTAAATTCCAAAATTGCGTTTGAAAAATCTATTAAGGAATCAATTGCAAAAGAAAAAGTAGCCAGATCTAGCTCTCAGTTTCGTTTTATTCCTGATGACAGTGATGATGAGGATACACTTGATATCCTTCAATTCTATAAAAATTCATCAAGTTCATCAAATGATATCCCAGCAGTTGAGATTCAGTCTCAAACAACTGCTATCACACCCGATATTCCCACTCACTCTCTGAACATGGGGGATGAGCATCTTGACACTGTTCCTGAAAAGGAATCGGACGAATTCATAAAGTCTAGTGTTGAGAACCTTGTCCCAATCCCGAGAGAGTCACAGGGAACTTATGATCATATGTGTGATTCTCTTTCCCCTCTTGAGTGTTCCAATGATCATTTTGAAACTGTCTCCGATTTTAGCGACGATTGTGCTTCCTTTGGAAACATCGAGTACGTTGAGGCATCACTTCCACAATCTGATGCTGATCATCTTCTTGAGGAGTTCTCCGGTGAACTCACTCACATCAATCCACTCTTTGATTTCGAAGCCGATCTGGGAGAGACTGAAAGTCTCATTGATAATGATCGTTCACTCACTTCTTATCCCAACAGTCCAATAGAGAATGTTGATCATTTTGTTCCCGAAACATTCAAAGCTACTTTCACCAATCCTCTATTTGAATTCAACTCTGAATTCACTTTAATTTCTGAGAATCCACTCTTTGACACTCAGATTGAGGATAGTGATGAGCCCACAATGGAACAAGAGTTCACAATTTCACTTAATGTGAATGATTCTCTTCATGAAGAGTTATCCGGTGAACTCTCTCATGACATATCTCCTCCGGAACATGATCATTTCTATTTTGATCTTGAGGATGATATTAGCTCGGAGGAAGGTGTACTCTATCATACGAGTTTGCTTATTAATGATACTACTCTCACCCTTCCTCCCGATATGTCTACATTTGAGGATGAAGAATGGATCTTGATTGTTATCAAAATCTTTTTTCCTTTCCTCAAATATCTTGTGATTTCTCTTCATCTTCACTTCTTCGGGAATGAGGACACTATCTTTGACCCCGGCATTTTCATTTATCACTTTTGAGCCGGTTCTATGTATATCTCATCGGTGTGGAACTTTCACGTGCTTCAAATGTTTGTCCAAACATCTTGAATGAAAGTCCGATGGAGATTGTTTCTTCCACTTTGCTTCCCCATGAACCAATGAATTCGGGGTCGAGTCAAGCTAGCGACTCGGTAATCAAAAACAGTAGCTAAACATGGGTTTTCACCCGTGTGTACCACCCTAGTGTGGGGGAGATGCCCCACATGTTATATATATATATATATATATATATATATATATATATATATATATATATATATATATATATATATATATATATATATATATATAATCATTCTAAATAATGGCCGTAGTATTTCCCTTTTACGTTCTTTGTTTCGGCATAACCGCCGGTACTTTGAATATTGAGGGCAATATTCATTTCTAAGTGTGGGGGGGAATTCTCACGAATTTTATCATATAATTATATCGATTCCCCCGTTTTTGGCCAAATTTTTTTTTTGGAGTAAGTGTTTTACACTTTCTCATTTGGTTATCAGTCCGCCTTGTCTAATAAACAAAAGGATTGGCTAATCCAGGAGCAAACGGCTCTTGGTAAAGATATATCAAATCAGTTGACGGCTTGCAATTTGCCCAAAATTGTATGGTATTCAGCTCACCATATCCTAAAAAGTGAAGAGTTGGCTAGCCCGCAAGTTTATGGCTTGTGGTAAAGGCAGTGGAAAAACCATAATTGGTAATCAGCTCACCAAAGATAATATTGATAATTTATCTAAGAGTTGGCTAGTCCAGAGCAAACGGCTTCTGGTAAAGACAAAATCAAATCCGTTGAAAGCTGGTGGTTTGCTCAAAATCACATGGTTATCGGTGTACCATGGTTCTTACTTGAACTGAAACATTTGGCTACTCCAGAAGTAATGGCTTTTGGTAAAGAGATTCAAATCCATTAAGTTTTTCTCAAAATATTGCTAGGGACTAGCAATAGTTTAGTGTGGGGGATTGATGAGTGTGTAAATACTCATCATTTTTAGTCAAATCTGAACTGCAAAACGTTTAAAAATGCTCAGAAATGCATCAAAATACTGAAAATATTCCAAAATTGCATTTTATATGTTTCAGATGCAAAATGTTTAAAATCAGATGAAAAATGAGCAAAGTTTGCATAATTGGCAGTTTCAGTCCCCCAAGTTTCTAAAATTGTCAAAAATAGTCCCTGAGTCAAAATTTCAAAAGAAAAGTCACCAAAGGTCCTTTTAAAATCATAAGTTGTCAAATTTAGTCCTTTGGTGAAAAATGTCAAAAGTTTGAGAAAATTACAAGAATGGTCCTTCAAGTTTGAAAATTGGCAAAATTGGCCCCTGGAAATTGGAAATTGTCAAGTTTGGTCCCTGTACTTTTGAAGCTTGTCAATTTCAGCCCTTGGATCAACTTTGCATAAATGGCAGCATAGGTCCCTTAAATTTCAGATTTGGCACTTTTAGTCCTTGTGATTATTAAAAACCTTTAAACAATTTTGGACCCTGCCATAGCTATTGGACCCCTGTCATTAACCCCATTTGACCCCCCTTCTATTATTACCCTCTGGTCAAATAACAGAAGTCAAACAAACACCCCTTTTGGCGCCTTAGTCCTCCTCCTCCACTTGACACCCTGCAACACCCCTGCACACTCAACCCACCCATCACCTTATCTCTTCCCTGTCCCCCCACATCTCCTACAATCCAAGATGCATTGATTACCTCTCCTCCTTTTGCACTCAAACTCACCCACTGTCAAATACCCATTTCCCGCCAAAAACCTATCTATGGCCAAAATCCTTCCAACTCATCCAAGGGCTGTGAAAGCAGGTGGGAAACACTCAGAGTAGTGAGAGAAACCCTCTTGGGTATAAAAGAAGCAAGAAGAAAGGCAAGAGAGGAGTAGTTAGCTTTTTAAATTTTCTTAATGTCGATTTTTTTTATAAATGTCTTAGTTTAATGCAAAGTGTTGTAATTTCAGTTTATTTGTATCTCTTTTAAGTTAAAATAGCATTGTATTGTACTTTTGAGGATCAAATTCAAGGTTTGGTTAAAATTCTCATTATTGTGTTTACTGTTGGAATTTTCAAATTCATGGTCCTATATTTAAGCTTCCAATAGCTTCTTTTCTCACTTAAACAAGTTTATTTAAGCTTGTTATAGTTTTTGATTAGCCTTGGAATCAGTTTCAAACAATTCTCAATTATAGTCAACAAAAGTCAAAATGGGTACATTTAGCAAATGTGATGGATATTGGGTTGATGTTGTGATGATATTGGGTTGTAATAGACTAGATTAGGTTAGGTTTGGGTTCTGGTTTTAGCTTGCATAGCAACTGGACAAGTGGTGAGTGATTTCTCATTTTTCACTTTTCATGCCATTTTTGCATTTCATGCTTATATGAATATATGTGGTCATTAATAAGTTAAATTTGTTGATATAGTTGCATTTAGGTCTTGTAATCTCACTTTGATCAATGGTGCTATCTGGTTCAGTGATTGTTTCAATTTCAGTTTGCATATCAGTTGTTAAGTGGTGTTTGGATTGCTTGTTTAAACTGCTTTAGAGGTCAAGTTAATGGATTAGATCAGTTTCTTTGTGCTTGATATAGTCATTTGATGTCTTTTCTGTCATTGGTTTGATACCATTTGCATCCTTAGTCAACAAATCACAGTCCACTGATCTATTTGCAATCCTGTTAAAATCAGTTAGCTAAATCATCACTTATAGGTTTAGAAGTTAATAAGCTAGCTTGTTTCAGTTGCAGTACATCATTATTTACCCACATCAGTCTTAAATTTGCATTTGAATCTCATTTTAGTCAACCTTTTTACTGTTTTTAAAAAAGTCAAAATCTGTCTAAAAATCTGGTTTTCACAGATCTTGCATCATCTGCACACTGTTCATTTCAGCTTTTCATGGTCTCAGATTTGGCACATTTGCAGTCTGCTAGGTGGTCTTCAAGACCACATTCATGGTTTTTGTTTTAGCTTATTGAATAAGTAGTTACATTAGCTTAAAGTTGGTATCTGTTTCACTGTTTCTGCACATCAGTATTCACTGTCCAATTGGCCACTTTTGTTTTGAGCTCTAGCTTCTTCATTACTAGTCCATATAAGCTGTAATTTTGAGCATATGATCTCTGGTTGGTGGGCTTTAGGACCACACTTTTAGTTTTCCCTGTTGCTTATTGAATAAGCTGTTGCATAAGCTTAAAGTAGGGTCCAGTTTCCTGTTATGCTTATTGAGCAGTTAGATTAAATCATAGGTAGCCTGCTTTTTAGCAGTTAGGAGTAGCTTCAATTGGTTGCCTTAGAGTAGTTATAGTATAGCTTAGCTTGTGTAGAAGTTTGGTTCACTGTAGTGCTTTTTAGCTTATTTTCATAATACTTATTTAGGATCAGTTACACTACAGTTGCTATTTCTGCCACATAAGACCTAGTTTTTATATTTTTCTCAGCTTTAGAATAAGATTTTAGAATTTCCCTGAAATTTTCATAATTTTTAGTCACCATTTACTATTTTTCTTATTTAAAAACAGTTTTTAATCATGTTAAAATAGCTTTTATTGCATTTAATTCAGAAAAAGTTCCAAAAAATAGTTTTTCAATTTTAATAGTTTAAGATAAATATAAAAAGCATAAAAAATATTTTTCCTTATTTTTCTCCTTTTATTTGGTATTTTTCATAATTTAAATTAGATTTAAATAGTATTAAATTCATAGAAAATAGGAAATTAATCTGAAAAATAAAAAAATAGTTTTGAAAATTCTATTTTGTTATTTTAGATTTTTCTAAGTCTCAATTTTATTTATCTAGCTTTGTTCCATATTTTCTTGTATTATAAGCTATTATTTAATATTTAAAAATAGTTTTTAATTAATAATAATTAATTTAATAGTTATAAAAATATTTTTCTTTTTCTATAAATTTTCTTTTATCATTAGGATTGTAAAAATGTATTTTTCACATTTTTAGGGTTAATATTGATTAAGTTTCACTTTTTAATTTGTACGTCACGTAGTTTTTAATTCAGTTTTATAAAAACATAAAAACAAAAACATCATTTTAATTATAGTGATAGCGTTTATTTAATAGTTTTTATCTTTTTAATTTCCTTTAATTTGCATTTAAGCCGTTGTTATTTGTTGGCTTTTCCTGTAGTTATAATAATCCAAATTCTCCTTTCCCGTTCAAATCTCGCGATCACTATACGTTTGATAATCCATTGCACAGCTCGCTGGGACATAACGACCCGGGGAAACACTATACTCCTCAGATCTTCATTGCATTCGTGCTTGAGCAGTTTTAAGCTGATTACGGTCTGCCATTCACAAGTGGCAGGCTTGAGTGATTTAGCTTGACTGTTTGGCACGCATCAGTCCACAGTGTAGCAATATATATCAGTCATCATAATCAGAGGTTCAACATCAGTATGTCACAATTCAGAGGTTCATAACAATAGTCCAATATCAAGGGTTTAGTAACAGAGGTTCAATATCAAAGGTTCAGTTACAGAGGTCAATAACAAAGGTTCAGTAACAGTAGTTCAATAACCGAGGTTTAGTAACAGAGGGGTCAATAGCAATGGTTCAATATCAGAGGGTCAATAGCAAAGGAAAACATAGCAATGAAATATCGTAAGCGAACAAAGTCAAAGGATCAGAAAGTCATGAGAAACCCCTACTGAAAAGGGATAAAATATCTGTACCTTAACGCCAATGAAAAGAAAGCAAACGGATGAATGAACACGAAGACACAACGTCACGTCTCCTTCAACGAATCTACATGGATTACGATTTATTTAATACTTATTAGCTCATTTAATTCATAACGGATTAATCGCATTAATAGCCATTCGAATCCGATATTTCATGTGTCTCTATTCGTGATTTAATGTGACCTTGGTTATTATTTCATGTGGTGATATAATGTGTCATTTCATGCAAGGTTTAAAACAGATTCATATGATAATGTATATGGGTCGACATAAAACTAGCCACGACATAAACGCGTTTTATTAAGTCCATTTTCACATGACACCACTTTTAACGAGACAAGTATATGATGAGCATGTAAGGGTCGGAACAGCTTAATGTTCATGGTCAAATAGGGTCCATTTCACTTAATAATTTTACGTGTATATGCATGATTTCCCATATCATATGTTGAATCTCATTATTCATGTGCAGCATGTATTCAAGAAGGAGGTCCACCAGTTATAGTATCCCATTAGATATTTTATGTGTTAACATATATCAATTCATGTGATGGATTTTAAACGTGTAACATGCATGATCAGTGAGGTTCCAAATCAGTTTCATTATCACTATTTTTGGTGCATATTAGATCCACATATGTGGGGGTTCCTTCATGATTTTATGTAACGAGTATACATAAGTTACTTATCTATGTTTTATCTTTTCATGTAACATGTTATATAAGTATTAAGGCTTGCGTATGGAGAGACACACACGACCAGTTTCAAGAAGACAAGGCGAGATGAAGGTCATAATGAATTACCTTTGAAACGTATGAGAGGAGGGAAAGACCAGGATCAAAACTAAGTGAACCAAGCACCCTTGAGTGCCCAAGTAACCACGAGCAGAAGCAGCAATCACGACCAAGAAACCCACGACAAACCAACCCAAAACAGCCTCCTTTGGCTTAAAACCCCACGACAACACCACCCAAGCAGCCTCACCTTCGAACCAAATGGAATACGATCTACACCCACGTCTACAGCTTCCTTGAAAACACCTTGCGAATCTCCTTTGTGCTTGTTTGCTTTTAGATCGAATGGAAGGAGAAAAAAAGAGTGCTAGCCGTCACTTTGTATCGCTAGGGTTTTATGAGGTTTGAATGTGTGAATTGTAAGTTACATAGTGATGAGATAATGGGGTTAAATGGGGAGTAAATGGCGTGAGGATTTACCGAAATCAAAGGGGATCAAAAACAGAAATTTTGACTTCCAAATGTAAATATAGTGGCTTTATATATAAGGTGAATATGTTGCATTTATATAAGGATTTTCGGTCCATGAATTTGAAAGGTGACATATTTATTTTGTTATAGTGTGATGATTATTTAGAAGTAAGTATATCGGTCTCATTTATCTTGTACAAATTACACATTTACGAGTTAGGTTAGAAGTACATTTAGTAGCTTTGCGTATTTTACGTATTCTAGAAATATTAAACTTGAGGGGTAAAATAGTCTCTTCACACGTTTTAGATTTTTAGGGTTTTACAACTCTTCCCCTCTAAAAGAAAAATTTTCGTCCTCGAAAATTGAAGTCGCAGAGGTACACAGAGATGTACCGGCTTAGGCAGACGTAGCAATCCATAATTTCATACAGATCATAAACGTATCAGTTCCAAAGCGTACAAATCTTACACGTAACAGATGTCGGTGAGAATCTCATAAAGAGGTACAGAATTCCAATCGAACATGAGGAGTGACAAATAACGGATCCAAGTCATATTCCATTCACGTACCAACCCAAGACATTTCTCAAGATGTCGTATGACTTCAATAAGTTCAAATTATATGATCTCGGTATTATCACGTTGATCAGGCGTCATAATACTTGCATCACATAACAAGTCCTTATTTTCCTCACATTGTGTCCCGGGTCATGACAAATCACATAACCAATATCACAACATAACATATCACATACAGATATCAAGTAACATACCAAAGCGGACCAAATTCATATACACATAGCATAAACTACATCAAACAACTTGCCATAACACAATGAAAGAATGCCACCAACTTGCACAAAACGATTCCTCATGACTCATTACTGACGATTCAAAAGAAAAGCTGAGATATTACCAAAATGCTAAACAATAAAACTTCACGATTCAAACCGAGTTCTGAACAAATCAACGAAAAGCAATACTGATCAAATCATATAGTAAATTATCAAACCGTCTCAGAACGTGTGACCAACAAATCGGAGTAACACGAGTCGCGCCCAATCATAGGAAGTAGATGAATCTTCTCAGCCACCAGTTGAATCTTTTCCCCGTCTTTGCGTCTTTGGTTGATCCGTCCAACTCCCTTCAGCAGCATCCTAACATCTCCAGCAGCATCACGATCGGGTGCGGCTTCTGTTTCACGAACCTCTTCTGCTCAGGGACTGTTGCAGCAACGCAGGGTCGGCACCATCATCTTCGACTCCACAAGTAGTCTCCACCTAACGATCGACAGACGGATGTGCGAAGACCAAATAACAAAATTCGATGCGAAAAGAAGAAGGCCAAATCAGTGAAGACAAATGAATATCAAAGTCAAATCTGAACGACAATCAAACGAATCGGAGAAGATCAGAACAAACGGAAGCCTTGTGTCTACCCAAGTCCTCACAGGCAATCCTAAGGTCAACAAGACGAAACCTGTCTCTGATACCATAATTGTAACACCCCAACCCGGCAAGGGTAGAAGTGTCACATTCTGGTGTCATATCATAACATACAATTAAAGTTTTACAAGCGGAAGTCTTAAATACCAAGTCATATAAACGAATGACTTACAAGGAAAAATACAAAATCCAATATGTCCAAAACGAAAAGAAAACTAAAAGCAATAACTCTTCAATTAAATCCAAAATGATAAGGTAACTAAGGTCGGTCTACTCGAATAATCCAACTCTCAGCCCATCAAGCCCATCTTCAAACCTAAAACCTGCCGCATGAAAAGAAATGCGGCTGAGCTTAAAAAGCCCAGTGAACAGATATAACAAAACGAAAGCTAAACGAAATCAGAGATACAAATGAAATAAGGAAACTGATAACAAGGTCGCAATGAAATGAGAACAATGAGTCAATGAGGATCTGCAGAACAAAATTATACCGATATCCATAATGAACAGATAACAAGGAGAACGAAGCAGGGTAAGGCATTCACGACATATACATAACCACATATAAGCAGACCGACATACATGTACCGAAAACAAAATCAAACATAGCAAACGCCGTATTCACTCAACAAGAATAGTATACAATCAATTCAGGAAGTCAGAATATAATTAAGCCAAATGGAAAATTAAACGCAAGCGGAAGAAATTAAATTAGAAAGTGAGCATGGCAATCATACAAGTCAAGTAACTACCGTTAATAACATCACAAGTATCACAACATCAGAAATACTATCAGTAGCCAGACATGGTAACCACATGTATCAAACATGAACTCAGCATGTACACTACAATTTAATGAACTAAGGACATAGCAGAGCAAATTGACAAGTTAACAAGCCAGACCACTTAAGTCGAACCATTTATCCAATCATACAGTAACATAAACAGCAATGTACACATGGCAGATCAACAATAAGCGGGAAAAGATACTAACAGATATTCATAGGCCACGAGATTAACAAAACAGAGTTTACATGATAAGCCGTCAAAACAATCATTTATACACTAACATGGACCAGACGAATCAAAGAGTCACATAACAGTATGGTAAACCGTTTGTCAGTTATTAGCATGTCAATAGATGAATCAGACAATCATATATTAATCATATAGTAGCAGGGCAAACGATTGTCACCTAAAACATGTAAAAGCATAATCAAATTCAATAACCATAATAATAATAACCCAGTACGTGAATGGAATGGTAGAAGAATAAGTCACTTAAGGGTACAGGGTAACGGGCAGTCAATACATAATATAGTGCGTTGGGGTAAACAGATGGTACAATATAAGTATATCAACAGTGTAAGGGTTGTCAGAAATCTATCCCGAGCCAACAGTACAGTACAGTAATATCAGTAGTGGCAATAGCAGCCCAGTAATCAATAGTAACCATCGTATTCGGAGGGGTGACCTTGGAATACCAGACAATAGGAGGGGAGACCTCAGTAACCAGTGGAGTAGCTAGCTCCCAGACTGTGAGGGGGTGTATTGCACACACGCACCACATCACCAGAACAGTATATATATCAGTAACAGTACAGTACAGATCTAGGATGCATCCATACGCCCCTGCAGACAAATAGTGGCCATACAATATATATCGAGCTCATAATCAGATAACAGAAAGGGACGGTATGTAACATCACTCGTACACACTGGAGTCATGCCATTGGTGCATCAATGACACGGTCATGGAACCTCCATGACTAGTTAACAGTATTTGGCTCGGGTATAAATCTGAAGGGTCAAATAAAGGTCCACAGTGTAGCAATATATATCAGTCATCATAATCAGAGGTTCAACATCAGTAGGTCACAATTCAGAGGTTCATAACAATAGTCCAATATCAAGGGTTTAGTAACAGAGGTTCAATATCAAAGGTTCAGTTACAGAGGTCAATAACAAAGGTTCAGTAACAGTAGTTCAATAACCGAGGTTCAGTAACAGAGGGGTCAATAGCAATGGTTCAATATCAGAGGGTCAATAGCAAAGGAAAACATAGCAATGAAATATCGTAAGCGAACAAAGTCAAAGGATCAGAAAGTCATGAGAAACCCCTACTGAAAAGGGATAAAATATATGTACCTTAACGCCAATGAAAAGAAAGTAAACGGATGAATGAACACGAAGACACAACGTCACGTCTCCTTCAACGAATCTACATGGATTACGATTTATTTAATACTTATTAGCTCATTTAAGTCATAACGGATTAATCGCATTAATAGCCATTCGAATCCGA
Source organism: Chrysanthemum seticuspe (assembly GCA_019973895.1). Lineage (NCBI taxonomy): Eukaryota > Viridiplantae > Streptophyta > Magnoliopsida > Asterales > Asteraceae > Chrysanthemum > Chrysanthemum seticuspe. The sequence continues at coordinate 131,703,992 of BPTQ01000001.1, read as the reverse complement.
TATTTCATGTGTCTCTATTCGTGATTTAATGTGACCTTGGTTATTATTTCATGTGGTGATATAATGTGTCATTTCATGCAAGGTTTAAAACAGATTCATATGATAATGTATATGGGTCGACATAAAACTAGCCACGACATAAACGCGTTTTATTAAGTCCATTTTCACATGACACTACTTTTAACGAGACAAGTATATGATGAGCATGTAAGGGTCGGAACAGCTTAATGTCCATGGTCAAATAGGGTCCATTTCATCTAATAATTTTACGTGTATATGCATGATTTCCCATATCATATGTTAAATCTCATTATTCACGTGCATCATGTATTCAAGAAGGAGGTCCACCAGTTATAGTATCCCATTAGATATTTTATGTGTTAACATATATCAATTCATGTGATGGATTTTAAACGTGTAACATGCATGATCAGTGAGGTTCCAAATCAGTTTCATTATCACTATTTTTAGTGCATATTAGATCGACACATGTGGGGGTTCCTTCATGATTTTATGTAACGAGTATACATAAGTTACTTATCTATGTTTTATCTTTTCATGTAACATGTTATATAAGTATTAAGGCTTGCGTATGGAGAGACACACACGACCAGTTTCAAGAAGACAAGGCGAGATGAAGGTCATAATGAATTACCTTTGAAACGTATGAGAGGAGGGAAAGACCAGGATCAAAACTGAGTGAACCAAGAACCCTTAAGTGCCCAAGTAACCACGAGCAGAAGCAGCAATCACGACCAAGAAACCCACGAAAAACCAACCCAAAACAGCCTCCTTTGGCTTAAAACCCCACGACAGCACCACCCAAGCAGCCTCACCTTCGAACCAAATGGAATACGATCTACACCCACGTCTACAGCTTCCTTGAAAACACCTTGCGAATCTCCTTTGTGCTTGTTTGCTTTTAGATCGAATGGAAGGAGAAAAAAAGAGTGCTAGCCGTCACTTTGTATCGCTAGGGTTTTATGAGGTTTGAATGTGTGAATTGTAAGTTACATAGTGATGAGATAATGGGGTTAAATGGGGAGTAAATGGCGTGAGGATTTACCGAAATCAAAGGGGATCAAAAACAGAAATTTTGACTTCCAAATATAAATATAGTGGCTTTATATATAAGGTGAATATGTTGCATATATATAAGGATTTTTGGTCCATGAATTTGAAAGGTGACATATTTATTTTGTTATAGTGTGATGATTATTTAGACGTAAGTATATCGGTCTCATTTATCTTGTAAAAATTACACATTTACGAGTTAGGTTAGAAGTACATTTAGTAGCTTTGCGTATTTTACGTATTCTAGAAATATTAAACTTGAGGGGTAAAATAGTCTCTTCACACGTTTTAGATTTTTAGGGTTTTACAACTCTTCCCCTCTAAAAGAAAAATTTTCGTCCTCGAAAATTGAAGTCGCAGAGGTACACAGAGATGTACCGGCTTAGGCAGACGTAGCAATCCATAGTTTCATACATATCATAAACGTATCAGTTCCAAAGCGTACAAATCTTACACGTAACAGATGTCGGTGAGGATCTCATAAAGAGGTACAGAATTCCAATCGAACATGAGGAGTGACAAATAACGGATCCAAGTCATATTCCATTCACGTACCAACCCCAGGCATTTCCCAAGATGTCGTATGACTTCAATAAGTTCAAATTAAAGAATGAAGAGGTAAAATAGTCTCAGAAACACTAGAAGACTCAGGAATTCCTCTGTGGGACTCCTCCCTAGACACAACAGCATAAGCATCTTTAACCTCAGGTAAAGGATCTCTGGTTAATAAAGCAGTTCTAACAGGTTGATAACAGTCATCAAGACCCATAAGAAATTGCATCAGTTTCATCAACTGCTGATGCAATACTAACTCTGTACTAGCCTCACAAGCACATTTATGTTCAAAAACACATTTAGGCAATTTAGTTAGAGAATCAAATTCTCTCCATAAAGAAGTACCATCTACAAAACTATACTTATTCCTAGCTTGCAAAGCCAGTTTCATAGCACCAAACCAAATTCTATAATTTTCAGTTCCAAGAAGTTTAAATGGAATAAGAGCAGTACCACTATTGTCATTAGTTTGAATATGAAGAGGATTACCAGCATCAAGATTACTAATTAACACTTGATTATTACTACAACCAGGATCACTACCAGACATAATGCCAACAAATCAACAAATAACAAGAACTAACAGAAATAATCACAATAAACAATAACAGCAAGACCAACAAATAACCAGAACTAAACAACTCAACCAACTTCCAAGACTGCCCAAATCCTATCCTCCTTCGACTTAGACACAACAAGAAACTAAAAAACAGAACTAATAAACTATAGAAACTACAACTCACACCCAAGAATAATTATAAACCAACCAGAAGACTGGGGACAGCCAGAGCAGGTATTCGTACTAATCAATGTTGACAGATCAAGAAGTTAACTGTCCCGTTTGCACCTTCTAAACTAAGTTTGTGTTATCTTAAGAGATAGAAAAATACTTACAGAGATATACCAGCGGAATGAGATACAAAGCTCACTAGATTCACTTAGTCTAGTGAGATTGTAATAAAAAACGGGCCCAATACCAACAAGAAATCACCAGGGATAAAAACCCCCAAATTACTAAATTAGGGTTTCAAAAAACCCTAACCAAGAAACCCACAAATTCACCAAATCCAAACCCAAACAGATCAAATCAACCACGGCGGTTAAGAAAACAGCCTCAATTAACCAATTCAACCACCAATTGCAAGAATCCCCAAAAAAAACTTTGAAACCCTAGAAACCCTAGAATCTCACAACCACCAGATCAGAACCGTGCTCTCTGATACCATGTAAAAATGATCAAGAGCACACAACAATCCACAAGTACACCCAGCCAACCACCCCTTGGTGTATTTTATTATAAGAAAGTCAAGAAGATAAGTCCCCAACTGGGTGCTCACCAATACAAATACAAAGAAACAAGAACTGATCTCTTTTAGGAAGACACTAGTTAGCTCACTACAAACAACACTCAATCACTCAGACTAATCAAGGATCAAATAAAGAGATTGATCCTTTATACAGAAACACTAACTGATATCAAGATTGATATCAAAGACAAACGATCACAACTGTGTGAATATTGAGAGAGAGAGAGAGAGAGACTAAAAACAGAGAATGATTAAAGATAATGAAACCCTAGACTGGTAAGGAGATTATATACTCAACCAACTTTTACTTTAGCCCCTGAACATCTCTTTTCTTCATTTAAGACTTAAACTTATTTAGACTTTGAAACTTGACAGTTTTGGTCCTTCATATTATTCAACACTTACAAGTTACATGTTTGTCATCAATCAAAACAAACGAGATTGTATAGATTAAGTATCGTAATATTTGTACTAACATAGTGCACTCTAGAATTGCGTTTCATAAGATGGACAAGCTAGTACTTATAAGAGTTAAGCGGGTTTTATTATTCTAACGCGAGGCAATCAATTTAAAAAGAGACGATAAATCAATAATCAATAACTATGGGAAGTAGAGGGCGGATGATGGTGAAGGTAAACGGGAGCTTAAGCCGTTTAATGTGGAAGTAAAAGATGTATAGTATCATGCGGGTGACGACGAGACGCATTTTGATTTGAGAGTCGTTCCGAGTGAATTTGAAGGGCAAAGTATGGCAAAAAGTCATAGACTTATATATTATTTGTTGAATGACGAGTTACAAAGTGGTTTACATGCTTTGTGAGGCCTTTGTCGCAATCAAATAGATAAAATCAGATATTAAAATTCCTCATTAGTATATATACTAAAGATCAGGGAAGAGAGAGAATAACAACCATGCATTAAATGCAAACTTTGCCAAATTGGCAAAAATGGCCCCTGAGGTTCAAGTGACGCTGCAAAATAAGTCCTTTATCATTAATTGCAATCTATAGCAATCTGGCAAAAATAGTCCCTGAGGTTTAAGTGTCGTTGCGAAGTAAGTCCGTAATTATTTGGCAGTTGAAATTCATTGAAGTGAATTTCCCTATTGTTTGAACAACAGGGAACAACAGGGAAATTCACTTCAATGTGAAACTAAATACCAAACAGAGAGACATACTTGAAATTGAATGTTTATAACGTTTCATGAAATTTGGCTACTTAATGTGGCAAAAAGAGACAGACTCGTAATTGAATGGTCTTTTTAAATTTGGAAGTATACAATTATAATTATAATAATAAATGTTTATGAGTTTTATTAATTGAGCAAATGATTATGAACATTATTTAGCACTAAACGAGGTTTGTAGCCCGCGCTTGGCGGCGGGATGTTTGGCTACTACAGGCGCATACAACAGTAATAAAATACAGTCATGTTTCATCAATTTTAAAATTATACATAATAGTTGTTACCAATACACTTGGTATTTAAGCAAGCTATAAAATGTAGTGAAAGAACCATCATCTCATGGCATAGGTGTAGCTAAGCAGCTGGTATGTCCAGATATAGATAAGCACTAGGCTGTTATGATCGGTGAACAATGACATGAATCAGATGTCTGAAAACACAATAGCAAAATGTTAACTATACGGGACATATATTTTGTTGTGTGCAAACCATTCTTGAAAGGAGGAGTTACATAGTTTGTCTGAGACTGCTACTGTTGCCTACACTATAAGGCTAACATGTTTCGATTTGAAGGTGGGATGTTACCTAAAAATTTTGTTAGGCTGACTGTTCAGCGGAAACTGGAAAAGCATGCGGCACAGGTCTTTTTGCAGGCGGGAGTATCGAAAAATCACACGGTTGGACAACATCTACTGGGACATATTAAAAATTGTAACAGTGTTAACCAAGAAGCTAATAAGTTGGCAGATCCATGTATCTAAAATGAATATAAGAAGTTGAAAACCACCACAAATTAGAAGAGCACATACCTTGTACTACAGGTTCGATGAGATGATCGGGTGGTGAGAAAACTCGAGGCTGACTACCGACATTGGTAAATGAGTTAGCATGTTCTTGCGTACAGATTGAACCGCGTAAAGTATGTATAGCTGCCGATGCATAAACGAAGACAGCATAAGAGAACAATGGTGTGAATAAATGAAATAACACAACTTAAAAAGAGTTTAAGCATTGCCTCGATTGTTAACAGAAGCGGATGGCATCTGAGAATGACCCGCAGCATCGTATAAGTATTCTTTAGAACTGTCGATGGATGCTCGACAGCGAACGCGTCGCTCGATGAGCTGATCATGTAGGTGTGAAGCTGAAATGGGAATGCGTGAGTGTTTTTGTCCACTTGCAGAGACAGAGGCTCCAGAAAGAGGTGTGGCCGCAACTATCGACGCACAGAGTAAGATAAACATCAGAGAACATCCATGATAAGATATAAAGTATGCATCAATGTTTTATTCTGAATACAAAAAACGTACCATCGTTTATAGTTCCCAAAGAGTTGTGGCGTCAGTAATGTTAACATGAGTACTGGTTGCACAATCTGGAAGTGCAAGAAAACAATTGTAAATAATTGTTGTAAAGAACAGGTAATGAAAACCGATGCACTAAAATCAACAAATCTGAAAGTAAGTGTTTCGAAAGTTTGGAACGTACCTATTGCTGAAGCAGGCAGGCTATACTTTTCAGCGGACGTGACGTCGTCAGTTTCAATGCAAACAGCCTGTCTGCTAGCACCCTGAAGTTGTAGAACATGGTTTGTTGAACGGCAGTTTTGAAAGTGTGAGCAGTCAGCAATCTTTGGTGGCAAAAACGTATCTGCATAAAAGGAGTCATGAAACCACATACGAAGAACATATATGGTGATATATATAAGTAAATAGTGACAGTTAATATGAAAGCGTAACTAACCTTTTAGACGGTCAAGCTCTGTTGTGGAAGCAGGTGTATGACTACTATCAAAAGAAGCCAAGGTATTTGGAAGAGTATTCAATAATCTTCGTCTAGCAAGGTTTTGCCTTGCAGATGTGGCAGGCACGTTTGTATCAGGAAAATCATTTGATGTTTGGTTATGCAACGACGATTACAAAGAGATACAAAAATATAATAATGTTAACGCGAAACAAAAGCATGGTTGCAAAAATATTTAAAGGCAGAGAAAGCAAATGTAAAACGACGAAACGGAATACTAAACCCAGCATAACCTTTTGTAAGACCCCTAGGAAGTATATGCAATGTTTGTCACTGACCCTATGTTTTACACCCTTAAAAATTTGTGTTGCATACAGAATATGAGTGGCAGGTAGCACTAACCCCCAAACAGTAATCCTAAGTAATGAAGTAATATCTGTAACAAACCATAAAAGCAACCAATCCTGAGTTATAGGTTTAAACAATCGTATTGTATAAAGAATATGGGTGTAAGATAACATTAGTACCCAGATAATAATCGCAACTAAGGAGCTAATATTTCCAGTAACGCATGAAAACAAAGAATCCTGAGTTACAGGTTTAAAAATTCCTCTTGAATAGAAACTATTGGTGCAAGGGACCATGAATCCCCAAATAATAATCATAACTAATGAAGTAATATATGTAAAGCAAAGGGAGCATGAATTCCCAAATAATAATGATAAGTAATGAAGTAATATCTCTAAAGCATAGAAGCAATCAATTAGCAGAGAGAGGGATGAAGTGATGAACACATCAAACGGAAGCAAACGAAAAGAAAAAAAAAAAAAAAAACAAATAAACATGCCGACCTAAGAACGACTCAGAAAGCATGTGATTGATCAATCGGATCCATACCGGATCAGTGATTGTGAGGGGTGGTGATAGAGAAGGATAAAGGGCGACTCAGTAAGAGGTTCGGATATACCCGATGGGCATAAGTAGTAATTCGTGTCGGACACACCGCCTTTTAGTCTTTAGTAGAAACCAGAAGTTTCTAGCTTCAGATTTGATATGTGAAGATTAGTGGGAGAAGGCAATGTTGCAGATTTTAACCCAACTATTCTAAGGCTCATTTAATGCAATATAAAACGTGTAAATATTAGGGAGCTTTAAGATAGTATTTTTGTCAGATGCATTTATTGTATTTCCATTCATGTACAGCCACGTGTTCAATAACCAATGAGTGATAGACACGAATTCACTTAAACTTTTTGTGTGAAGAGCACGTTCCTGCTCTTTAACCAATGAGTGATAGACACGAATTCACTTAAACTTTTTGTGTGAAGAGCACGTTCCTGCTCTTTAGTATATAAGATAATGACAGTTAACTTGCATGAAAATTGAGTTAGTACGCGTTTTATATTGCAAATCCTTAAGCCAAACAATCAAGGCCTAACAAGTTGTGGTGTTTATATCAAACTCGAGACAGAGTTAGCAAGACTCGAGGGGATACATCAAATTCTTTAAAACTCAACCGTTAATGCTTCATAAGATTAACCTTTAAGACTCAACAATCTTTAAGAATCAACAATTAATGCTTTAGACTTTATTATTAAAAAAATCAACCTGTCAACTTAACCCGAACATTATTTTCATCAAATGCAAATACGATTCTTTCATGGTGAATAAAGCATGTGCATGTTTTGTGTTAGAGCATTACATCAATAACACAGTTAAAGTTTAACACCGTGTCACGTCAGCGCCACATCAGCTTTAACATCTCCAAAAAACACCCACAACAATAACATCCCAAGTTAAGCTTTAACATTTCACCTTTAACATCCCCAAAAAACACCACAACAATAACATCCCAAGTGAAATGATTTTTTTTTTTTTTTTTTTTTTTTTTTTTTTACGTTTAACGCCCGTTAGGGGCTTAACTTTGCCCCAATAACGCCGTTTTAACAAGCATGGTGCAATGGCCAACGCCATTTAACACCGGCAAAAGTGGATTTAACGCCGGTCTCGGCGTTATTACTGGAAGTGCTATGCAAAGGACTCATCAAATGCTGACGCACAAGACAACTTCTACATTGAAGTGAATTTCCCTGTTGTTCCAGTTTCACATTATAGTTAATTAGTTATCTCAAGACTTCATACTGTGAAGTTAAATTTACAATTAAATTATTAACATGTTTGTTAATGGTGTAAGTTAAATATAGTGTGTTTTGAGAAACTAAATATATTGTATTTTAGTTTCCTTGATATTTAATAAATAGCGCCCATTTGAGTCGTGCCCGTTTGACCCACACCCATTTTACTTGAATTTTAGAAAGCGTATGTTTGGTCCGTACCCATTTGATTCAAACCGTTTTGATTTGTTGCCCGAACCCGCCCGACCCGCCATTTTTGCCAGTAATATATATTAGTGATAAAGTAGAAGCAGTTAAAGCTATATTGATGAAATGTGATGAGAGCATGAGGATCGGTGATGACTAAAAACGCTAGGGTTTAGAGTATCTTCAAGAAATTTTATAAACTTTGCAAGTCACATAATGTTTGGATTCTATGCTAAAAAGGAGAGAAAAAACAACAAAGTTATGTGTACAAGAAATTTGGTTTAATATGTTTTCTTTAAAAAAAAAAAAAAAAAAAAAAAAAAAAAAAAAAAAAAAAACCTCTTAAGTTATGTGTAGTTATTCATTCCAATGCCGACGTCTATTAAACTCTTAAGATGGTTCAAATAAACTCTTTGAGTCGTGCCCTTTTAATCCTTTTACTAATCCACAAATGTATTGATAATTTATTTGTATCACATTTGGTGCAATAATATACATATATATTGAACATTTGATTTGTCATTAGAATAACTAAATTCGTGCGTCATACACAGTGGCGGATCCAGGAATTTGAAGTAGGGTATGCACATATTTGTGTTAAGTTATTGATAAATACGGTTTTCTCGGGTTGAGTTTTTTCGGGTCAGGTTTTTTTGGCTCGCGTATTTTGGGATTTGGATTGGGCGTGGTTGTTTCAATTTTTGAATCTGATATATTAAACTTGTTCTACTTTATCGAGTTCAGATTATTCAAAATTGAGTTGGTTAGTTGGATTATAGCATTTTAACTATAATTGATAATATCAAAAGTAAAGCTCGTCTCACTTACGTAATAACATATATTCTCAAATTATTAAGCTTTATCACTATAACCTAATCACACATAATGCTAATCATCAATTAAATGTATTAAAAAGAGTAAAGTGTAAGAACTAACAGTACTAATAAACATTTACAAATTCCTAAAGCAACAAATTCAATATTTCGTGACATGTATAAATTGATATTGTATAAGAAAGAAAGAAAAAAGACTAATAATAAAACTCATGATCAAGTGGTTAGTGCCTAGTGGCACTTTTTAGTTGGTTGGGCCTTCCTCGTAAATGGATAGACAAAAAGTTCAAAGTCAATTTTTTATAATGTAATTGGGCCTAAAACAAAAACCTCCTTTGAACCTTAAAAACAAACGCCTCATCCCTTCCACCTTCTTCCTCAAAACTGCCGCTTTCTTTCTAAAATTACCAGGAGATCATCTTCATTTTCTCTATCTAGTTTAAACAAAGGTAGATTAAATTAGGGTATGCATTCAAAAATTTCCTTCAAATTAGAGGGTGTGCACTCACAAACTTTTAGTGTATTTTGTTATCACTTTGGAGAAAAACCAGATTTTTTTACATTGCAAGAAATTTGGGCAGGGTATGCACGTGCATACCCTAACTAGAAGCTAAATCCACCCCTGGTCATACAAGCCTAAGCATCTTAGGGTGCGTTTGGTAGAGAGAAATTCAGAGAAAAGAAATGAAGTAGAAAATAAAATCTCAGAGAATAGAAATCAGTAGAAAATTTTGTTCAATTCTAATGTTTGAAAACAACAGAGACTTAACCTGAGAAATGAAAATTTTTTTATTTAAATAATATTTTGTCTAAATAAAAATTTTTAAAAAATATTTTAAAAAAGTTATTTTAAAAAAAATATATCTTTTTTTTTTAATTTTATTTTTTTTAAATTTATGTACTTTCTTTAAAAAAAATTATTAAAAAAAAACTTATTTTTTTAAAATGTATTTACTTAAAAAAAAACTTGGTTTAAAAAAAAAATGTTTTTTAAAATGTATTTATTTAAAAAAAACTTATTTTTTTAAAAAAATATTTTTTATTTTTTCTAAATAACAATTTAAAAAACTATATTTATAAAAAATATTTAAAAAAAAATTATTTAAAAAAAAAATATATCTTTTTTTTTAATTTATTTTTTAAAAATTTATGTACTTTTTTTTAAAAAATTATTTAAAAAAATATTTTTTAAAAATGTTTTTATTTAAAAAAAACTTGTTTTTTTAAAAAAATGTTTTTTAAAAATGTATTTATTTAAAAAAAATTATTTTTTTTTTTAAATATTTTTAAAAAAAATTATTTTTAAAAAATAATTTGTTTACATATATATTTTTTCTTAAAACAAAATCCATTATTTAACAAAATTATAATTGTAAAAAAAAAAAAAAAAAAAAAAAAAAAAAAAAAAAAAAAAAATCAAAATAATAATAATCCATTTCTCCAATTTCTCCACCAAAATATAAGAAATGGAGCTAGTCAAATTACATTACCCAAGTCTCTCAATTTCTCTCCATTTCTTTTCCAAATTCTCCGCTTTTTCAATTCTCTGTGTACCAAACAAGAGAAATGGAACCATTTCCAATTCTCTTGCCTCAATTCCCGCTACCAAACACACCCTTAGTCTTTCCTTTAGGGCAAATGATTGAAAAAAGTATGATACTTGCCACCATTTTCTTTTATGGGTAGCGAACAATTTTTTTTGCTTTTGTGGGTACTCTTCTTTCAAATTCATCCTTTTTAGGGTACTATGTGACACTTTTGCCCTTCGGGAATTTTTTTTTTTTTTTTTCTATTAGCTAAGAGGGGCAAAAATGTATAAAAATTTCGCAAAATACACTAAAAAAGAAAATTTTGAAAAAAAAAGTACTCACAAAAGCAAAATAAATTGTTCGCTACCCACAAAAGAAAATAGTGGCAAGTATGATACTTTTTTCAATGATTTGCCCTTTCTTTTAAAGTGATTTTATTTTTATTTGCATTTGAAACAATATGTCGAATAAATAGTCCACTACGATTTATTTTGGGAAATTCTTTATTTGATTATTCATTGATTAAGCAATGGTTTGTTACAATAGGCCATTGTACTCTGCTTAAATTCAATAAGGCTCCGATATCTTTTGAAGATATAAATTGAAGGGACAATTTCATCTATATCCTTGTAAAAGTTGGATATTACGTCAATATCCTTACAAATTTGAATATTACGTCAGTATCCTTCAAAATCTTCAAAATACTCATGTATACCCAAATAACCATTTTAATTATATATAAATCAGTTTAGTTTTTAAAACTCTCATTTAGATGTGAGTTAATATGTACTATTACCCTTTTACCCTTCTCCCCAAATCAAATCAAACCTTCATATCATCTGGCTTTTCATTTCACTTTGCATATCAATGATCCTCGTGTAAACAAGATTCCACAAACCCAATGCCACTAATATATTTCCATTCATTTATTTATTAGAAGCTCACATGTCCCCTCAGTTTCCTCGTGCTTGCCCAGACCAACCAATCAACTCGTCAAAACATTTTATGTATATCGTACATGTATGATTTCTGGTGAACATGCTCCAACATAAGGAATACTTAATTTTTAAAACCCTGGTTCAACACAGTGACATTTAATCTATCAAAATTAAAAAAAAAGGATAATGTAAGCATCAAGTTTGAGCCATGAGAATAAGGAAAAGGTTATAGAAAAAAGAAGATTGATGAAGAGGGTAAAAAGGTAACATTACTTATTAGCAACTATCTATATTAGAGTTTTAAGTATTAAAAGGATTTAGTTATATTTAAAATGGTTCTTTGGGTACACATGAGAATTTTTAAGGTTTTGAAGGATATTGACGTAATATTCAAATTTACAAGGATATTGACGTAATATCCAACTTTTCTAAGGATATAGATGAAATTGTAAGGTCACCATATATGTAACACAAGCATCAATATGTAGAAATAGAGAAGAGAGGAGATCGGTTGAACAACTACACACACACGCATGTATGAATGATGAAGAGTTAGGCGTAGGAGTGAAAGTGAATGAATTGAACAACCAACTCTCAAGTGAGGGTTATTGCAAGGTATTTATAGGAGAGGGAGCTAGGGAAACACTCCTAGTCCCTTCCTTCCTCTTATGGACTTGGGCCTAGGCTTATGGGCCTTCTACATAAGCCTAAACATAATTACTAACATAAAGGCCATTTTAAGCTAACTATTACATATGAATTACTAACACTTGAATTAAGGTTTAGGAGTGATTCCAACAATCTCCCCCTCAAGTGCTAGTGATGAATGTAAACGGTGAAGGTGCTGATGTAATAGTAGCTTTGACGTCTTCTGACATTCTTCTTTCTTGTGAGAAGAAATGCCTTGATTTGAACAATCTCCCCAGTGTAGAGAAATTGTTTTCTTTAAACAGTTCTGCTTTGACGTCATCTTTATCTTTGTTCTTTGAGCATCGTTCTTTGTGATGGTAGTGATAGTATGTTGTTGTTGTCTGCATCAAGTCTGCCTCAGGTCTGCTTCGCTGCTCCAGTGTCTCCACGTCATTCTTCAACATGCTCACACGCTCTTTGACGTTGGATTTCAGTATTGATGAAGTTCTTTAAGTCTTTAAACTTTGTAGATTCTTTGTTGACGAAGAATCATTCTGACTTTTGTGTTGCCTTTAGAGAGAACTTCCATTAGTGATGATGTTAGTATGAGCATGTGAAGAATCTGCACGATCAGTCCGCTCCAGAGCTTCCATAAGAAGAAAACATAAGAAAGGTTAGTAATAAGCGGATTCCGGCACTTACTAGTTTGAACTTCGAGAGTGTTAACAGCATAGTGTGAAAACACAACTCTAATTCTTACTAAGACCGTTCCTGAACCGGAGTCCCACAAGTGAGATAACACGATGTACCGAAGTACACCTACGGTTCAGATGAGTCGCTGAGGTACATCGAAGCATCACCTCACGACTGTAGACCGTTTGAGACCACTAAGCGTAATCCACGGGGAGTTACCGAAGCGACCTGCTGTCAGGGCTGTTTGATGTTGACCCTGGCATGAGTTTCCATTCAATCGATGAGGATCACAGATGTGAACCTCTCATAAATGTTCACGACAGATTGCTAAGATCTGTGAAGGACTCGATAACGTACCACTGTTGTTCTTATTGTTGAACAACAAGTGATGAAATGTCAAGTGTACCTAAGAGATCTTTTGATGAATCTTGTGGCTCTAGACTCAATAGTGCGTTTTGGTTTTCCTGAGCGGAGACTAGGGAGAGGGTCTCCTTCTTCAATACCAGCTATCTCTAAGAGAAAGCCGATAGTTTACGTAGGGTTCCCTGTGAGGATGAAACAAGCTTCTTTTGGGAGAAACTTGAGTGGCTAAGAAGGTTTAGTGCATGCGTCACTGGGTCCATGAAGACTTTGATCTACAATACCGGTGTCCTCTAGTGACAACCAGTAGCATATGAATTGAACCCGGTGTCTGCCCTAAGTTGAATAATTTGGAGGGCTATTTCTTTTCACCCTTTTCTTTGCATTTCTTTTTAATTCTTCAACTCCTTCTTTCTCCGATTCTCATTTTCTCCTTTTTATAATCATACCTAAGGACTTCTAGATTCTAACTATTTGTGGTGTCCTTGGGTAGATCCCTCCGGCTCTGGCGGATCATAGGACGGTTATTCCTAACCTTAATCACCTTATAACTCCATTGCCATAAAAACCATTTTCCTGAAAAATCTCTTAAGGTGTTTGTGAATGAAAAACATTTTGTTTCACTATAAGAGTTTGATCTTTTGCAGAAATACTCCCCCTCCACACATGCTTGAGAGTTTTGACAGAAATGTGCATGGTGAGAGAAGAGCGCGCACTTTATTGAATTGATCAACTCAAGATAGACAATTCCTTGCGAGACACGATTACGTTGCATAGTTAAAGAGATATATTGTCAGCTTTTAGGTGACAACTAGCTCTAGTAACTACCTTGAAGATGTGGACAACCCTGAAAGGTTGTCAAACCCGTCAAAGTTCATGTCTATCAGGAGTTTCTCGAAAGGTACGATCTACTCGGACAAGTCTTGGAAGACAAGTCTTTTCAATGTATGACTGTTCAGATTTCGTCAATTCATGGGTTGAAGTCTTTTCACACGAGAATTCAATAGCAATTCACAACATATTTCTTATCACATAAATTTTCTCCCCCTCAAAAATGGCATATAAATGTTATTTTTGACTAAATGTTTGAGAATAAATATGACCATTTTGAGTTTTATGGGAAGATGACCACTGTGAACAATTTGTGAACAAAGTTTTAATTCAAATACTCCCCCTCAACAAGTGATATAAACTGTTGAGGTTTTGAAAATCATAAGGGGAAGTACTTGTTCTTTTGAGCAAAACCTTTGAAAAATGAAAGGTTTGATAAGTTTTACTCAAAAGTAAGAAGCTTTCGCTCCTTTTATAAGGATTGCGGCACTGAAGCGTACCACAAGGTCCTTTCATTACAAGAACGGGTTGTACACTGTTATGTGTGCACAAGTCATTGTCATAAATAATCACACATCCAAATAAATATGAAACATAAGCAAATTAAGGGGTACCAGGTAGTTCATCAATCTTTCCAGGAATGCGAACATGGCGTTGATAGCCTGTGAGATTAATCCTGGGACTACCACCTACAAAGCTCTCTAGAGTTCTGAACTGGTCCCTTCTGTACAACCTTTCATCGATCACAGTGATGATCCTCTTCACATCCCGTCTTTCCTGAGAATTCCATCTCTTCTTCGACCCGATGCCTTCATGTATCTCCTTTAACCCATAAGCCAAGCCATCCCGAACCTTCTTCAATGTGTGATCCCAAAACTTGTGAAGATCTCTACACGCCATCAAGCAATTTCGTTGAAGTTCACTGCGATAAACTACGCCGAATGGTTTGCTGGCGAGGGTGTATTGTGGAAGCTGGTTGATGTCGGGAAGTTCTAGCTGAGGTCTGGTGAAGTTGACACGGGTCTGATATGATTCAACAGCCAGTTGTAAGTCTTCTACATGTTCCTTGATCACGATGCTTCTGATGAAGATAAGTAATGACTTGATGAATTCACGTTGAACTTCAGTCGAGAATTGTCTCATGCGTCCCTGTACTTTTGCAAGATACAGATCTTCAATGTCATTGAGAGACAAATTCTCAAAGTTCGCTTCACATAATGCATAATCTCTTTCGTCTTGTCTTTTGACCAGGATATTCTTTAGGAAAGTGTAGTCCCATTTAGACGAGAGATCAACATGCATAATAGCAACGATCCCTTTAGTACTATACACTGCATGTAGATACTTTCGAACCTGGCAGCTCTTGTAGTAGATTCGTCGGCGTTCTGGCTAATGGTGAATCCCGTACATTGCATCGACGTCATACTGTTCCACACTGTTATAAAACAAGTGAGTAGCCTTTTCTTCGATGGTTATGCAGTTTGAGTATATGGCTACCGGGAACGGAATCGTAAGTGATGTAGCGTATTTCCTTGAACCATCACCACCGTGTAGAAGAAATTCCAAATCTTTGTTGAAGAAGTAGCGAAATGGAATCTTAGGCTGATCTGGTTGGCAAATTGTAGGTAGAGGTTTAGACCAATCGGTGTAGTATGGAGCGTTATCTCTTCTGGTAAAGTCAATGTTTGCTTCAGGGTTGAGCCAATCAATGTTGTTAGACATGGCTCGTGCTATGTTTCAAGGTGATACTCAACCTCGATGGCACTATCCGAGCTGTCTTTTAGCAGTTGAAAAGCTTCATTCTTGATTCGTTTCAACTCTGATTTCGTCATCTTCTTCACTTGGAAATTTTCTTGCAGTAACTTTGCATGCTCCAATGTACTACCGTCTTCCAGATCTTGACCTTCAGGTGGGTAGGAAGTAGAATTAACAAGTGTAGAAAACCAGTCGTATTCATCAGTGTCATCCTCGTCTAGCCATGATACGACGTCAGCCTTAGGCGCCTTCTTCTTCTTTTTCTTAGGCCTAGATGAGGATTCTGGTTTCTTAACTTTGTCGGGAGAGGCGGGTTGTTGTTGGGGCTCATGGAATTCCTCATCGTCACCACCCGTATACTCAAAGTGATCACCGGTTTTCTGAGTCTGGGGTGGTAACTCAGAATCCTGAGGTTTTTCAGTAGAAGAGCGAGGAGGAGATCTTTGTTTAGCTGGAGTCCTTTGGGGTGGAGGTTGCATCGAGGATGATTCACTAGACTTCTTCGGGATTTTAGGCTCGTTATTCTTATCCTTATCTTTATCTTCATCGTCTCTTGGACGTTTAGGCCTTTCAGCTTCTTCTCTGCATGCTGATTTGAGTTGGTATTCCAGCAATGCTTCAAACAATTTACCTTCGTAGGAGGCAAATGTTGCAGAGCGTTTAGACATTTGAGCTACCGGCCGGTTGACCAATTCAGCATCTGAGAAGATTATGGGATCAATTGGATTGATGTTTACATGCATTGGTGTTGATTTCATAGTTTGCTTGGCCAGATGTAAGAGATTCGGATAGAGTTGTTTGGTAAACATCTCCTTTGTAACTCCAGGAACGATGTCAAGAAGGAACTTATGAGTGTAACCTTTGATCATTGCGTTCATTTTCCCTTGAAGATCATCTTTCATGAGCTTCTGGACGTATTCCCTTTCAACTTGCATCTTGTCATTCTCATCATTAAGATATTGTACCTGATCAGCAAGAAAATTCAGCTTCTTGTAAAGCACGTCTTTCTTTCTGACCTGTTTGACAGCTTTAACGATTCGAGTCTTAGCTTGAGAGATCCAAGAGGCAGTTGGCTTCTTCACTGATCTGGATGTGGATCTGGTTGATCTTTTGGATGGTGGTGGTGAAGAATGAGAAGACGAATCTGATGATGATGAGACGTGAGGAGACTCGGGGTCATTAGGTGGTTCAGAGGTTTCCTCCTTAGAACGAGCGGGACTGTCTAGAAGAAAGTGATCATAAGCGGTTTCTTCTTCATTTCCAGACTTAGTCTTATCATCAGCAAGAGTTTTCTCAGTCTTTTCAGTTTCTGGTTCCTCAATATCAAAGTTGATGGAATCCTCAATTTGCCGTTGGTGTTGTTCGTGGGTGATGGTGGTACCAGTTCCCTTATCGGGTTGATTAACCGCATCAAGAACTGGTGTGGTATGAGTGCCACCACTTGAACCTCCAGGGCCATGAGTTTGATCTTTTATGAATTCATCGGCAATATGTTTGAGTCTGAGGTTCTTCAACTTCTTTTCATAGTCTTTTTGCTCATCAAATGGTTCTTCTTCAGAGCTATCCTTATCATGCTCAATCACTGGAGTTTTCCCTTTTCCTGTATCTGCTGGTGGACTGGGAGGTTTAGCTACTGATGGAGTAACATCGGTTGCAGTTTCAGAGTAGAAAACCTCATCGTCTGATTCAGTTTCCTCAGAACTTTCATCCACTAGCTTTCTTTTCGGTTCAGACTTAGGAATGGGAATAGGAACAGCTTCCTTAGAAGGAACTTTCCGTTTGAGTCCAGGTTTCCTCTTAGGGAACTTCCTTACACTTTCAGTGCTTGCAGCACTTCCTGCACTTCCTCTTCTGGTTTTCCTGGTAGGTGTGCCAGAAGGCTTGTCATCGAGAAAACCAACTTTGCTTTCTTCAACTGCTACCAGATACCTTTTGTATGTGTGGAGCTTTTTGATTTCATCAGACAGAAGGTGATCCGACAACACATCACCTTGTTTCTTCGTTGTTGATTCCTTGAATCTGACAGTTAGAGTAGGTTCAGACAACATGTCATGATTGTTGGGGTCATTGAGTCTCTTGGGGATATCAGGATTAAGCCCAAGTGCTCTTTGGATCAACAGTTTTGTACATATGATATAAGGCATCTTTGAGCCAAGCTTTTTGAGGAATGACATCATGTCGTCCCATATCAGAGCTTCAATTTCGATGTGCTTCATGTTGATCAAGGCCCAAAAGATTTGCAGTTCCATGAGCTTGGGATGCTCATAGCCACTGTCACGACCGGAAACAGATTTGGTGATGATGATGTAGAGAGTTCTCCAAGGTTGAGGAATATTCTTAAGATCCACGTATGAATGTTTAGTGATTACTCCTGATGTAACACCCCAACCCGACGAGGGTAGAAGTGTCACATTCTGGTGTCATATCAGAACATACAAGTAAATTTTTACAAGCGGAGGTCTTAAATAATAACGTACCAAGTCATAATCACAATTGACTTACAAGGAAAATTACAACCCAAAATGTCTAAGATAAAAATGAAATCTCAAAACAATAGCCCGCCAAAATAAGTCCAAATAACAAGGTAACTAGGGTTAGTCCATTCAGATAATCCAACTCTCAGCCCAATCAAAGCCCATCTTCAAACCTAAGACCTGCCGCAGGAAAAGAAATGCGGCTGAGCTTAAAAAGCCCAGTGAACAAATATAACAAACGAAAGCTAAATAAAATCTGAAATGCAAAATGAAACAAAGGAAACGGATAACACAGTCGCAGCGAAATGAGAATAATGAGTCAATGAGGATCCTGCAGAACACAATAATACAGATATCCAAAGCACATATAACAAGGAGAACGAAGCCAAGCAAAGCATCAAGACAAGCATACAAGCACATACAACCCAAACATACAAGTACTGAAACATAAGCAAGCATAGCAGACACAAAATCCACACAACATATACAGCATACAATCAATTCAGGAAATCATAAGCCATACAAGTCAAAGAGAAATCTAAGGCAAGCGGAAGCAATTAATTAGTAAGTGAGCATGGCAATCACACAGGACATAAACCCTTAGTTGAAAACATAACCAGTATCATAACAACGGAAGTACTAATAGCAGTCAAAACATGGCAGTCACACGTAACAAGTAGGAAATACAGTATGAGCATTATAATTAAATGAACTAGGGCATAGCAAGGCAATTAAACAAGTTAACAAGCCAGACGTCACAAGCTGAACCGTTTACCCAATCAAACCGTAGCATAAACCGATATGCAAACATGGCAGGTCAACAACAAGCAGATAAGGATACAACGGATAGTCATAGTCCACGAGATCAACTGAACGTAGTACACATAATAAACAGACAAAACTATCGATGACACACTAACATGATCACCCGACAATACAGAGGGTCACATAATAGTGAGATCACATATCATCAGTTAGAAACAGGTAACTCAGATAACCGCATATTAATCACATCAACGCAGGACAATCAATGGTCACATAAAACATGAATAGTATCATCAAATTCAATAAGCATATAATAACCCGGTACGTGAATGGAACCATAGTCTGAAGTAACGTAATGAAAGGATGACAGATCAAAGCAATGGAATATGTATATCTTGGTAGTACAGTGAGTCATATAAGGGTACTGAGTAATGAACAATTAATACAGAATATGGTGCGTTGGGGAATACAGAAGGTACAATGTAGGTTTATCAAAAGTGTAAGGGTTATCAGAAATCTACCCGAGCCCGGAACATATCATATCATATCATATCATAAGTAGCCATTGTATTCGGAGGGGTGGCCTCGGAATACCATACATAATAGGAGGGGAGACCTCAGTAACAAATGGAGTAGCTAACTCCCAGAATTGTGAAGACGCGGATTGCACCCGACATCATTCACCAGACAAAGCTCCAATCAGATCAAATCCCTCAAAACATATCATATCTAGGATGCATCCATACGCCCCCCGGAAACATAGTGGCCAAATCATATACATATAGTGAGCTCATAATCATATCATAATGGGGACGGTGTGGAACATCACTCAACCACACTAAAGTCATGCCATTGGTGCATCAATGACACGGTCAGGTTACCTTCCTGACTAGGAAACACATATTTGGCTCGGGTATCAAACTGAAGGGTCAAATCATATTCATATCATATCATAAGGGTTCATATCAAAGTTCATATCATAGTTCATATCAAAGTTTCATATCAGATGGTTCATAATCAGAGGTTCATAATCATAACAAACTAATGTCATAGCGAATAGAATCATATCAAAGGATTAAGTCGGAATCATATCAAAAGGATCATAGCATAAGGAAATCATAGCAAAGGGATATTATAAGTGAAGTAAAGTCAAGGATCGAAAAGTCAGGAGAAATCCCTACTGAAAAGGGATAGAATATCTGTACCTTATTCCGAAGCAAGCAAAACAAGAAAGTAAAGTCACGAGATGAATCAATCCCTTCGCCCGGAACCTATATGAATTCGATAATGCTTATTAAGAATCAGATTACTCATTTTAGACGGCTTTCCATTTTTAGCAGGTTTCCACTTTTAGTAACCTTCCATTTTAGGCAACTTTCCATATTTAGCACGTTTAGTCATTAATGATATAATTAAGGTCAAATAAGTGTTATCATAGTTTAAGGGTTGATTACGACAAGTTATACAAGTTTAGGGTCAAAACTGTCAATATTACAAAGTGTAGGGTAAAAAGTGTAAATATAGCAAGTTTACTTGTTTTACTCATTTAGTCCTTTTCTTTACCCTTTTAATGAATAACCCTTTAAGTTTTGTATTTACAATTCAATCCTTACGTTTATATATAAGGAAAGAAATCTTTTCGAAACCTTAATTTATTTTCGATTACCCATTTCTACGCATCCAATTTCTAACCAAAGTATACGACCCATGTAGTTCGATATAAAATAATAAGAAACGTGTACATGTTGGGTGATTGGGTGTCGAACCAATTCAAGATAATTGGTTTCATACGGGTAGAATATTAACTGTTCCATTTCCATTTGCTACTTAAGGTAATTACATGTATGATTTATGTGTAGTCTCTTATCACCTCACGTGGGGTTCTATTATTTATGCATGCATGATATAATATGAGACATGCCTATATAAGGTTAAATGGAATGCATGCTACACAGATTCAAGGGAACATTGGTCTACAAGAGAACTTCAAGACTTCCTTTTCTAATTATTGTCGACACAATTTAATATCAAGGTGCAACGTATATATTGTTCTCATTTTTGGCTCGACACAAAGAATTTGGTGAACATGGATGTGGTCGTACAAGGTGATGTCGAAACAGGTCCAAAGCAAGGTGCATATGGGTCGTACATGGTGAGGTCGAAACAAATTTAAAGAAACATGTTATATATTATTCGAATAGGGTTTATTCCATTTGTTATTTCATGCGCCTACGTCATGATTTTATGTGACTTCAATACTCATTATATGAAAGGTTTAAACATGCATTCGGATTGGAAAACAACCATACGACCAACAAGATGAGGAATAAAACGAGATTTGTGATGTTATACCTTGTAGCGATCGAGTGGAAAACAAGGAACAAGATGGAATCGAAACCAACTAATCAACACCTTCGTCTAGAACCCACGATTCAGCAGCCCCTTTCGAACCTAGAAAACCCACGACCAAGACCACCCTTTTGAACCAGGAACCCAAGATCAAAGACCTTCGAAACACCTTCCCTTTGCATGTTTGCCTTGTGGTCGAATAGAAGAAGAATAAACTGTAGCCGCCACTTTTTTGTTTTTGTTTAGGGTTTTATGTTTATTACTTGGTCAAGTGTAAAAAAAAAAGAAGTAACTGAAGGGATATATGGCATTCGTTTATGCTGAGAGAAAGGAGAAAAACATGGGCCAACTCCATAGTCTAGATGGGCTTGAGTTAATTTTTAATGTGGTCTAGTAATTTCGGCCCATGCGATAACATTATAAAACGTGTAAAGTGAAATAGGCATGGGGATTTTTTGTACACGTTATTCGGTGATTGTAGCTTTTAGTTTCGTTAAGCCTCGAACCATATGCTAAGTTCAATTTCATTAATTTGAGGATAATGTGGATTAAAGTTCGATGATTATGCGTAAGTTAGGTTAAACATTTAATGAGCTTGACATAGTTTACGTATTTTATAAATATTAAATTTGAGGGGTATAGTGGTTTTTCACGCGCTTTATATTTTCAGGGTTTTACACCTGAAGCTTCGTCATACCCAATATCAATCACAAATTGCAGAACAGTCTCTTCAGTTGGTGCAGCAGAGTATTCAGTTGGTATGATGTCAGGAATGAGGAGGACAACTCTTAAATCTGCAGGTGTGATGGTGACTTGTTTGTGGTTGAGAGTCACTGTCACAACATTCTGTCCTTTGATCTTTTGCATTGTATTCCAGAACTGATGAACGTAGATCTCTGGAACAGTAGCAGAATGGGAGAGCATGTTTTGATAAGGATGGTTCTTTAGAATATCCACAGCAATCAAGCAAGAAGACTCTGAGCAGGTGAGAGTTTCAAAGTCAACGCGAAGGTTATTCTTTCCAATCTTCATCGGATAACCATTTGGGAAGATATCAACAACAGTGAGAACATTTGATGCATCCACATTCATTTGAGCGTCCATGTCTAGATCTGAAATACATTTAGCCAAAAGAACCAACATATCGAAAAACATTATGTTAGTCAACATATGGTTTTATTGTCTAATTATTGACTGTGATATGTTAATGATTGTTACGAGTCCAATGTCACTTGTTTGTCCAATAGTCTAATGACGTCGTGATAATTTTCGTGAGTTAGTTAACTTTAAGTTTTAAAGTTTATGTTATCACTTATTTTTCACAACATATCAAACGTTTAAGCTTATTAGTGACATTATTGGTTTCGTGACGTTATGATTTATTTATTTACAAGTTTGCACGCGTAACAATTCATAATAAAAGTTATACAAGGCTTAGGCGTAGAAATGGCAAGCTTATGCGTAAACAGGAGTGATATACGCGTAGGCGCAAGCTTATGCGTAGGATCCTGACTTACGCGTAAGAAATATTACGCGTAGGAAAAGGGAACCTTATGCGTAGAGCTTACGCGTAAGCGTATATAAACCTTACGCGTAAGGCTTACTCGTAAGAGTGGACCTTATGCGTAGAGGTCACTGTTTACGCATATCCTTCACAGGATACGCGTAGTCTCTTATGTAGAACCTTACGCGTAACAGTTACGCGTAAGATTACTCTTACGCATAACCTTCTACGCGTAAGGTGATCCTTATGCGTAGATTGCTAATAACCTTGATTCTGAATTTTTCACTTGTAACACACCTGAAATAAATTCATCATAGCATCAATATTAACACATACTTTCATTCTATAACAGAACATGGCATGAATACTCATCAAACAGTTTACGCGTAAACATACTTATGCGTAGACCTAAACCCTAAAGTTCAAAGATTACGCGTAAGATATTTAGCCATAGGAATTACACCAAAGTTTTTCTGGTAAGTCTAAGATGCCTATTAAGTTTCTTATCCAAGTTTTAACATCAAATATGTCAAGAATCAAAAATAACCAAACCGTATGAACATAAACCCTAGTTTTCAGTTTATGAATCATTAGTGTTTCTGGGTAATTTATGGGCTTATATATGATCAATTCAACTTGAAAACAACCTCTTACAACAATCTTTATCACCAAAAACGTTTACATATTAAAACACCCAAACCCACGCATAAACCCTAATTTACAAAATCACTCAATTCGTGTATCTGGGTGTGTTTTGATGATCAAAATAGTTTTAATGATGTTAAATAAACATTTTAACACTATCCTTTTAACCACAAACACACAATCTTGATTATGTGTTTATACGCTTATGCGTAGAACACAAAATCACTCATATCTCACGTTTTAACCGTTGGATTTGTAAAAGATTCAACACCATTGTTTGTAAATACGTAAAGATCATGAAACCACTTACAAATTGATGATCAAGAACTTGGATTTGCAGTTTTAATTTTAGGCGTAGGATTGGTTTGGTGTGAGTAATAAATGTGAAGTTTTAAAGTTAGGTGGGATGTTTTATTAGAAATAACTTTCAGATTTTGACAGTTTTAGTCCCTCCACCTTTTCCATTTTCATCCAATGCCTTTTAACTTCCATTTTGGTTATCAAACGATGTATATCTTGAAAATAACTTTGACGACACTCCCTCTCGACTTAAGAAGATAATGAAAGGTTATAAATTTTAGTCCGAGGAGTGTCAGTAAACCAGAAATGTGATCACCATTATTAAAGAATCAACCGGGATTAGGTAACATGCAAGTACACGGTTATTTTGAAACAGTTAAGAATTTATTTTCTCCCCCTCAACACTTGATCGGAAAAATAATGAATCTTGAAAGATTTGAGTGTTGACAGAAGAAATGTACTTGCCATGTTTGAAGAAATATAGATAGAAGAATATTTTTATTGTTTTTTTTTTTATTTTATATTTTTATATTTTGTTTTTTGAAAAATATTTACAAAAGAGATTTTGGTGTTTGACTGGTTTTTTAAGACTGTTTTAAGAGTTCATCCAGTTCCTCTTGAGTCAAACACCGCATACCAATCCGGTGGACCAACTCATTAAACCTAGCAGGAGCTAAGGCTTTGGTGAGTAGATCTGCCAATTGGTATTCTGTACCCGCAAAGTATAATTCAACGGTACCCTGTTCCACGTGGTCCTTGATGAAATGATATCAAAGATCGATGGGCTTTGATTTCGAGTGTTGAACTGAGTTGGCACGAGATCGTAATAGCACTCCGATTGTCGCAGTACATCGGGATTCTGTCAAATACGTAACCATTTTCTTTGAGTTGTGTTCTCATCCAAATGACTTGAGCATAACACACCGACATGACTACATATTCTGCTTCGGTTGAGGACAGCGATGTACAATCCTGCTTCTTCGATTGCCATGACACCAGTTTATCACCAATAAATTGTAATGCTCCTGAAGTACTTTTCCGTGAATCTCAGCATCTTGCGTGGTCAGCGTCTGAAACCCTCTTCCTGTCTATAACCCTTAGCCACCAGACGTGACTTGTTTCTGATTACGTTCCCTTCAGCATCCAATTTGTTTTTCCAAATCCATTTGAGACCAATGACGTAGACCCCTGTTGGTCCTTCTACCAGTTCCCATACTTCAAGACGTTTGAATTGGTTGAGTTCTTCCTGCATGGATTCAATCCAGTTGTCTTTTGTCATTGCTTATTTAGTGTTTTTAGGTTCAGATTGGCAAACAGTGAGAGCATAAATGCAATGTTCACCATCTGTGTGAAGACGTTGTCTCGTAACGACTGGTTGATTTGGGTTGCCAATAATATTCTCAAGAGGATGGTCTTTTGTCCAACGATGTGTAGAAGGTTGATGTTGGTATACATTGTGCAGATTCTGAGGATTCAAATGGCTTGTAGATGATTCCGCAACATTAGGTGCAGCAGTTTCATTGGCAAACGGGTTAAAGAACGCATTTGGATCAAAATCTGCAGGTGGGGGTACTTCATTAAGAACATCAGCAGCTGATTCAGCGTCATTGGAAGCAGTTTGTTCAACTGTTGTTGTAGAGTCAACTGGTGGTGCTTCATCAACAGAAGTTTTTGTAGCAGGTGTATCAGGTATAAGAGTATGATCAGGTTGAGCAGAGGAAACAACGGATACACTAGAGCACGTTCATCAATGTCATCACAAAACAACGGAGCAAATAGCGTTTCCATTTGTTGACGAGTAAGCTGGGGGCTTAGTTCAGCTGATGATGGGGTTTGATGGAAGTTTAAACGGTTGTGACCGGGTTCTAAGTTGTTATGCTTAGAAGCCATTTTAGTGAGTTCATCAAAATGAGCATGAATCGTTTCCATAACTTGCTTTGTACGACGATTCTAGATCCGGTAACCTTTAGAATTCTCACAATATCCAATAAAGACTCCAATGTCAGCTTTGGCTTTGAGCTTTCCAAAGTCATCATGATCATTATTCGGATAGCAAAGGGATCCAAATACATGAAAGTGTTTAAGATTCGATTTTCGGTTGTGGAGAAGCTCAAATGGTGTTTTGTTGTGGCGTTTTGTAATCATTGAGCGGTTCTGAGTGTAGCATGCAGTTGATACAGCTTCGGCCCATAAGTAATCTGGAAGTTTAGCATTGATTAACATCGTTCTGGCAGCTTCCACTAACGTACGGTTTCGTCTTTCAACAACTCCGTTTTGTTCTGGTGTGCGGGTTCGATGTTGCCCTTGATGTAATCTCCGTAGCCCATGATAGCTGCGAAGTGATCATTCTCGAATCTGACAGTGCCAATGAACTTTGCAACAAAGTTTGATAACAGTTTAAGGTTGCATGTCATGTGTCGGGAACATCCGCTATCAACAATCCAAAGGATGATCTGTATCACCTGCATTACACACAGACGACACAGATGGAATAGAAGTAGTTGTGGAACCCGAAGAGTTAGAGGGTTTCGAAGCAGTTATAGTTGAAATACACCCATCAATGATGTTAGGCATCCATTTAAATCCTAGTGTATTATGTATCCATTTCTGCCATCTCCAACTAGTCTTAGCTTTAGTCTTAGTGAATGCACTAGGTGGTACTACAATCCTTGGAGGTGATATTGGAGCTACTGGGACATCAATGTGTTTCTTAGAACCTAAAGAGGACGGTTTACCAAGCACAGACTTAGAAGCAGTAGTGGGCCTAGAGGTATTCCGAATCTTAGGATTCCGTAAACGATACAAGATAGCCTTAGCAACACACTTATCATGACAATCAGAACGTATACTTTTATGACAAATAACACAAGAGGCATCAGATTGAATATCAAAAGTGCTTAAAGGTTCAGCATTAGTTACAACACTTTTTCCATTACATTTGCTAGACGTAATATCTAAAGTGGGTGCAACTGGAGTCTTATTCAAAGTCCTACGGTGTTCTTCTACTTCGGAATTATTTATTTGTATTTTCTTAGGTCGCAACTTCCTATTCTTCCTTGTATTGCTCCTAGGCTGTGAAGTGCGGACGTTTGGAAAAGAGGCAACTATTCCTGTTTCAGTAGAGGGAATCACATTAGCAACTTGTGTTTTGTCAGTAGGTATTCTGGGTTCACGTTTTCTAAGTGTTACATGTGCAATTCTCTTAATGATGCTAGGCTGAACTTGTTCATACTTTCCTAACATTTCCCTTAAATTAAAGATAGTGTGCACCAGTTCTTGATTTTCAGAACGAAGATTTCCATAAACGTTCATGACTTCTTTAGTGTATTCAAGATAATGATCAAGTTCGTTTGATGCTTCATCACGAGTCTGTTTGAGTAAATCAAATATGACACCATATTCCTTTTTAACTTTTGCAAGTTCATGTTCATATTTTGAGATTTGACACTTGAAAGACACGTTTTGATCATCCAGTTGTTCAAGTTTAGGATCAGAAGATTGTGTACGCAACTGGGCGATTTTTTTTTGAAAAACAAGTTGTTGATCGTGAATATCTTTTTGACACCAATTAAGACGACGTTTTGCATTGGAAAGTTCGTTTGTCAATCGTTCATTTTCAACTTTTAAAGACTCTATTTGAAGCACATTATCAGTATTCATAACAATTTCAACAGAATCAACAATATTAGCAGATATAGAATCAGATGCATATGCAACAGATTGTAATAACACAAGATTATTGATATCAGCACAGATAACATTTTCCAAGAGTCGATCAACATCTTTTCGCAAAAATTTCTTTTTACGTTTAGTATTTGAAATTGATGTCTCTGTTTTCTCGAAAACTGTTTTCATGAGACCAAGTTCCTTGTGAAAATCCCTTTCCCAATATAGTGCACAGTTTTTCAAATTTTTGACATTGGGTAAAATTCTTTTCTGAAAAATGTCTCTTTGTTCTCGCGCCAACGGCGAGAAAATGTTCAACTTTTATTTCAGAATGAAATTCAATCTCACGTTCCAAAAGTTTGATGTCAGATAAGAAAGTGTCAAAATATTTGATAACACGACAAATTTCGGCTTTAGTTTTTACTTCACTAAGTGAAGGTAAAGGACCATTAATTTGTGCACCATTGTGTTGGGGACTAACTTCAGAAACTGGTGTGACAACCAAAGGTGTGTTTGAAGTATCTTGTTGTGTGACAAAAGTTACGGCTTTTGAATAGTTAAATGGTTTGTTATAAACAACATTTTCCATTTTTGACCGACTCTCGTCATCTGCATCTAATTCTTCCATGCGATTATATTCCACAACAGTCATAATTAAATCATCAATTCTATGTTCTGCACTGTAAACTTCAGGATTTAGTTTGAATGCTCTGTTTGAAAACTTAGGTTTGTAATCAGCAAGAATCGGACCATATCCATATGGATTTGGTTTAAAAGTAAACTTTTGAATAGTTGTGATTGACTCACCATGTTTATAAACGACATTTCGAAACTCTTTGATTTTGTGTTGTAAGTCGACAATTTCTTCAAGATAGGTATCTATTCATTTCGTGGAATGTTGTTTGTACTCAGAGAACTGTTTTTGACAAGTTAACAACTCAGCCTTGGCTTTTTGAGTTTCCAAAGTGAGAGCGTTAAGCTGTTTTTTATGTTCATGTTTCAGTTGTTCTATTTGAGACAACAAAGCATTCTTCGATGCGGCTAGATCACGTATCTGTCGTTCTAAAGATTTTTCATTTTGATAAGATTTAGCAAAAGCGACTTCAAAACCCTTTTCACGTTTTTCTTGAGTTTTAAAGAAATTCATTTGTCGAATCAAGAATTCATTATCCCTGGTTAACAGTGCATTTTGAGCTTTTAATTTGGTATTGACATCATGGTAATGTTCCACTCGGGAATGTTGGTCTTTAACTAAGGTCCTGAGCTCAAATTCTTGATCAAACATAGAATCATTTTGTTCAACATGAATCTCAACATGATCATTATTTAGATCCTCAAGTATAACCACGGAGTCAACTTGATCATCAATGGTAACCATAAGGTCATCTTGATCATCAAATATAACTACGGGGTCTAGTTGTTGATCATCAGAATGAAATGTAGATGGCTCATGTTGAACATCTGATCCTTGTCAGATGCAGATGTTGGCGGAGATATCAGATCATTAATGATAATTGTTTGTTCAGGTACCTGAGACAAGCCATTAGTGTCATACACTGGGCCTGTGTCACTCATGTGTAGAGCTTGCATTTGTGCCATCAACATAACTGTTGCATTAGCCTGCAAGTCTTCCATATCATCATCTGAGTCTGCATCTGCCATAAAGCTTTGTTTCTTGTTGGAGAGAGTTCCACCAGCTTCATCCTTAAGAGCCAAGAGCATAGCCTCTTTGAAATAAGCACTGCCTCTTGTCCTCGGCTTAGGACATGCATTAGCCAGATGACCCTTTTCATTACAGTTATAACAAAGAAGACCATTAACCCCATTCTGAGCATTCCCCTGTTCAACCACTTGAGCCCTTTGCTGTTGCGGAGCAGCCATGTTATTCCTTCCCATAGCATTGAACCCTTGACCACCTCCCATCTGACGACCATAACCACGATTTTGAACTTCAACGCGTCCATTGTTCACAACAGCCTGATTTCTTGTATTGGATGAGGAACGAATGCGATTGTTGGATTTGTTTGTGTACCGGCCGAATGCTTTGGCAATCATAACAAATCCTTGTTGCAATTCATCGAAGGTATCGGAGTCCTCATCAGTTTCACTGTAAAGAGCTTGAGCAGTGTTGTTGTTGTATGGAACCAATTGATTTTGTTAAGGTTGTTGCTGTGACGGATCATAAGGTGTGATGGTTGCAGTTGGTTGAGGAGCGTGTTGAGGAGCTTGTTGAGGAGTAACACTTGATTGAGCCCACAAAGCAAGTTGTTGATTGTCCGGAAGTGAAGGTGAAGCAGTTTGGCCACGGATAATCCTTTCCTTATCAACTTCTTTTTGATGAGGCTTCAAATAATCGTACAACAATCCATAGGTAGCATGATGCATATTCTTCGCTTGACGGAGGAAAATGACATACTTTTCCCATTCAGGACCAAGACTACTTAGGAACTTTGTGTTGACAGCAATTCGAGGCATGATTATGTTGTGTTTGTCCAAATCATTAATGATGTCTGAAAAGCGATGATGATATGACTCTAATGTCTCTCCTGGTTCAATCATGAAGTGTTCATAAGCCAAGTAGATTTTGGATTCCATGTCTTCCTGATTGAGTGTTGTGCCTTCCATAAGAAGATGAATATGTTCCCACATTGCTTTTGCAGTCTTTTGAGCATCAACACTTCGAAGGATTGGGTTTGGTAGTCCTAAAAGGATGTATTGCATTGCAAGTTCATCGGCTTCAAAGTGTAGAAGTTGATCACCAGTGAGGTCGGAAACAGTAGCAATGTTGGTGACAGCATCTCTTGGTGGATTAGCATCTGGATCTGCGGGTGTGACAGTAGTAGGCATCTGAAATGGACCTTCCATAATGACCTTCTTTAAGAACTTTCCATGTGGCTTCTTTAGATCACAAAACCTAAAGAACCTAATCACCCATTGATCATAATTCCCGGGAGTGAGCATTGGAGGTCTATCAAGTGAGCCAGCTTCATGAATTGATTGTTGGCTACTTAAGGCTTCACACATCTTGCCAAACCATGCCGGTTCCTTCATAGTATTCCTGGATAGATGTTGATTGTAGAAGTTTGTGTAAGGTTGTACTTGAAGACTTGGTGGTGGTTGAACCATTTGTGGAGTATGTTGTTGATTAAATTGTTGTTGATAAATTTGTTGTTGTTGATTGAATTGTTGCTGTTGTGGACTTAGTTGTTGTTGTTGTTGAATTTGATTATACATGTAAGGAAAGTAGTTAGAGTATGGAGGTTGAGACATGTTGAAAAACTTGTGTTTTAAATGGATCTTTGTAGTCGAATGAACCGTTGTTGATGAAGTATCCTTAGGCGTAGAAATCACATAAGAGCAAAGTACTACTTATGCGTAAAAAATACCAAAGTTACGCGTAACAGCAAAAGTAACGCGTAGGTTTAGCTTACGCGTAAGTAAGGAGAAAAACACTAAAGTTATGCGTAAACAGTAAGTTAGGCGTAGAAAACTTAGGCGTAGGATTACCTTATGCGTAAGACAAAGCTTAGGCGTAAGATGAATCTTATGTGTAATGGTTCTACGCGTAAGCTTAAGCTTATGCGTAAGATTAGGGTTTTGCCCAAGTGATCTTTTACACTATCACAGTGCAAAAGATATCCAAAGTCGACGTGTTTTCAGGCTTATCCAAGCAAGAAAACACGGAGTAAACCACGAAAACAGAAGATCAAACCAAAGAACAGTTACGCGTAGTTTTAGGGTTTTGTTACGCGTAGAACTCCTCTTAAAATGATTTTTTCCCAAAGATGTTTCTAAACCAGATTTTTGTGATGAAGTATCTTCAATATCACCAAAATAACACAAAAGTGTGAAACTTGATGATCCAAAGCTTATAAAATAGTTATGCGTAGAATGATACCCTCGTAAAAAACCAAGCTAGAAAACGATGATCCACACGTAAAGGTTGAAACTTTTTGCCAAAAACAGATATTTTAACACCTAAAAACGTTGAAAGGACAAGAATCTTGGATTAAAAAGTGTAAAAAATCAGTTTTTAAGCGTGACCAAGTTGTGACTGTTTTTACGCGTACGACCAAAACAAAAAACTTTCAAAAACAAATATGTTCACCCAACTATTTGGCGAATGATACCACTGTAAGGTCACCATATATGTAACACAAGCATCAATATGTAGAAATAGAGAAGAGAGGAGATCGGTTGAACAACTACACACACACACACGCACGTATGAATGATGAAGAGTTAGCCGTAGGAGTGAAAGTGAATGAATTGAACAACCAACCCTCAAGTGAGGGTTATTACAAGGTATTTATAGGAGAGGGAGCTAGGGCAACACTCCTAGTCCCTTCCTTTCTCTTATGGACTTGGGCCTAGGCTTATGGGCCTTCTACATAAGCCTAAGCATAATTACTAACATAAAGGCCATTTTAAGCTAACTATTACATATGAATTACTAACACTTGAATTAAGGTTTAGGAATGATTCCAACAGAAATTCTCCCTAAATTGAATTAATATTGAGACAAAAATATATAAGCTTTTTAATACTTGGCACAAAAGAAACAATCATGGTAAAGTAGTAACCTTTAGTAGAATATCAGCTTGGAAGGATGATCAAATTAAGGAACCTCAAAGCTGAGAACCGCTAAGTAAACAAATCAAACGTGCACTTACTACTTACAACCACGTGTACTAATAGTCAAACACATCTTTGAGTATCTTTCATACTAGCAGGGTACCCGCGCGTTGCGGCGGCGGGTACTCTGTAATTAATATTCCCAATGCGTAATTGTTTATAAGACCGTCAAAGTCAAAGTCACCAGATCTACAACCGAAACCACCAAAACACAACAGAACTCGTCGTGGTTGTGGCTGATGTGGCGAGGGAGGAGGTGTGTCGGATGAGAGTTGTATGGAGCACAAAGATAACACAAAGCCCCTTCTATTTCTTTCTCAAAACCATTGAAATAACCACCATTTCGTTCACATATCCACCCAGCGAAACCACCTAGCCCGATAAAACCACCCAGCAACTGTGATAGTGCGGCAATTTCAAAAGGCGGCGACAACAATAGAGGTTATGATGGCGGCATTCGGTGGGTATTTTGAAAGACGAAAAGGGTTGTGTGAATATTAGATAGATAGATGAAAGAAAACAATTTTGATACTGTAACTGGATGGCTAGAAGGAGTAATTAAAGAAAAGAGAAAAAGCGGTTTCGTAATAGTGGTGTAAATGGGTATAAATGGACTGTTACTTATGGGCTGTAAATGAGTTAGTAATATCTGTTACGCTTGAATTTAAAAATTATATTGATGTGTTGATTTAATAGACTTTATATTGATTTAATAGCAAAAATTAACATAATTCTATCCATTATTAGTAAGTGTTGAATCTGAATTTTTAAGCCTTCTATTAATAGCATGTCCCAAATGTATTATAAAGTAGTATAGATGAAACATTTCTATTTGTAAAATCTTACTAAAGCGAGTTTTTTAATTTAACACTTTAAGTTTCACGACTAATGTTAGCACACCTAATTAACCGTTGCCAGACTAATGCTACTTCACGATAATCGAAGCCCGTGCATCGCACGGGCCATGCTATCTCGTACAAATAATATTGATATTTAGTGGAATGCAGATGGGGCTTCAAGGAAACCAGTTTTTGAGAAGAGTTTTTAAGGTGATTAAAACAATATAGTTTTGGGGAGGATATGAGGTAGCGTTTGTAGGAGCCTGAAAGAACATGGTTTTAGGTATTTGGGAACCATTGCAGAGTCCTGAAGATCTTCCTGGATAGCTTTCTAATTTTAACTTTTTTACAGCTTGCAGGTACTTTCATTTCTTGTGTTGCCTAATGGAAAATAATGTTGTCGTCTTGTAGGTGTTATGTACGCTAAAATGGATGTTGTTGTTATGGAGTTATTATCCTTAATTTGGGATGCAAACAATGCTGGCTGCTGTTTTGGGAGTGTTTGGGTTTGATGGCCAGTCTATACTTCATGTGATGTCTGCTAAAATACACTATAATCTCCATTTAATCTAATAACGAGAAATATTTCCAGCATCTTTTTCTTGGCCCTGATGGGTTTACCTCCTGATTCCCATCCCATGTTATCCCACTTTTCAGTGCATGCACTCAGGGTGGATTGTGCAATATTGGTTCTTCTCCTTCCCATCCCATTTTATCAAACTTTTCAATGCAAGCACCACCCATTATTGTGAGAAGACTTCATTTATAGCTGGTGCAGTTCCTAGAAGCCTTTCAATGCAATCAACCGTTTTGACGAGAATATTTTGTTTATAGTTGGTCCAATTCCTAGAAGCAAAAAGTAACGAAGGGACCTGACTTAATTAGGGGCCTTAGTACAATCAAAGTTGTGTCCATTAAAAGTTGATTTATCTGTTTACACTATCGCATGCGTATCTCATTGTTGTACTTGCAAATGTTAATTTAATCTACGAATTC
Source organism: Chrysanthemum seticuspe (assembly GCA_019973895.1). NCBI lineage: Eukaryota > Viridiplantae > Streptophyta > Magnoliopsida > Asterales > Asteraceae > Chrysanthemum > Chrysanthemum seticuspe. Next base: position 131,670,063 of record BPTQ01000001.1, on the reverse strand, counting down.
TCACAAAGTGCTGAGGTACTTGATATAATCTTGGGCTTCACAATGTAATGTTTTAAGATTATGTCGAGCAATCAACAGTTCTAGGTTCAATTAACATTTTCATGTAGAGCAATGAAAATGGGAGGAATTTAGGCTATTCAAGTTAATCGATTTGTTCGGTTTTTAGAATTGTATCCCTTTTATTTTTTACAGTTATTTTTACGTATTCTTTTGTTTCTGTTCAGAATTTCACAGAGATTAAGAAATTTAATTTTTATGCTATACATATATTATCAAATCTTTTATATAATAAAGGAATTACATTATTTCGAAGTGATTTTGTCAATTCATTCTTAATGAAAAAATAATTGGGCCAATAGGAGAGCTCGATTTCGCCACGTAAGCAAAATTGTGTGATATGATTGGTTAATAAAAGTCAAAATTAAATTGATTTGGTCAAACTTTAATAAATTTGGAGGTGTCAAATTTGTGAAAACAAAAACTTAAAAAAAGATGAGGTAATTAATAAAACTTTAGTGGTTAAATTTTTAAAAATTAGATATAGTTAAGTGTAATATTATAAGCCTCCATGTTTTTTAATATCTTTGAATTATAAACAAATATCCCTTATACTTTATACCCTTTATACTTTATATCTTTAAAAATACAATGTAATTTTGTTTTAAAATAACAACATATAAATTTGCATAAGATTATAAGTATCATTTTTTTTACTATATACGTTCAATAAGGACTCATTTATTTCATTTTTAAAAGTTTTACCTATGTGGACTCGAGTTTACATTTTAAATACGGCTAAATTACTGAAAACGTAAATATAATTATCAAATTGTAAGCACGGGTTACTTTAATATAAAAATAAATATACGCTATTGTACTTATAACAATAACTCACGTAAGTCTTATTTATTTATATAAGGATATCTAAAAAAACATTTTTAAAAAACTTTAAGGGGTATACTTTAACTTTATCAACGCTCATGTGTGTGCTATTAAACTTGCATCATGTTTCCAACGTAATATCGTAGTGAAATTTAAATAACAACATCAACATCTTTGTCAGCTAAATAAAATTAAATCTTGAGTTACCTAACAAAAATTTTACTAAATTATAATGGATATTAATGCATAATGAAAAACTCGTGCATAAGTATTAGTTGTACTTATATCACAATTTTCATAGTCAAATTCTTATATGTTTATATACCGAACTAAAATGTTAAAATAAATTTGATTTATGTGTAAACTTCGTGCGTGCGCGAAACTTATAACTATATATTATATGCAATTACCTTTAAAGACATAATATTCAATATTAATACAGAATAATTTTTTTTGTCAAAATCCCGTGCGTGCACGGGTATTATAACTAGTGATTATAGATGGCATTTAAAGGGCGCGGTGGCATAATTCCTACTTATACTCTAAAAAGATGAACCATACGGAAGAGTGTCGTACCGGGTCGGGTCGAGTCAGCTTATTTATTATTATTTTTTTATGGGTATACTTGGGTTTCCTACTCGATATTGCGAGCCGACTAATTCTAGAGCGACTATCTTTTTGGATAGCTCGGAGTCTGCGCAAGTAAACCTTCGTCGCGAGTTCAATCAATTTATTTCTCTCCTCACCTTCCAGTACACGACAAGCAAAAAGGTATGTGCTAATTTTGCTCTAACATCAATTTTAATCATCAATTTGAGTTTTCTTTACTCGATCTTGTAACAGCTCATCTTTATTGCATATTTTTTCATTTATATATTTAGCCCAACTTTGCGATTTTCGTAATTAGGGTTTATGTGAACGTAAGGGGTATTTGGGATTGCTTATTTTCTCAAACTTCCATTCCAATATACTAAAAAAAACAATAATTTGCTGAAAAAATTTAGTCAAATCCATTAAAAGAAGTTTCAGGTTTAAATATGATAGGTAAATAAATACTCCTAGTAATTTTGATTTCATCCTAAATAAGCATGTTGAATTAGGGGGTGTTTGTTTAAGCTTATATGCGGGCTTATTGGCTTATTTAATTTCGGCTTATATTTCATAAGCCCCAATTTTCTGGCTTATTTTGAGACTTATGGGCTTATCTTTTATATAATAAAACAAAATCCTTATTGGGAATTTTTCATTTCAAAAAAATCAATTCATTCCTTATTTGGTAATAATTTTTTAACTTTATTTTTTTCTTTTGAATTTTGAAAGATAATTAAACTTAATTATTTCCTAATTTGGTCAATTTTTTTTTGAAAATCCGTTTTTATGAAAAACAAACATAAAAATATAAGTGTCAAAAACAAAAAGAAAAAAACTTTAGAGAAAAGCGGGCATAGTTTGTAAAGATCAAGGGTGTCTGATGGTCAAGAGAAAAGATAATTTAACACACGCATAATTAAACATACGACACCCACAGAACACACCATGACCACATCCCAAGAAACGATCGACTGATAGCAACAACAATCGAATAACTCGGTAAGAATATGAGATCCATCTCTAATTTAATTTTTCAGTTACAATGATTTAATGTTTTCGATTTTGCTATAATTCCATAACTGATTCGACTGTTTTTACAATAATCATCAATCACAGAGATGAATGATCTAAGAATAAATTTAGATGTTGTGTCTGCTTAAGTAACTACCATTGTAGATTAGTTTTTGGGTTGTTTTTAGTGGATGTTACTGCATATGGGTTTCTGTTTGTTTTGAATTTGAGTGTGATTTGGTATGTTTTGTAATGAAGTTTATTATAATATCTGGGAAGAGTTAAATTCAGTTTTAGATAGGAATGATTGAAAATTATTTGTTGATTGATTGGTGTGTGCTACAGATCATGTGGTTTTCGCATTGTAGAAAAAGAAGCTTACTAAAGGCATGCAAAAGGATTGATGAGCATGCTACAGTTTAATCTTTATAATGGTTCATGTAGCTACAACTTTGCGCTTAGTTGTCTATTTGCTCTAACTGCCTATGTGTCAAAGGTCATATTTGCTTTATTTTCAGATGGGAATTATCAAAAACCAATAGTAAGAGGGATAAGTTTGTTGGAGAAGCCAATGAATCTCTGCTAAGATATTTTTAAATGGTGTTATTTCATATTGATGATGCATTAACACTTACATTAGAAGGCTAATTGGTTGATTGAAAATGGCCTATTAGAAGTTAGAGCATTTTTGCTCAATAAAAGAAGTTAGATCTTTAGTAGTTTGGCTAAAACTAGCAACTACAATACAAAAATTATGTGCTACATAGTGAGATTAGCTACATCAATGACTTTACCTTTCAGAACAACTCTTTTAGCCAAGAGTTGTGAATGTCATATTCAAGGCTCACGTAAATCCATTAGAGTCGATAAACACATATACTATTAAACTTGGTTACTTTCTAAAAACATTTTAAAATTTGATGAAAAAAGCCATAAGTCACAATACATGCAAAAATCATAAAGTCAATTTTGGATACAATTGTGGAGGAGAATATGGTAACTTTCTGGTAAGTAGGAATCCGAAAGGATCATCAAGTTATACTTTACTAACCCCCATCACATCATGATATGAGAGCTAAAGTTATGATTTTTGAGCCTATGGCTTTGATATATATCAGAAATATATTACCGAGCTTCCAAGAATTCATGGTTTATGAGACTTTTGATACTGATTTGGGATTTAGGTTTGTCATTGTGTAGGGCTAATGTGGAATGAAGATTTACATTTCATGAGCTACATGCATTTTTTATACAGGACGAAAGGGTGTTATATCAATAGATGAAGGTGGGTTTGCAAGTGTAATGTTTATAAAGGCCGTTAGATTTAGGAATATAAATTGTTTTAAATGTTGAGTTCTATTATATGCTTAATAACATGGTTACAATTTATTTTGTTGTCGAGGTTTATCTTTGACATTGTCTTAATTTATTGGTTCAATTTTAGTATCGTAAGTTGATTCATGACCTCCTAATATTGATTCGTAATTAATGTATTATTACTAATATTATTTCTTATTTGAGGTTCCTGCACCAAAACGAGGTGATAATGTTAGACAGATTGGTGATGCTTTGAGAAACAAGCTTGATTACCTTGGTCACCTTTTATCACTTGAAATGGGAAAATCCCTTCCAGAAGGAATAGGGGAAGTTCAAGTGTGTATTTACCTTTTCTCTATCATTAGTCAGGCCAATAAATTATCTGTGTTTATTCTTATTAAATACTTTGTATGAGTGACATACATCAATATTTTACATCTTGGGAATCGTGAGTATGAAGCAATCTGTAAATATGAAAAACTAACAAGTCATTATGAACCTTAATATGTAACATGTAAAAGATGTGAGTCAATAGTATAGGTACTCTGTCTTGGTCTTTACCCATGTGCGATCATCCCATACATCAATCCATGAGTCTCATAATCTCCTTTGTATGCCTTCTTCCTTTCCTACATATATGCATTTTGTATGGCTTATTTGGTTCGCTTTGTGTATGGCTCATACATGAAGTGCAAAAGCTGAGTATGAAGTGTTTTCTTGGCAGGAAGTTATTGATATGTGCGACTTTGCAGAGGGGCTAAGCTGAAACTTGAATGGATCAGTTATAATTTCTGAACGTAAGCTTTAATTCTTACTCCTGTAATAGTATTGAAACTTTAGAAGTATAGAAAGATTACTACATTTTCTTTGTCGATAGCTATGAGATTGTCGCGAGATGCGACAATATGGCCCCATTTTTGGGTCAGTTTTTGAGCTATGCACATTTATCCAGTGGGTCAAATGGGTAAACTTAGAATTATTTGGCTAAAAATGAAACAATTTGAGCTGGTTAAATGGGCTAAAAGTCGGCAAAGGGTATTCTAATATTTACACCCCACTAAGTCGGTTTATTAAAGAAAGTTTAGATTACTTTCAATAGTATTTTGTAATCATAGTTAACTCTAAGATCATTCATAAAATTAAGAACGAGGGACACAATAGTATTTCATACAAACACAACCCGTTTTCACATGTTAAAACTTAAGTGGTCCTGGGATTTTGAGATGATTTTTATAAGTTTCATTGTTGTTCCTTAAAACTATTTTAAGTAAAAACTATATAATTAGCTCGATTATGCTATCACAGTTCCAAACACCCTTGAACCTACTTATCTGCTTATTGTGTTACATGAAATTCAGGGCAAAGTTCAATGGTTTATTCCAGTAGTTTCATTCATTAAGACCATTAAATAACGCTAACGTTCGGCAACTAAAGCTTTTATCGAGTTCACAAAAGTTCTTTAAAGCCTAAGAAGCACCGCCAGGAAGGTTACTTGGCCTCTAAATTCAAGCTTGCATGTTATGGTGTCCTTCCATAATCTTGGCGACAATTTACACAAGCTCAAGACAACAATGGCCCCTGGAATATAGCCATCAAGTATTGTAATTTATGTTATACGTGCAAGACATACGACATTCCAAATACTGTATTTTTTAAAAGTTTGAAAGAAAACAGCACTCGTGACCATTTTTTATAAAATTTATTTTTGAGGATAAAGTTAATTTTCAATATGCAGTTTATGGCTTTTGTGTATCTGATACGGTTGGTGCTGTCAATACAAGTACAAGAGATGCGAGTTCCTTATTACATATCAATTATGTTATATCAGAGGTGGTATAATGGGTGGATCAACTTAGGTATGGTCTTACGGATCAATGTCCGAGCGGGATCTGGAACACATTTTTTGTCCAAATATGATATTGATACAAATAGTTAGTGTAGCACATACTATATCATCATACTAAATATGATCACAAAAATCATTATATTTTAGTGAATTTAATTTTTTTATGTGAGACGACCAATGAGGCATCGTCAATTAGATGTTAATTATGAAAGCATGGTCCTTCTAAGTGCATTGCCCCCTAAGTGCATTGCCCCCTATTTTTATGTCTCCACACATTAGAGACAAAGATCGTGGATTCAGATTAATAGATTATGATGTCTACAATAATATATAACGTCGTGGAACTGAAAATCATAGTTCCCAAATTGTTCCACGAATCAAATTTATATCAAAATTTGATAATGTGATTGAGTTAAGAAGTGTTGTGTCATTCACATATAGTTTTTGTATTTGTAATAGTTTCGTTTTGCCTTTAATTACTGTCTTTATGGAATGTAGTTATGTAACTTTTATAATGTAATTTGCCCAGTATTTGATAATTCATCCTTCATCTTGCTTGATGTATCATTTTTTTCTTTATAAATTATGTACATATTTTTAATTTATATTAACGACGTTCGGGATTGTCAGTGGGAGAAATTTCCTAATGAAGATTTTAAGATTTAATGCATCAGGGGAATGGGTTATGTTATGTATCTCAAAATTATTGAATTGGTGGTCGTTTCACCTCTCGTGTTAATGAAAATGCATTTCAATGTTTATGACAATATGATCGGTATAATGTGTAGCATTGATCTATCATAAAATTATAACATGTACTTCTTTTAGGACTATGTAAATAGTAGTTGGTGCTTTTGGTGAGGAATCTTCTGGGGAAACATCAATCCATCAAATACTTTGGTACGATATTTAGGTTCTGACTTTTCTTCTTAAACGGGCATGCTGTAATTTGTTGAAGTAATGATTTTTAGTAAATACTCATTTGTGTAATGGTTATTTTTTCTAATGAATTAATGTTTTTTAGATTTTTCTAATGTTCCTCAACTGATTTAATTGTTTCTAAAGCAATAGATAATTAAGTTTAGTACAAGGATTCAATTTGGGATGGTGATTATAATTGTTTCTAAAGCAACTGATTTAATTGTTTCTAAAGCAACTGATTATAAGTTCATACATTCGATTTGGGCTTAGAAATTGTTGGTAGGGTGAAGAGGTTAAGCGCAGATCTTGGATAAAGAACGAAGCAAAAACAGGTCATGCTCGGACCAAGGTTCTTGAGGAAGTCGGCTGAAAATTGAAATGCTTTTGAAGTGGTTCAACACCACCTACTCTAATGGGGGTTCAACTTTCTATGAATTTCCAGAGGATTGGCGGTTTACGCAAAGGTTGCAGGTCGCAGAGCTGTGGATGGTCAGGATTGGTAATATGAGAAAATCTAATAAGACTAATGGCAATGGTGGAGGAAGTGTGGTGGACAAAGCTTGGAATAGATACCTATCTAATGTAAGAGACTGAATGTGAACATCAAAAGTGATTATGTTGAATTTAGTATCTTACAAAGGTAAATTTATCAAACATTTCTTTAGAGTTATGGCATGTGTGTGACACTTAGTAGTGAAAAAAATTAATTAATGGCGAACAAACATGCACATGCATATGCACACATTAACAAGCCCGTTGGTAAAACTTAAAAAAAATTACTGTAAGGTGAGAAGATGCTTTAAATGGTGATCTTATAATTCAAAATTTTAAATCTCTAATGCTTTGCACCAGTTGTGATATTTGTAATTTATATGCCTCTTGTGGGGGTGTTTTGGGGAAGCTTATAAAAAAGCTTTGTTGGCATTCATTGACAACCAAATAGGTTGATACTTATGGGGTGTTTGTGTAAGCTTATTTGGCCGACTTTTTATCTTATTGAACTTTTGAAAAGCTCATAAGCTCAAAAATTTGGGCTTATGAACTTATGAGATTTCATTAAATAAGCTTAAACAAACACCCCTTTGTTACTCTTGTGCTTATTATAGCTTTCAGTGGCGAGATATATCATCTAATAAATCGCTTATTTTATTTAATTGAATTTATTACACGTAGCTTATGAAAGTTCCAAGTAGCAACTACGAGTGGAGATCAAAAGTCGTAAGGTCTAATCCGTTACGATCTCATAGAATCTTCATGTTCGTTTTAGAGACCCTTGTAATGATATGTGGGTTTTTTCTTGCAGCTCTTTCATGAGAGTAACTTTAGAATGGCAGAGTTGTGTTTCATGAAGGCTGAAGACAAGTATTTTGAAAGATTGACTAACGTCCATCACCTTATTGCTGTCAATGCTAGGGCTTCATATCCTGAAATTAGGATATCCTTATTATTCTTTCGGTGACGATAGACCAGATACAACACGACGAGAAGGTATACTTATTGAAATTCAGTGCAGATATTTAGTTGATCCATCACATGAGTGGTAAGTTTATAATATTCAAGCTATCTTTCTTAAACCTCTAACTATTACTATTTATAAATGTATGAGTGTGTTTATATCAATTTTTATTTATCAATCTTTTATTTTATTTATTTATTTATTTTTTCTAAAATCTAATTTAGTAGATTCTAATACTTAGGTTTGAACCACTACCACACATAATCTAATCGGGTATAGCCTCTCCTTTTACGATGTTGGCATAGCAACTATTTATGAATTGAACTTGAGACCTCCTCGCATTTAGTGATGATAGTCACAAGTCTTTTGCCACTAGCCAACCTTTAAGTGGGTTGATAAAAAAAAGTTTAATATTAAACTTCAATGTTAAAGAAACCACTTTAATATTGTTAAAGTTAGGACAAAATCTTTATATATTCCGTGTTATGAAAGAGAAGTACATGTTTTTGAAGTAAAATTAATATATCATATGTGAAGTATCCGGTGTAACTTTTTTGTATGGTTGACCAGTTTAAATTTATGGTTAGTAGTACATATTCGATCGAATGTTTCATTGAAAGTGGTACTTCATCTTCAAGCAAACTTTTGTACGTTTAACTATATTGTTTGATAATGACAAAAATTTCTTATAAAAGTACTCCTTATGAGAGCTATGTGCATGTTCTAAATTTAAGCTCTGTGTTTGTAACTCATCGGAATTGAAGTATGGGAAGATGATGATCAATGCTTAAAACGTCATCAAATTCTCCAGATATAGAAGAAGCGACCAATATTCTCAAGTTGATTTAGTGTCACTGTCCTTCTAAAGGCCAAAAAAACACAACACTTTAATGCACATTCGGATCTTGAAAAAAGCAAAAATAGAATTATTGACGAGAGCATGCTTCCTTTATTTTGGACTTTGATGGGGATGTTGTCACATTGTACATTTGACAAGGCTCAACATTCCTAATTGTGGTTTTTTATTATTTTTTGTTTTTAAATCTTATATGAGAAATCATAACTATAAATTTATTTGAATATCAATAATATGTATAATGTAAAGCACGACTTATAAGTACACAACTAACATATATAGTTGAAGTATAATCATCAGCTCTATTTATAGTCTAAACTCCTTACGTGCAAAAAATTAACAGCTTTGACAATAATGTTTAGGAATTAGGATTACTTATTTGTACTATGCAAATGAAACCAACAACCAACATAACTTATAGTTAAAAAAGGAAGAAAAAATGAGACAGCTTTTTTATTTAGTGTTCTTCTTTATTGTCTAAGAAAACCTATAAAATGTTATAATAGTTATACTTACAAGAGTAACACGGTAACCATAATTTAAAATAAAAAATAATAATAATGAAAAGATTTTAATAGATAAACATGTATTATTCATAAATTTAGAAAAAAACCCCGTGCGTGCACGGGTATTATAACTAGTATAAGTCTATCATATCATAATAAACTTATATAATCCCTCAAGTCTCAAAATAAGCCGGAAAATTGTGGCTTATAAAATATAAGCCGAAATACAAATAAGCTACATATAAACTTAAACAAACACCCCCTTAAGCTACTTATCAGAATCCGCTTATTTGAACTCAAAATAGGATAACATAAAAAATAAGCAATCCTGAACAACCCTATGATACACAGTTGGTCTTTGTCTTTGACAAGCAATGTACTCGCACGATGTAGCAGTGAAGAATAATTTCTCCTTTTCTTTAATGTTTTCTTTAAGGGGATCTTTTCTTGACTTGGTCTTTAAGTCGGTGGTTATGGGTTTAATACTTAGGGCCTGTTTGGTAGGATGAAATGCAATAGACAAAATAATGAAATGATTGACCAATAGAATGGTTCATCTCCATTCCATATCATGATTGTTTTACATAAATACCCCCAGTAATTAGATTATACATAACTCTTTCTACCTCATTTCATTTCATATCACTTGTTTTTCTTAGGTTTGGGTGAGATTAGAGATATCTATACCTTTATAATATTGTATAGACTAGTAAAGATTCCTTATAATTGATTGTAAATTGAGTTTATCTTTACACTATAAATTAAAGTTTTCCCTTTTAGATTTTGTTTTTTTTTGTTAGTTTTTCATTTTGCTCTTTTCTATATCTTCTTTTATAATCTGTAGTGACAAGATCGTAAAAATGGGAAAAAAAAAAAGAAAAAAAAAAAATTGTTCATTTATTATAGGAGTTGAAGCATTAATTTTAGGGGTAATTCCCAAAAGAGGACAAAAAGGTGGATAGTGATCACTTTGAGGTACAAAAATAAAGTCTGTTCCCAATTTGGTCATGTGCGAATGTGCGATTCCACTAGAATGTTGACACGTGTCCACTAGAATCTTGAACCCCGAGTAGAAACGCTACGATGGTGTTTTTGTATCTGCATTTGGTACCAATTTTAACTAGTTAATCTCTTTTTCAAGGAAGTGATACTGGATAGGTTGCATGCAAAGTACTAACTTTCAAATGATGACTTGATAGATGAAGCGCATGGATGCATATGTGTTGTTCAAGCACTTGGTAAATCAGCAGCTTGCTCGGAAACCTGCGCGAGTACTTGGTGTGAATCATATGGGTAAATATGCGGGGCTGGCTGTTGCTGATGTTGACACTAGACGTGTTAAATCCTGTTGGTATAAACTGATTGTAACTGCAGAACTATTTTTTATTAATAGAATGTATCATATGTTTGAACTATTAACAATCTAACAGTCAAATGTTACCATGAACTTGGAACTTTTTGCTGTTATGTTGGTGATCTTATTTTTATTTTCCTTCGCTTAAGGTCAGTGTTTGTTACTGGATCATTTTGAGATACAAGTGCATGAATATCTCCTATTTTACTATTTCATGTTTCATTCTTAATTGCTGTTTCTTGCAGGGTTTTGGAGACGAAGAACAGCAATTACGTGGCTCAAAGTTTTTGGCATCTGGTTAGTTTGCCAATTTATACTTTTTCGTGATGCAGTTACTTGAATTTCTCTCATTTGATTTGAAGTTATCCAGAATTATAAACCTTGATTTACAACATTTTTGATGTTTTGGAAGCCTGAGCTGTGAAGTTCGTTTTCTTTTTTTGTTTTGTGCAGATAAGGAAAGAAAATGTGGGGGGAATCGTTTTTGGATTACATTTTGATGAACAAGCAGAAAATCCACGAAAGAATCGATATGTAAGTCTTTACATAATTATGTTACTTCAATTTTTTTTATTGACTTCTGATCTCCTTTTTCTTTTTGTTTTTTTTTTTTTCATTTATGTTAGGCTACTTATGTGGAAAAGTTTGTTAAGGACCTTTCTAAGGCGGAGAAACTTGATGATGTTCCATTTACTTTCTGGGACGATTCCCAGAGTTTAGAGGTGTGCACTTTTTTTTTGTTTATATATATATATTCACTCCTTTTTGCACTTTTTGATTGTATCATGAAATAATCATCAAAATTTGCAAGCTCTTTATGTTACAACACCTGTATCAAGTAATTAACTTCTCTGATAATCTTTATTTGGTAACAGCTTTTGGAGTGCTTGTTTCTTCCATTCACTTTGGACCCAGTTGTACAACACAAAATGGTTGACAAAGCTTGTACTAGGGGTGCTGCTTACGTTGTCCAGGTATTACATTTGTTCCCTCTTCTGAGTTCTACTTAATTTGGCCTTACAACTCATAAAAACAAATAGTTTTCTAAGGGTGTGTTTGTTTGATTAAGATGTTTCGCATCTGAATCTGACTACCACATCTTACTAGTAAGAGGTGGCTATAATATTTGAATCTAAATGAAAAAGTGTTGTTTGTTTTTTTATAATTGTCTGAATGGTTTTAATTTTCTCTTTTTTAAGTATATATTAAACTATTGCAAATACGATTAATAAGTAGATAATGTAAACTTGAAACAAAACATTTTTATCATAAATTTAACACAATTATAAATCATTAAATAAATTATCTTAATACATATCCAAAATTTAACATAATAAAAATTATTACATAAATCGTCTTAAAATAAAACATAAGCTTAACGCTATGAAACAACAATTAAGAAACTTAACTAATATCAAATAATTTAAAATCTAGTTTTGCATAATTTGAAGATGAATGGGTTGAAGGGTTTTGAAGATGAATGCGTTGAAGGGGTGTTAATAAGAGGTAGTAAGATCTTTTCGTCACCTCTTACCGAGTTAGACATATTAGATCTTACCATGTCTGACTGGTGATGAAAAAACAAACAACTAAAACGTCTGCCCACCTCTTACTAAGAGTAAGAGGGCTAGTAAGATTTTTTTTTAAAAAACAAACACACCCTAAATTAATAATGGGCTTGGGCTTTTGCCTGGTTATGCTGCTGTACATATTTGATCGTAAATTGGAATTCATCTTTCATTTGTTCGGTCTTTGGCAGACTTATTTACGTAAAATGGAAGAGTTCAGGGCATGAGTAGTCAAAGATAGGTGCTGTTTATCTTTGGTATTTTAGATTTTCTTCATGCGGTGATTTACTGGACACGTCGCACGTTAATTGTAACCTTAAAATCTGGCCAAACTTGGTGTGACAAAAATGAGAAGTGGCCTAAAAACTACTGACGGAATTTTTTGTATCTTGACCATGTAAGGTTAATGTCTTCTGCATGGTGCAGAAATTTATATGCACCAATGACAAAAGAAACCTGTTTGATTTAGATGCATTTTCTGTTTGACAGTGCATGTTAAAGATAAAGTTAGATTTTTAGTTGCAAGTCTATGAGTATGTTTGGCAAACGTAACTATTGCTAGAACTGGAGATGAAATTGTAGATGGAGATTATGAAAAAAGATTATTTTTATAAGATATATGAAGTAGAATTTAATTTTCTGAATTTGCCAAACATACCGTATATATAAAAAATAAATACTTTAATTTGTGGATCTCATCATGAGATCCACAAATAAGGCTTCAATCGAGTCGAACCGAGCTCAAGCTTGGCTCGAAATAAAAATAGTATACTTGAGCTTGGTTTGATAGCTTTTCAAGCTTTAATCATTGAGGCTTAAGCTTGGCTTGAGTAGGTTTCGAATAGACTTAAGATAATCATTCAACAAAAACAGTACATCATCATACATATTGCATTTACAAAAACAGTATATCATCATACAAGCTAGTAGCTCGCATTATTTCGAAATAGTGACACCATCTATCTCCAAAATAGTGACATATATCAATTGCTCAGTACCAATCATCTACTCGTTACAATATATAGTACATAGATGTAGCAAGATTTTTCAAAGTCTAATCTATACTACTATATAAAGCATTTAAGTTGTGGGCTCTACAAAAAATTAAGATAAGGAACTCCAATCATTGAGTGACATGTGTCACTTCTCTAACTAAAAAATAACAAAAAAGGAGGAGCTCTAACAAACTAAAATAAATAGCTCCAATAATAGGGTGACACATGTCACTTCTTAACTAATTAATCACCTTTATTTTTAAATTTAAATATCTTTTAATTCGTTTAATTTTTTTATAATCTAATTTCACCATATTTTTTAAAATTTTGTGCTCTTTAATTCAACATCCATTTTGATATATTTTTATGAATTTTTAGTTTTTGTATTTTTAGTATGTTTATTTTATTTTGATTCAAAATTTTATAACTTTAACCTTTATTTCAATCAATACAAACTTTATTTATCAAAATCATTTACTTTTGGTAAAGTGTTTGACGGGAAAGAGATTGTGAAGGTCTTTTTATATGCGGGAATAATGATGTCACGGGAAAGATACGGAAAACCCAAACAAACACATACAACTAACACATATACATTTGGAGTGTTGTGAAATGAATTCACTAAGCGGGTAGGGAATTGCGATGAGAGTTGGGTTAGCAATTCATTTACTATATTTATTATATAACTATATTTATCACCGCCGCTGAGCGCGGGTATCCAACTAGTAGTATAAAATATAGATTTAAAAGATGGAACTATTACTCAATTTTTATATAATAAAACAAGAGAGAATTACATCAATAACCTTACTAAATCTAAAAATTTCATCAATATCCTTGCAAAAATCATAATTTCATTAATATCGTTACAAAACTTAAAAATACACATAAATATCCAAATATTCATTTCAGTTTCATTAAATGATTATAATACATAAAATTATTGTCCAAATATTGATTGAAAAGTTATTTTACCTTTTTACCCTTTTACTCTTGTTAAACCAAACAAAGTCACAACACTCCAATCACGTCACTCCTCCTCCACTTTTTTTTAGTTCTTCACAATTCAATGCGTGAACCAAGTATAGTAAAATGATAATCAACTTCCCTTCTCTTATTGTTATTTAACTGTACCACCCATACTTCTTCGCTTGAAATCATTTCTATTAAATTATTATTTTTTTTTGCTTTCCTTTTCAGTTGATGTTGGTTTTGGTTTCTCCCCTTAGAGCACTAGCAATCATAACTTAAGTTATTCCTTAATATCGTGTCACGTCAGCGCCACATCAGCTTTAACATTTCACCTTAACTTACTCAAAAAACACCCACAATCATAACATCCGAAGTTAAGATTTAACATTTGATATTTTCAATTTCAACCCCTAAAATAAAACAAACATTTCATTTATTAAAAAACATATCATTAATTTGGAAACATATTACAATACGAAATTTAAAAAAAAAAAAAAAAGTTACAACGAAATAAAAAAAGACACTGAAAATTAAACGTTACAACATAAAGGAAATGACGAGAATACAATCTACTGACGAGGTTGCAAGTTATATTTTTTGATGATTCGGTCTTTTTCGTCATTGATCCAAGCCACGACATTTGGATCTTTGCCATCAGTGTCAACCATCAAAAACTTTATCTCTTCCAACCTTGTTATTGTTTCATCTTTGACTTGTTGGGCCCGATACGCCGCTTGGGCGGTTTCACGTTTGATACGATACTCGTTTGCCATAGTTTCGGTGAAATGACTTGACGAGCTCGTTCCTCCGGTGCTCGCTCCCCCAGTACTTGTCGTGCTCTCCGATCTTGCTTTCTTGGATGCAGGTTTTTTTTCCCATGGGGTGTGGTTGTTCATCGTGACCAAACAAAGCCTCGTTTGTTTGGCTTGGGAGATCGCCGGTTAAATCAACCGGATCCGGCGTGTTCCATTTCTTATGCTTATGCAAAACCTCCCAAGCATCATTTAGAGCAAACGGTGCTGATTTGTGCTCCTCACGATACATTTGCTTCGCCCGTTTCATGACATCCATCTAACTTTCTCCGCTTCTCTGTTCCCGTTACGCACGTTTGAAAAGAGACGTTGGGGTTTGAAGATGAACCCGCGTTCGGGTTTGAAGATGAACCCGGGTTTGAGGTATTCCACCCACCAACGAGAAGATTCAAGAATGTATCATCGTTGTTGCCTCTCGATATTTTTTTTTAGTAATTGGAAGTATAAGATTGAGAGGATTGAGTAGTGGAAGTGTGAAAAAAAATGTTGTTTTAGTTGGGTATTTATAGTGGTAAGAATATTATTTTTTTTTTAAAACAAAACTAGCCGTTATAAAACGGGGGGGGGGGGGGGGGTAAAATGATTTTTTTTTTAAAACCCCAATGGCTAGTAGCCGTTAGGGATGTGGGGGGGGGGGGGGGTAAATTGATTTTTTTTAAAGCCGGTTAACGGCCGTTGGTAGGCTAACATTTCCAAGTTAACGCCGGTTTAACGATGGTGAGGCAACGATTAACGCCCAATAATGCCGGGGGGGGGGGGGGGGGGGGGGCGTTAGGCGTTGCAAGTGCTGTTAGAGTTTTCATTCTATTGTATATTTATTAATGTTGTTTCTTTTTAAAGATGTCAAGAGAGGATAACTAATGAAATAAAATTAAGATACTTACTATTAGATTTTAGAGATCTTGATGTATATTATGTTTGGTGACTATATCAGATTTCGGTTAAATTCTTATAAGAAGAAGTAGATCATTATTCTAGGAAGAAGAAGATTGAAGAACTTGACATTTTTAAAGGTATAAGGGTAAAAATATAAAACAACTATTTAGTTAATATTTGGATGATAGTTATAAATGTTATTTTCATTTAATAAAGATTAAAATGTCCATTTGGATACTCACGTGTATTTTTAAGTTTTGTAAGAATATTGACGTAATTATGATTTTTGCTAAGATATTGATGTAATTTTCAAGTTTTGTAAGAATATAGATGAAATTGCCCCAAAGAAAAACAAAACCCCCAAGTGGAAACTTTTTCATTTTAAAAAACTAAACGATTCCTTATTAAATAATAATCGAATTATTATTATTTTTCTTAAATTAAAGTTTGAATATAAAAAGCTTAACTATTTCCTGATTTGACTACATATTTATAAAATTCGTTATTTCACTCGAATTAAAACAAATTATAAAATACACATTTACTGAGCGGTTCTTATCTCATAGTTATGGATCAAATTGTAAAAAAAACAAAAACGAAACGCAACTCTAAATCAACTCATTGCTTCCTTCTCATAACCCTAAATCAACAAACAAAAAAACACACTATGGCTAACCTATTAAGTATTAGAATTGGATATTATTGATAAAACATAAACGACCCAAATCAATGCCAAAGAAAATAGCTATGATCTATTAAGGTACTTGCGACTGTTGTATCGAGACATGGTAATAGCCATACTCTGTTTACATAACACATGATGAAGAAATCTCGATTCTAATTAAGGTGTAGTTTTTTTATAGTGAAGATGTGTTAAGTGAGACAATGATGATTATATGTATGCTTTTTTATCAAATTGAGTTCATGCACCTGCTCCAAGATGCGAGGGTTGCGAACCTTCACAAAAGGTTTTACAATCCTCCAGGTAGTGTACCTGATCCTTGTAATGTAGTATAGGTAAATCCGGGAGATTGATCGTTCTCTAGGGGAATAGTGTCGTTAGGTCAAGATGTATGACGAGATAGGTCTAGAGGTGAGAGATGATTCTTTTTGTATTCATTTTAGTTTTATAAAAAGCAAGTAAAGATCTCGGGTTTTAGAAAGTGAGCGGAATTAGTTGCTATTCAACTAACTCATAACTAATGATAATTAAATTAAACTAATAAAATAAAAGGAAAAAAGTGGTAACTACTTATTGAGGAAAGCGTGTTTACTTAGATTTAATTACTCCCTAGTTATTTCCTACTGATTTGTTGAATTGTTACGTACTTGTTTTAGTTGAAGCGTTGTATTCCTTAATATTGATCATGGGGAGGGGCCGAAGTCCCCAACTCTATGAATCTTAGTCTCCCCTAAATCCCTTAAAGTCTATTAAGTTATCTAGGATCTACAAACCGCAATTCACGCAATAAATACAACGAGAAAAACCAATAGTGCACTCTACAGTCGCGTTTCTAAGAGGTTCAAGCTAGTTACATATAAGAGTCAGCCAGTTTTCTTAGCCTAACGCGAGGCAATCAACTAAACAAGAGACAACAAATCAATATTCAATAACTACGTTTCACTAGATCTAAGCAAACACAAATAAACTTAAGCTAGCATGTTAAAGAGAAGAACAGATAAACAACTAATCAAACAACACATAGACATATTGAATGATTAAACGAATAACTTATCTTCAATGAAACATAGGTTTAGGAGGCTGAAAAAGCTTTACAATAGCAGTAAAAATCATCTGGGGTTTCCTCTCCAAAGTGTTACACTTAATGAAAATAATTCGAAAACTATATATAGGTTTACATTGGTGACGGCGTCAGCTTATAAATTATGACGCCGTCAGATCGCCGTGTTTAAGGTTTCGTCTTCTGCAAGTCGCCGTTAAAAGGGATTCGAAGTCGTCACTTGTTAATCTTCTCTGGGCTGTCTCTTGTTAACATAAAGCGTGACGCCCATCTCCAGTTTACACCTGACACCGTCAGAAATATCTCCAAAGCCTACTGAATCGTCATTTGAAAATTAATTATTTGTCTTCTTCAGTTAACGAGTGACGGCGTCACTTAATACATTGTGACGCCGTCAGGACCATTTCCTGACAGATTTGATGACTTGATCGTTTTCTTCTCTTTTTCGTCCAAATACGCCCTAAAAGTGCCGATTTCCAGATTTCACGTCTCAAGTACCTAAAATACAAAAATAAACGATTTGAGGCAATACTTGATCATATTAATACGATTTTGGGCTTAAATGACCCCTTAAAAGGTACCAAATAGATCCTTATCACTCCTGTTATCGGTAATATTAGAAAGTCAGTTTTAAGGCCAAAAGCCCGCAATGGCTTTTACCATTGCAACATACCCAGATGAGGAAGGTGATTAAAGATATGATTTTTGGGTGTTTGGGAGAAACCCCATTTCAGAAAAGTGGTTTTTTGATCTGGGTTTTGAAGAAAAATGGAATTGCTAATTTGACTATGAAAAATGACACGTGCTGTGTATATTGTGTGGAAAGGGAGTACAAGAGATATTGGGTATACAAACTTAGGGTTTTGGGCTTCAATTATTAAGTTGGGCCGAAATTTTGAAAGTGTGTTTGGGCTATTGGTTTGTTATCACATGGACAATTTTTTCTTCCTTATTGTTTTTTTTTCAATAGTGTTATTTTAAGTTGCGTCTGATTTTAATATGCTATAATGTATTTTTATTTTTAATGAAATGAATTTATAGAAATTTGAATAAAAAAAATACAGTTGTAAGTGGTGGGCCTCAAATGAGTAAGTTGAGGTTACTTGTAATAAGGAGGGTTAGTTGTGGAGGTTTGTTAAAATGATGTGGCACCCCGTGGGACCCAAATGAGGAGTTTTGGCTAGCCACGACACCTTGTGCTCTTAGTTAGAAGTTTGTTTTCCCTGTATAAGGATGGATCATCAATTCATCATTTCATTTTGAGATTAAGTAATGATAAGTTTGAAGCCATTTACGTGTTATACTGATCATATAAATACAAATCATACAAGTGATCATAACGTTATGTCATTTATGCCTAGAAATATCAGTGTCCATCATGCCAACGTATTTTATTTCAAAGATACTCAACTTCTCGCGGTTTTTACCAACTACCTTATCGTCTTGTAATAGCATGATTAAAGAAACATCATTAAAAGATGGACTAAGTCCATAAATTAACAGTATATTTAAAAAATAAAAAATGATATATATAATTTATTCCGAAAAATACCATTACCGGTAACAAAATTCTTAAATCCGTTTCAATATTACAAATTTTTCAAATTTCTTAATCAACAATCTGATGAACCGGTAAAAATACCTTCGATGTAATTTTTAAATTTATTTTAAGTACTAGGTGGATATTAATTGCCTCCCAATCACATCTAAATTCTCCCAAATCATCCACCTTCAAATTCTCACAAATCTCAACAAAAAATCACTTCACCTTAACTGTCAACAACAATCCAAACACCATGTTACCAAACTCTGGCTAGGGAAACTCTCTTTCATCGTCGAAATATGAGCTCGCCAAAAAAGAAATACTCGAGGGAATTAAAATATTAATTTCCATAGCCTCCGTTGATTTATTTTTTAATGGAGTGAGTTTACCCAAACCATTCGCAACACAACACTTATGTTATTTTGTTTCTTAGTAAACACATTAAAGATTTAGTCTAGCTGTGAAGGCTTGAATTCTATAGTGAACATTAAAGTTCAAACAACTTTGGGGCCAAATTTAGATGTATTCGTTAAATTGTTCTCAAGGAGAGAAGTTTCCAATAAATTTGTCAAGTTCCTCAAAACGAGTGGATACCATCTTAAATGAATCTTTTAGTTGTTTAAACATTACTTTTCACGTATTTTCTTTAAAAGATAACGTTTGACCCAATATAGTAGTGAATGTTCATATATTAAAGGATAATGTACAACAAACTAAAGCTTACGTATTGGTGTATGCAATCACAACTAAGGTTTTTAGTTGGTCTTGAACAACAAGAACAATATTATAATGACTTTTTTGTTTTTAGGAGTTCAGTTTAGCATAATTTTGTTTGCTGTATACGAAAACTAGTAGACATAACTTATTATTTTTCATAAAAACATTGAATTAGGCTGTTAGCTTATAATATATTAGTTATGTCTTTTAAATAATTATGTAACTTGTTTTTTATTTTTATATTAATGTAATTTTAAAAAATGATTAAATTTATGGTGATGTGGAAATGTATAAAACTATATAAAGTTCAATACATTGTTAGAGTTTGTATAAAATAATAAGATGCAAATGTGGCGGTGATGTGACACTTTAAGAAACTCTGTATGCACCCTGCATTGGAGATGCTCTAATAAGTAGTGACATATCTTATGCCAAAATACTTGAAATCGATAGAAAGGATGTCCATTGAATCTTCCATGAGTCATAGAGTGAATGAAATAAAGCACATTTATTGTGACAACTTTTCAAAAAATAAGTGGTGACTGACTGGATGACAAAAGCCCTCGAACTCGTTGACGGGTTTAGGTTCGGGGGCCTGTTGACTGGTTTGGTTGCGGATTAGGTTCGGGGGCGTGTTGACTGGTTTAGTTGCGGATATGAGCAAATCTATTTTTCTTTTTTGCTGATTATGTTTGATGACAAGTTTTGGCCGGACTCGTTTGGTTACCGGTTAAATGATAAAATTTATGATTTTCTCGCTAACTTTACACATTATTAAAACTCATTCAAAACCTCAAATCTTATTATGCAATTATATATGGCTGTAACTCCCAATCGTTTGATGTAAATATAGATAATAGATTAAAAAGAGGTTTTCTTAATTAGTTGGACCGAAATGAAGAATAGCTTAGAATCAAAAGAGTTTGGTCGTATATTATCGTGAAAAAAAAAAAAAAGGCTGAGTGATGTTAAATCAGTAGAAACAGAAATATTTTCTTAGGTTAGATGTTAAATCAATTCTTACATTCTAAATGAATAAGTGCACACTTTCAGACGTGATGTTAAATTGGTAGAAAATTGAACGTTTTCCAAAATTTGGGAATTTACTAATGAAACATGTTTTTTTTTTTGGTTTCTCTCAAGTTGGCAATACAAAATGTGAAGAACAAAACAACAAAAGTAAACACCATGGAGCCTTCTCCCTTAAGTTAGATTTTAAATAAAAATTTGTATAAAATACCAAACGTATGTTCTGACATCTTCTTCTTTATTTTTGTTCTATTACACGACAAACTTTCCATTGGAAACTTGATTATGCTGTGTTGAACCCCAACACGTAAGGGTGTTTAGGTAAGCTTACTTAAACAACAACTACTTGTTAGTCTAATAGCTTATTAGCTTATTGACCAAATAAGCAAATTTTAGAGAAGCTCCTAAACACCGGCTTTTCAATAACAAATTAGTAAGCCACACGCTGTTTGGGTACTCAAAACTCCTATTGTGTTTTGAGAATAAGATCACTTGAACCATAAATAATTACTAATGATCTAGAATTTTAAACAACACAATCTAGGAGACTTTAAGCACTTGATAACTTTGGCTACATTTTTGGGGATTGACTACTAAAATTATGTCTTTTTTTGGCTGCATGCTCTCAAGTTGGCAAAATAGCATCCTGATGAGTCAATACATAAAAAATAAACACCATGAGCCTTTTCCCTTAAGTTTAATTCTTAAATATAATTTTGTATTAAAGACCATATGTGTGTTCTTACATCTTGTGTATTGTGGTACCAAACTTTATGTTGGAAATACGATTATTATTGGGTTAATCCCAATCTGATAAAGTCAACCCGAAAGTCAAACCAGACAAAAGTCAACGATAGTTATACATACAGTTATATAGTTAGTTACATAGCAGTTATATGACAGTTACAAGACGATGGGACATGACTGTTGGATCAAACGAACCAACACAACCATTCATTCGTACCCTTTCGTCATGTATAAATAGATAGCATATGTATTCGAATATTTATGATGACAGATTTATAGAAATAACGTTTATTTCATTGTTTTGGTATATCTTGATCTTAGATCCATAGAAAAAGGGGCTAACAATTGGTATCAGAGCAGAAATCATCATATACCAAGATTAAACTTTTGTTTTCTTGATTTTGAATCAAAAATCGAAACCAAGATTCAAAACAGAAAAACCACATCGAGCTGATAACATATAAGTCATCATCAAAAGGGCAAATTATTGATTCAAAAACAAGGAACAAACACACCTGTTTTCTGAAGAATCAAACCAAGCACCCTTAACTTTGAATCACCACTTGATTCAAAATCAAATACACGGCAGAAGAATCCCAACAAGTGAACGAAAACACTTTTTCGCATCAAAGGGATCACGGGCGGTCGAGATAAGAACACACCATCCGTGCAGAAGACTGGTTAACCAAAAGCCAAAAAAAAAAAAACTCGGCGGTCAACCATCAAGAGAAGCAGTATCAAGTCTCAACAAAAAGAGACGAAGTTTTTATCCCTTCAGAGATAAACAAAAGAAAGAGGCGCAAATAAGTGCTAGGGCAACACCGTGAACCAATATAAAGGGCATCGGGTTCAACATACCCCCGCCCCCCCCCCCCCCAGTTCCAAAATTCGTAAAACAACCCTTCTACTTTATTACTTTTATATAGTATATATTAGTTTTATTAATATATATTGTATAGTTTATTTATACAAGTTACTTTATTTATATTTTAGTATGTTGTCAAGATTTAGAAAATATAATAACCTAGTGATTACACTGCTTATTATATTGTTAGGAATAATTTTTAAAGAGTAATTAACCTTAGGTTATTCCTTCTAGAATATATAATCTCCGAAGATAGTTTTTGGATTAAAACTAGTCCCATAAAGTTTTTTCAGACTTTAAGGCAAAATAAAACCAACAGAGCTCGCTAGATATAGAAGTTTCGACACACCTTGTGTTAGAAATTTTTGGAGTTTTTTTTGTCAATATCTTTAAGATATGACGAAAGGAAGTGGAAATAAGGATATTAGTACAATTAGTACACCTCAATTCCAATGCCCAGTCCTAAAGCCCGCGAATTACTCATTATGGGCAATTCGAATACAAATCATTCTCAAAGCAAATGGTTTGTGAGAAACAATAGAGCCGCCGGAGACAACTCAACCCGATAAGAAAAAGGATAAAACTGCTATTGCATTCCATTACCAAGCCTTACCCGAGGAACAATTACTTCAAATAACAAAGCACAAAACCGCGAAAGCCATATGGAATGCTTTGAAATCTAGACACGTTGGCGAAGACAGAGTTCAACAAGCAAGACTACAAACACTCAAATCTGATTTTGAGATGTTACATATGAAGGAAGACGAGGCAATCAACACCTTCACTACAAAACTAACAACACTCGTTAACAAAGCCACTAGTCTAGGGCACACAATTGAAGATCAAACAATAGTACGAAAACTATTAAATGCTATACCCGATAGGTATCTGCAAATAGTTGCATCAATAGAGCAATATTCCGATCTAAGTGAAATGACGATGGAAGAAGCAATTGGGAGACTCAAGACGTACGAGGAAAGAATAAAGTTTAAGAAGAATAAAGAAAATAACGATCAAGATAAGTTATTGTTTGTACGTCACAACAATAACATTATTCTAGTAAGACATTGTGAAAAATGTGGACAAGATTTGTTGCGAGGCCAAGAAAATAATTTCAAGAAAGAATCAAACATCAACTCAAATAAATTTACTCATTATAAGAGTAAGGTGCTGTGTTTTAGATGCAAGGAGTATAGGCATTTTGCAAAAAAAATGTCCATCAAAGAAAGAAGAACAATCCAATATCATTGAAGAAGACTTAGAACCAACATTACTTATGGCAACTGTTGAAGAAGCACGAGGAATTTTCATTAACCAAAAAGAATCACGAAGCAAGAATGGAAGGAAATTCCATTCAACTTCAAATTGACAGTATCAAACATTGAACAACAAGGAGTTGGAAGTGAAACTTGGATGGTGGTGTAACCGAAAGCATGAGTCGACCTGGAATTAAGGAAGATATATTCGTTGCAAGAACTCCAATAGGAAGACAAAGTGTTGGTAGTAGAACCAACCAACCAGAAACATGATCAATCAGGATTTATGATTGATCACAACAATGAAGGTAGGAATAACGAGAAAAATATGATCAACATGGACATAATGAAGATCACAGCAGTAAATGTGGAAGTAACCAAAGGAAAATTGATCTACCTGGATGTAAGGATGATCACAAGCACTACAAGAAATTAAAACAGTAGTAACTCAGATGGTGGATTTAACCAGAAGATGAATCAAGAAGACGTAAAGACCTACGACAAAGCGATTGTGATTAAGGGGGGAGAATATTGGGTTAATCCCAATCTGATAAAGTCAACCCAAAAGTCAAACCAGACAAAAGTCAACGGCAGTAACAAATACAGTTATATAGTTAGTTACATAGCAGTTATATGACAGTTACAAAACGAAGGGACATGACTGTTGGATCAAACGAACCAACACAACCATTCATTCGTACCCTTTCGTCATGTATAAATAGATAGCATATGTATTCGAATATTTATGATGACAAATTTATAGAAATAAAGTTTATTTCATTGTTTTGGTATATCTTGATCTTAGATCCATAGAAAAAGGGGCCAACAATTATGCCATGCATCGGTAGTGTCATATAAGCTCCTGGTGAATCAGATTACCCTTCCATAAAGGGTCAACCTCACATGCTAGTCATGAAACCTTTAAAGACTTAATGTGAAACAAACGCATGGGAATCTCATATGGTTGTACGTCGAGATCAGATGAAAGAAAGACTACCTGCACAAAAACTTAATAAGCAGTTACTTATTGACAGGTTATGCACAATTCTTTTCACCATTTTTACAGGTTATGCACAACTATTTTTTGTCAAATAGGGTATTTCCTCATTTAACACTACCGGATGTTTTTTGAGTGCATACCCTCCGCGTAAGCTAGACCGGTCCCTTACTAGCATAATGTGAAATTGAACTTAGCATATATAGTAATGTGAAACAGAGCTTATTTTTGAAACTTGAGAGTAAATATAGCTAGTGCCATAGTGGACTTATTGTCTTTGTAGTGAAACTTTTATTAAAGTTTATAATCATATAAAGATTACTAGTAATTGTTAATACTCAATTAAAGAAACTATGTCAAGTACATTATAGGCTTGAGTTAAAGATAACATAGTTATATTAAGGGGGTGCTTGGTTGGGGGTAATAGGGGTGGAGAATGGGAAAGGTAATGATTAAACATGCCTGGTTAGGAGTAGGGAATGCAATTATTGTTTAATATTGGGTAATGATGGGGCATTACCCAATTAATTGAGAGGTATGGTAATAATTACCCACCACCACCACTACCACCAACCACCACCACCACTAGCAGCCACCACCACCACCAACAGCCACCACCACCAGCCGCCACCACCACCAGCAGCCACCACCACCAGCCACCGCCACCTCCACCACTTTGAAGGTTAATGTATTTTTCTTAAACCAAGCACTATCAAAGAAGCATATAACTTTCTTGAACCACGTGGGTATACTCAACCAAGGAAATGTCACCTTCACTTGAAAAAGAGTGGCTATCCATTAGGAAGCTGGAGGTGTGTAAGGAGATGTCAACTTCTCTTTTACATTGCTTAGAGTTTTTGATTGAGTCATACTATCCTAGTTCGTAGATGAACTACTTGAAAAAACGAAGGCGTTTTTTTTTTTAATATAATAATGTATATGACTTGTAAAATGTAATCAAAGATGGTTTCCGTTTTGAAGTTTCCCATAAAATCGCATTTGATACGGGTTAAATGTTTTATTATTGAATCAATAATTCAGACAAATGCATAGTTGTGAAGCCTAATTAACTTAAGTTACAGATAGAGGTAACTTCATACCCTACATCTACTTGAAATTTAAATGATCTTTTTCCAATTTGGGAGAACACTGCACAGCTTCTATTGATTGAACATTTAGAACAGGTCTTGAAATCATTCAAGGTGAAACTACAATAGTTACATGCTAATAAGTTCATAATGTAATTAACATACATCAAAATCTAAAATGAGCAGTATAACTAACACTTGCAAATATAACCTGTACATAAATCAAAAGGTATCACATCATTCACGCTTCTTTTTAACACGGATTGTGTTTCAATAGCACAATTGCCAAAAAAAGAATACCCGGCAACGACCACTCTACAAGCCACAAAGAAGACGACAAAGTACCAAAAATTGTTCAAGTTATTTAAGTACTAACACTTATTCTTCTGTGAATTAGGCTCTTTCCAGACTTTCAGAAAACAACCAAAATGAACAAATTTTCCATGTTTTCAGTTTTCTTACAAAACTTTTCTGTAAAAGAGCCTCATTTTTCCGCAACTTAACACACTCTAAGCAATCTGAAACACCCCTAAACTAAATAAGTCTAAGTTAAACGAAATCTTAACCGTAAAAAACACATTACAAAAAATCACAATTTCAAAACCCGAAACTAGTACATTACTTAAAAAACTAACTTACCAATTAATGCATTAAAATAATGCATTCCAATCCCCCAAAAAAGAACCCAACTTTAACATCATTTGGTTACCTGACCAAAGCTTGTTCCAAATTTCTACTGGATCACTAGTTTAAGGAGGTTTTCGAATGAGCAATAACTCTACTCTCTCAACTCAGTTCGAGAAATAACTTGATAATTGTAATTAAAGTTGTAACCAATAGATTTAAGCAGATAAGAAGTGCACTATTGAGTATATAAGAAGTGCACTATTGAATATAGAGACTCCTATTCGCTAATGATAAATGTTATAAAGTGCCAAAGCACTCACAGTCTCAATTCTATCACTTTAGTGATTTATATGATCCTTTAATGTTGTAACAATCACTTTGAATATGCCCATCAACCAGGTAGTATAGAATAAGAAAGACACCACAACGAGATATTGAGAGCGAAGCATTTGAAAAATTGAACTGTCTCACTTTAAGAAGATGGTCTTATAATTGTTAATCGACCTCAAGTTCTCACTTAAAACAACACCCTCCAAAATGACACAAACAAGAGCTAATCCATGGGATTTTATAACAAAGCAAAATAATATTAAAGCGAAAACTTTCAACATAATGAAGTTATATAAGCCGAAAACTTTCAAAATAAGCCACAAAAAGTGAGCTTATGAAACATAAGCCCAAAAACAAATAAGCCATAAGCCGGCTATATAAGCCGAAACAAAGACACCCTAAATTAAATCTTTATGGTCTGAACACTAAGCAAAGTGACGAGCGTGAAACTTTCAACAAACCTAATCCTTTCTGACCCATTACCTAACTCGCCCATTTTAAAAACATTTATCATAATGCTTCAAACACTATCATTTAAGAATTATGGTTTGAAAACACATGAACCATAAACTTTGATTTCAATCACTTCTATCTCACGTACTCCGTTGATTTGTCATCTGCCACCGATTTTGTTGCAAGTTTATGTTACTTTGCCAAGTACTCCTCATACCTGTGGCCTGCATTCAAGAAACTCTGCCAACGAGCAACAAAGAAAAGATGAAATTTCAGTCAGGATCAAATCTAAAAATTTCCATTTGCGTAAGAAGACAAAACCCCATATACCAATTTAAATCAAGAAATTTTTAAAGATATGTAAAATGCAACAACCACCAGCAACATAAAATAACAAGTTAACGATACAAAATGAATTCATTTACTTTAGGTCAAGAATAGAATAGCGTCACCTTAACGATTGTCATATCAACAATGCCGCAACCAACGGGTTGTTAATCTAGTCAACACTGTTTTGCATTTTGCTTTTTAAACACATTATACAATGACCAAAACAAAAATAATGAAACCCTTCAAATGTTTGTGTTACTCCGTATTTCATTCTGGTACAGATTATGAAACTCGGTCCAAATGCATGACCAGCCCACTCTGCTGATTTGTCCCCCGCCGGCTATTTTCTTGTAACTTTACGAGGTGCTTTACATACCTTTGGCCTGCGTCCAGGAAATCCTGCCAACGAGCAACAAAGAAAAGATGAAATTTCAGTAAGGATCAAATCTAATAATTCCCATTCGTGTAAGGAGACAAAACCCCATAAACCAATTTCAATCAAGAAGTTTTTATTTTTGTATAAGTTTTATAGCGAAAATAGAACTTAAGGCAGGCACACATTAACCTTAATAACCATCTTACAACAGCACTATTTAGTAGTCAACTATTCAATGGTTCCACTTACTAGTATCAGTTACTATCTAACTATTCAATGGCATATATTTGGGTCAAGTTTAAACTCAAAGATGGTTTTTCTTGGAACCAACCAAGTGTCCTGAGATCGATTCTACATTTCTGAACAATCATGACCTGTTTATGCAATTCCAAATACGTTGCTGCCATTCTTTGTTAACTCAAATGATGTTGTTTCCAGAATTAGAATCATGTTGGAATATAATCTTACTATGTTGTTCGAATGAACTTGCTTGTAATTATACATAATTTGTTTTTACATACAAATATTCGACACTAATGACTTGCTGTGGTTGTGGCTTTATGTTAAATTTTGGGTTGGTAATCTGTGGCAAACATATCATTCTATCAATTGCTAATGGCTTTCAAGTTGTGGCTTATTGCAGGATTAATTACAGGGGTTTAACCTGGACAAAAAGATTAAAGATTTAAAGTTCCAAGAATCTCATTTCTGCTGAAGCCTTTCTTCGTTTCTGCTGATGAGTCACTACTAGCCGTTAGAGGGGTCTTAGTGCAACTTAATCTCCTATTTAATAAGTCCCCTTATCTAGGGTTAGATACACTTGAGTGTGCAGTCTTTTGTATCACTCTTTTCTCTTCTTTCAGATCATTTCACTGATCTTGTCTTGTCTTTACATTTACATGATTATTGTCTCATTGACATTAATCTAACCTTGTAACATTTGGATACTATTGTAAACTTAATCTAAGCTGACTTTTGCAGCTTAGATCTGAATAAAGATTATTGTTCATCTTGGTTGCCTATACTTTCGTACATGGTATCAGAGCTTCAGGCTCATTGATTCTCTTCGGCAACTATTGGTGGTTTGGGGTTATTACTATTGGCGTAATCACTGGTTATCTTCTACTTACAATTAGCCCTAAACTAAGTGAATCTAGGGTAATTGTGATTTGTTCTTCCGCTGCATATTTCTCTGTAAGTCTATATCTTGTCTCTTCTTCAAACATACAGTACTTAAGTCTTTGTGGGTGCAAACGGGTAGACTAACATCTTGATCTGCCACCTTTGAGTGGTACGAATACCTGCTCTGGTTTACCCTAGTCCACAGGCTTGGTGCTTGTTGTTTCTTAAATTCAAAGTCTTATTTATCTATCTATTTGGTCTTATTATTATCTCTGTCTGTTTTATTTGTCTGTCTTACTGTCTTTATTATGGTTGCTGGTGACACTGCTGGTGGTGGTGGTTCCACTGAGAAAAGCTTATCCTTTGGGGATGCTTTGTACTTACACCCTAATAACACTAATGGGACTCCCATTATTTCTATCAAACTCACAGGAACTGAAAATTATAAAATATGGAATATGGCCATGACCTTTGCCTTAAGGAACCATAATAAGTTAGGGTTTATTGATGGTACTTGCATAAGAAACGATTCAAACCCTAATCTTGCTAATCAATGGGACACTTGTAACTCTGTTGTGGTTACTTGGATCCTTAATTCTCTCAGCCCTGAATTATTTTCTGGGGCTATCTATGCCAAAACTGCTTATGAAATGTGGAATGATCTTAAAGATACTTATGATAAGGTTGATGGTTCAGCTATTTTCAATTTGCATAAAAATATAACTCTCTTAGTCAAAGTGGGTCCTCTCTTGCTGATTACTACAACAATCTTAACTCTTTATGGAAACAATTTGATTGTATGATTAGCTTGCCTCCTTGCACTTGTGAGGCTGCAAAACATTTTGAAAAACATAATCAGCTAATCAAGTTAATGCAATTTCTTATGGGTCTTGATGACTCCTATGTTCCCATCAGAAGCAATATTTTAACCAGAGACCCTTTACCTAATGTCAAAACTGCTTTCTCTGTTGTCTCTGGAGAAGAGTCTCACAGAAATGTATCATCTGGGAATAGCTCTGCTAAACCCAATGCTACAGCTTTTGCTGCAAAAACTTCTGATGGTGGAAAATTTTTTGATAACAAAAGAAGTTTTAACAACAAAGTTTATGGTCTTAATACTGGTAACAGCTCTAATAGCAGAGGACCAAACATGAACCTCAAATGTACCAATTGTAAAAAACCTGGTCACACCATTGATAGATGTTATGACCTTGTTGGCTATCCTGCTGGATATGCTAAGAGAAATTTTAATGGTAAACCTTTCAGCAGTAACAATATTTCTGCTGAAACCAATCTTGTCACTGATAATAGTGCCAGCAACTCTCCTGTCTCCTTGTCTAATGAACAGCTCTCAAGACTTATGAGTCTTCTCAATGACAACAATGTGTCATCTGCTAATGCCAACTTGGCAGGTAAAAACTTTTCAGGAACCTTCTTTAATGGCAGTGTCAAGTTTAATATAAACTTCAA
>BPTQ01000001.1:131581662-131592780 GCA_019973895.1 Chrysanthemum seticuspe | reverse complement strand
CGCTATCCTTGACCCATCAATCCGGGTCTAGGTCGACCTTAAAGCACACCTAAGAAAATAATAAACTCAAAAGTTTGGTCCCCATTTGTTCATGGGTCCATTAGTGTTAAACATTCCATTCATGTTAGACATGTATGGATAAGATGAGTATGCATTCCATGGAGAAAAGTTTTGAAAGGGAAAACCATTTTGCATATTTGGGTTCCATCCCATTTGATGGTTACTTCTCGGGTAAACATTATTAGGTCTCCTAGATGGATTAGGTTTTGAGAAATATGGAGCTTTGTCTAGTGCCTTTAACAAATTATGTTTCTTTGCTTTCACTAGTTGATGGATCAAGTTGTTGAATACCTAAACCTTTTTGGTTGTTGCCGGTTTTAACACTATCTAATATCATATCTAAAGTGTTCGTACTCATTCTAGCAATTTTATAATCTAGTTGATCAACTAGTGTTTGAAGTTGAACGCAAAGTTCACATTCACCACTTGCTATTTTACCATTTTCTAAACGTTTTAGTTTTGCTTTTAATTCTATGACTTCTTTATCTAAACGTTGGTTTTGACTTTTTAAAAGCTTGTTTTTGTTAATTAGTTTTAAGCTAATATTGCATAATTTGTCATATTCATTATGCAATGAGTCATCATCAAGTGATGAGCTACTATAGTATTCATGACATACCTCGTCATTTGCCATGAGACAAATTTCTTTGTCCTCCTCGTCGCTCATTCCCCACGTGCCGCTCACGAACGCCTTTTGATCATCCCGTTTGGGACACTTACTAATAAAGTGGTTTGGGTCCCCACATTTAAAGCAAGTACGATCATCTTTTGGCTTCTCGTCCTCTTTGCTTTTCCGAAAGCCTTTCTTATCGTCATACGGTTGTTTGACGTATCTTCCCTTCCTTCTAAAGAACTTTTTAAAGTCCCTTACATCCATAGCGTACTCCTCGTCGTCACTACTCGAAGACGAGTTCTCTTCATCGCTTGAAGCCTTTTTGGCTTTAAGGGCAAGAGATTTGTGTTTCTCTTTCACCTTTGAGGCTTCGGAGTCTTTAGCAAGGACAAGCTCGTAGACTTTTAAGTTGCCTATGAGTTCATCAAGGGTGAGGATTGTCAAATCTTTTGACTCTTCGATCGCCGTCACCTTGGATCTCCACTTCGGTGGAAGTGCCCTTAGATATCTCCTAACATGGTTACGGCTAAAAAAAGATTCATCAAATGCTTGTAAAGATGTAATAATAGTATTAAAGTTAGTAAATGAATGATCTATAGTTTCCTCATCCGATATTGAAAATTGTTCATATTGTTGAACAAATAAATCAATTTTATTATTTTTAACTTGTTGATTAACTTGATGAGTTACAATTAAAGAATTCCAAATTTCTTTAGAGGTTTTAAGCATAGAAATTCTTTCGAATTCCTTTTTCGGTAAAGCATTATATAAAACCATTTTAGCTTCACTATTTTTAGAAAGCTTTTTCTTCATTTCATCATTTAGTTTATCATGAGGTATGTTAACTAAATTCCCTTTATCATCTTTTGAGGTAGCCTCAAAATCGCCTTCAACAATAATTTACCAAAGATCAATATCTTTAGACTTCACATATGTTTCGAATCTATTTTTCCAATATATAAAACCATTAGTTTCAAGTAGTGGTGGTCCTTGCATAGATTGCCCTTCCTTATAATTTTCAGAACCCATAGTGATCGAAAAGTTTTTAAAATACAATTTTACTTTAAAACTTTTATAAACTTAGCTCTTGATGCCAATTGTGGAAAACTAGAAGGGGGGGTTGAATAGTTTTGCCGATTTGAAGTTAGTTTCAAAAACTTTAGATTCGTTAATATGTGAGATCTTATGGATGTAGAGAAAGTATAGATCTAATGATAAAGCAAGTAAATAAAGTAAAGCAAAGGGATAGAAATGACACAACCGATGTATAGTGGTTCGGCTACAAGGACACCTTCCTTGCCCTACTCCACTCCCCGAGTCACCTACTCGAGAGTTCAAGCACTATGTCAACAAACTCCTTCACTTGGCGGAGAAGCCTTCACAACGTTGCTTACACCTTTTTCGGTACAAAGCTAGATACCGAGTCCGTAACACGGTGGACCAAACCAACACGACTATTACACAACAAATATGTGAAATATCAAATACAAGATCTTCGCTACAGAAATCTTGCAGAGTGACAAATCAATCAAGGACCCCTTGCTTGGATGACTTGTAGAATGCTCGTGATCTCGCCTTAGAGAAGGACCTATATGAGAATCACAATAGAAAGAAAGAAGAACTCTCTAGATCAAGTGATCTATATGTTAGAAGAGAATGAGAGTATTTGAGAGATTTAGTAAGAAGAGGGGTGTGTTAGAATGAAGAAATGACTCTCTATTTATAGGCAATTTATGCCACTGTTCCCCGGATCCCACGGATCCCTCCCACTTGGGATCCGTCTAGTGTAATCCTAGGGATCCGTGGGACGCTCCTCTTTGCCCATGGGTTTTTTAGTTATGGGTCATGGGTTATGGGTTGGTCCATGGTTTTTCTTTAGATTCAATGTATCTAAGTATACATTGTATCTATCCAACTTGGGTATGGGTTATGATCCATAGGTTATGGTCCATGGGTTGTGGTTTTTACACATCCTAATAAACTATTACAACAAATAATTAATTACAACATTTTTGTATTTAAATGGCTATATGTAAATGCTTTACAAAAATAACATGTATCCTTATAATTGTACTTAAGATAACATTATATTTGTTATCAACAAAACACAAAGAGATCGCAAAATATTAATAAACGTTTTTACGGTTTATTTGTATTAACAAAGTTGATGTCATCATTATTTCAGACACATCTGATGATGAGTGTGGAAACATGTCTTCTAAGACCACTACTTTGAAAGGTTCCACTTCCCAAGCTTCCAAGGCTTCCGCTCCCAATGTTGTACTTGGTCTTGTAGCGGCTGTGGGATGCTCCAGCACAAATAGAAATGAGTTGTATGTACCTCCCCCTAAAGACGTCAAGTCTCCCCCCATGAATATCAAGTCTCCCATCAAGAAGTTCACCTGTTATTTTTAGTTGTTGATGTAATGAAGATGTATATTTTTTGGTTGATGATGGTTACTGAAAACGATACTTGTTAACATGTATATTTTGCTTGATATGGTGTAATTAGGTGGTGGTGTATGTATATTTTGGATTTCTTGTTTTCATTTTGTAGTTTGCAGTTACTTATGCAGTTTAGGTGGGTGTTTGGGAAAACCCACTTTGACTTATAAGGTCAACATAAACCTAAATATTAGAGGAACCACAACGAATTGTTAGTATTTAAAATCTCTTTTGTTTGACTTATAAAGTCAACAGATTAAAATTGTAATCAAAATTCAATTATTATAACAAAAGAAGCACACACATATCAGTTAAGCTACATTTAGACTGAAAGACAACATAGCATTTCTTGCTAGGAATTCACTGCGTTAAATGACTAGTAGGTGATCCATTTGGTTTGTCAGTTGCAGTTGGTTCAAGTGGTGTTTGTCTTGGGGTTCTCCATTTGGTCTTTCAGTTGTAGGTGGTTCACGTGGTGTTTCGCTTGGGCGCTCTCCACTTGCTATTTCAGCTGTAGGTGGTTCACTTTCTTCTTCATAACTGCCCAAGGATGCACCAACACTAGTAGGTGCAGAAATATGTAGACCCATCACATATCCACCACTATCTCCTGTGGTTGTGTTTTCCCTTGTAACACCATCTCTACCAGTATAAGATGTGTTTCCCCTTATCTCAAGGCACACTGGACAAACATACCACATGAAATCTCTATAAGGTGGACGCCTTGCAAAAAAGGTCAATCCAGCCCTGTTTTCACTTTCAACCTAACAGTCAATGCATACCATTTGACAACCATTTTATGCATCCATGGTGATGATATGTTGGTATGATAAAGAACTGTTGAGTTAAGATGTATTACATAAGTAGATAGGAGTTGTGGTTGTTGAACAAGTAGATAGGAGTAAAGACATCATAAATTCTAAAAATCTACTCAACATACGCAGTTTAGGGGGTCTTTGGAATAACCACTTCTAACTTATAAAGTCAACAAAAATTCAAACATGATATTGTCCAAACTACAAATGGCTAGAAGAGTAGAAGCCTACAACCTTCGAAAACCAGCTCAACATCTTTTATCCAGCACATATGGATGTCTTGGATATAACTCCTCCACAGACACTCCATAGTAAGCTGCCTCAAACTCTGCATCTTTAAGCCAATTTTTCCTCTCCCTTTCCTCATCAATTCTTTTGTACATTCTCTCATCTTCCAAAAACTGATGGAATGCTTCTTCATCCAACCTTGACTGCTCTTCATCTTCCTCCAAAATTGTGTGTTCTTCTTCTTGCTCATAAAGAGCTTCAAGAAACTCTTGTTCCATAGTCTTCCTTATATCTTCTTCATCCATCCACTGCAAAAGTAATACATTTGCACATCAACTAGAATGTAAACACACAAGAACAATCAGTATGCAAATGATAATTAAATGAATACATGTTGCCTTCTGGCATCACAATGCCTTTTTCTACCACGAACCTTTGTTTCCTTTGTTGGGTTTGGTACTTGATCCTTGTGACAGCTAGACTTATTATGTCCAACAGTTTGACAATTGGAGCATTTTATCTGTTTACGAGATCTAGATTTACCCATTTTGACGCAATTTCACTTAATTGAGGCTTTATGTTTATGAATTCAAATTTGGGGTAAAATGTGAGAATAAAGTGCTTCCTATAACTTAATACAAATGTGAGGACAAGATAGGGGACTAAAACCTTAGTCCCCTATACTCTTAAACTGTTTAAGCAAGGACCATAGTTCTACCAACACCCAATACAATCAAAACCGATATAACAACTATCTAAGACGAATACAACAATTAACAACAAAATTAACAAATTATAACACTAGAACATAGCATATAGATTCATTAATTTCATATTAAACATTAGAGTTTTTCTAACATGTGCCCCGGGGGCACATGTTAAGCACACAAAAAGGACGGCGGGACCTACGAAAAAGGACGTCCGGACCCATAAAAAATACACTTTTCAAATAAAATATGTGGGTCCGGACGTCCTTTTTCGTGAGTCCCGCCGTCATTTTTGTGTGCTTAACATGTGCCCCCGGGGCACATGTTAGAAAATTCCTAAAAATTAAATATTCAGTACATATTTTTCCAAGAAAAAAGGAAAACATAACCACTTCATTTCCCTTCTCAACACTTTGTCTTCCTAAGATCATCAAGGAAGTTGTTCCTTTCATACACCTGTGAGTGTGTTTGACAGATCATCCTCCTTATCTCCAACGCCTTCAATACATTAGCCTTTTTCTTCTTGCGAAGATCCTCAAGAAACTTGTAGTTCATCATTGTAGTTCGAAAGGCTTCGAGCTCAGAGATGTATTCTTGGGTTTCCTTCATACCAAGAATCAAGTCAGTCAAAGTGTTTTGGAGGCCATTAGCAATTTTGATGTCCTTATCGTTTTCTCTCTGATAAAAGAGAGAAATCGAGTCAAACATATAGTCAGACTTCGAAGCTTTGGCGAGCTCTTGAAGAAGTGGGAAGTCAGCCATTGGGAGGTTGTTGAGATTTTGTTATAATTTGTTTTTTTTTTTATTGTTGGTATGCAAATGGTATAGGTTATTAACCCATAAATATCAAAACTAACGGGATGTTCCAAATTCAGGGACTAATTGTGAAGTTAGTAAAAAGAGAAATAGTCAAGTTTGTGTGAGTAAAAATACGCGGGAATTTTAAGTGCAAAAAAGGGCTAACTGACCAAATTCAGGGACCAAGTGTGATATTTGAAACCTGCAACTTGACGTTTGCCTTCCTTGATACGCTTATACACAATTAATGTGTTGGGAAACACCAAAACAACCCAACTAACAAGATCCGAAACAATAAACACTATCATAATAACCCGACCCAATTAACAAAACCCAATCCAAACCAAACCTAACATACATCAACACTCACGTACTGAAACACGCATCTAGTCAAACCCATTCGTAAAAAAATAAAATAATAAACAATGAAAGACAGGAGCATATTTGTCTCAACTTTTAAGGATGTGAAGGAAGAAGAAGAAGGTGAGGTCTTGTTCAGAATCCACTATAATGGGTTTTTTGATTATAGCCTACTCAGGTATGAAAGAGGTTCATTAATTAATCTGTGTGCCTTTACCAGTGATAGGGATATATTTAGTTCAAGCCTTGATAATGTGTTATCAGAGATTAATGAACAAAAATGGGCGTTGTTTTTCTGTGATCCTAAAGAATCCTTAGAAAATGGTTTGCATTTGATTCTTACTGATGATCATGTTCATACTTTGTTTGCACTGGCTGAAACACATGAGTCAGTTGGTATCTTCGTTGCCCACAAGCCCCAAAAGTTAGCAAAACTTTACTTAAAAAACATCAGTTTTGAAGTTGTGGGTTGGGTAGAGCAGGATGCTAACTTTAGAATGCTTAGTCCAACACCTTTTAGGACTAGACATAAATGGCAGGGGATAGATAAGAAAAAAATGCAGGGGAGTGGAACCAAGACACGAACAGCGAAAGGTGGTATTGTAATCAAAGAGGAACAAGTGGTTGTAGCTAAAAAAGGGATAAAATTAAAGGAAAAGGAAAAGGAAAAGGAAAGCTGGTTGAGGAAGAGGATGTTTGGGCAAAAAAAAAAAGGGGGGAAGGAAGTTGTTTAAGAATTTAAGCGAGGTTTAGATGGGAAAGGGGAAGGCTAAAATGGTTAAGTTTGCAGGGTTTGATGTTGAGAACTTGCCTGGTTTTGATGCGAAGAGGAAGGCTAAAAGGGTTGGTGGTGCTGCTGATGTTTCTAGCGGTGTCTTTAGGAGCAAAGAAAAGATTACAAA
This sequence comes from Chrysanthemum seticuspe, assembly GCA_019973895.1. NCBI lineage: Eukaryota > Viridiplantae > Streptophyta > Magnoliopsida > Asterales > Asteraceae > Chrysanthemum > Chrysanthemum seticuspe. The sequence goes on along the minus strand of BPTQ01000001.1, from coordinate 131,585,852 downwards.
CTGCGTCCTAGCACTGTTCGCCCAAAGGCCATCCTAGGTGATGTTTCAGTGATGAATACCATGTCATGTGTTTAATTCCATTCAGCTGTAATAGTACAATACCTAACTTATATGTTTGTTGTTTGTATACTTGTTTTTGCAGACAAGGTAGCAGTAGCATCATCACTTTAAGGTTCATGTTTTATGGGTTCAACAGTTTATGGATATCGATCAGAGATGTGTAGATCATTTGAAGGTTCAGTAGTTGAACGTTTTGAAGTTGGACCAAATTCATCTTTTATATTTTGTGAAATGTCAGTATAACCAAGTATCAGACAATGACTCCGTAGTATCAGTTATTTTCCAGTTTCATCAAACATTGAACATATAGTTGACTGTTATAAGTCAACTTGCTAAGTTGTTGGTTATGTATATATTTGTTTGTTTGTCCTGGATAAAATTATGTGAGATCATATATTATTTAACAGTTGACTTTTATAAAGTCCTACTTAAGTGGTCAGGTATAATGGTCTAATTCGTTCAACCAATAACCCCTTTATGTGTTGGTGGAATAGTCTTGAGTTAGAATTAACTAAGGTGTAGTATAAATGTGTATGGACTATAATACCCTCCACTAACTAACATAAAGTAGACGTTGACATCGGCGTTAGTGGTCAAGGGACGAGTTTGGCATATAAAGCCCATGTTTTGGACCTCCGACGATGATAATGCCCAGATTTATCCCATCACGAAACCCATTCACAATTTTAAGGACCAACGATGTATTTTAGTCTAAATAAAAATATAAAAGTAACTGTGAGTATAAATATCCAAACACTATTATTAACACATGGGTGAATCATTTACTCTCCTGCTCAATCTCAAACTCAAACTTAATCTCGAAGTAAACAAACCTTTACTCTCTCTACTCCTAGTCCAACTACTTTTTAACACAATACATAAACACACATCCTATGTGTTCCCAACACTTTTAACTTCAAACCCAAACCCCAAACACAACAGCCACCATGGTCGGCGGTGACAACGACCAATCACCACCAATCTCCGGCGGCGAGTTCCTTCTTCACCTCCTCAAAAACCCACCTCGTTCACACCCTCACCACCACCAACAACCGTCGCCACAACCGTCGCAGATTCAAGATCCTGCTGTTGCTGCTGTGGGTCCCACCTTAAACTATCTTAACAACAACCCACATCACCATCTTCCTCATAACTACTTTAACCAAGGGTTAGGGTTAGGGTTTCAACAAAACCCTAATTTGAATAATAACTTAAATTATGTTCAGAATCATAATCAGCAGCAGAGTATGAGTATGTATGATGATTTGGCTAAATTAGGACTTTTACATACTAATCAGAATCAAAGACAGTTAGATCGCGATAAAAGCGTTGTTTTCGGGTCGGTGGGTTCGGGTAGTTTAAGTAACAATGTGGCGAGAGTCGGGAGCTTTAATGTTTTAGAAGGTGGTAAGAATAATGAGTTGATGCAAAATATGGCTTTTGGTAGTTACGTGTCGAATGAGGCTAGGCGAATGATCCCACCCGGGTTTTCTAACAAACCGGCCGGGGCTATAGGGAGTAGGAATTTGGATCAGAATGTGAGTAGGGGAAAGGGTAATAGTAATAATTTGGTTGAGAGGAGGGTGATTAGTCAGTTTGATGATCCGGGTCCGTCTAGAGGGACTGATTTAAGGAATTTTAAGTCGGTTGGTGGTAATGATGTGGAGGAGGCGATGATGAGGTTGCGTGGTATGGGTGAAGGAAAATCGGGGAGTAATGGGGTTGAGGCGTCGGATTTGGATGAGTTGGAGGAGCAGGTTGGTAATTTGCTTCTTGAGGATGGAGCGGAGGAGAAGAGTGATGCAAAAAAAGGTCCTAAGTCTCGTGATAAGGTAAATGTAAGAAGATGTAGATTGTTTAAGAAAGTTATTTAGATTGGATTTTTTTGGTTTTGAGGCTTTAATGATGTTTTCGTGTGTTCTAAATTAATATAGTTATGCTAATTGTGCTTATGTTGAATAAAAGTGTATCCTGTAAATGGAGAAATAGAATCTAGGAATGACCTGAAGCTGGTAATTTATTAACTTTGAAGTGGCCACGCCAACTTTCCTAAAAAGGGGATGGCTTTACTTGGTTTGAGTTGTGTGGCGGTGGGCGTTGGGCTGGATTAGTCGGGCAATAGGTCAGAAACCATGGGTACTCAAAAAAAAACTAGTAATTTATTATGTTTAACAAGTCAGTAGTACCATATAAGTTGTTTGATTTAGCTGGGGTGATATAGGACTATAGGCTGAAACATATAGTTTGTAAGACTCTTAAGGTTCCGGTTTAAAGCTTGTTCTATCTTCTGTGTATGTTACCTTATGCCGCGTCCTTTCTAACAGATATGTTATAGTATACACCTTTACTATGTTTTGCTCAAGAAAAAGCAGGGGCATGGCTACACCTTGAATTCTGTATCTGGCTATCTGCTGTATTTCGTGTCATAAAATGGGGTGAGGAAACTTACAATCACTAAACCAAATACTGAACTGACATCCAATTATAGGACTTGTATCCTCGTGACATAATTGAAGAGTAACAGCTTAAAGCTAGTAATATTCATTGTAAATAAGCTGGTGCAAAACTGTGCCGGTGGTGTAGCATTTGCTGATGTTAGTAGTATGAGATTTTGTTTGCTTTATAATTTTCCTTCTCAAGTTCACTCTAGCTTTACTAACAACTCTTGCCATTTGTTATCAGGATTATAGACAGGATAAGAGGGGGCAATGGATACTTCCTCAGCGAATGAGGAACTATAAAAGTCAAACAGAATGTAGGGGGGATATAAATAGGCTAAGTGCACCTTTTCTTGCAATCTACGAGTCTTTGATACCGTCAGAGGAAGAAAAGGAGAAGCAGAAGCAACTCATGGCATTATTGAATAAACATGTTACGAGAGAATGGCCTGGAGCTCGCTTGTTTCTTTATGGATCATGTGCTAACTCATTCGGGTTTCGTAAAAGTGACATTGATGTTTGTCTTGCAATGGGGGATGCAGACATTGATAAATCAGAAATCTTGTTGAAGTTGGCTGACATATTGAAATCAGATAACCTTGAAAACGTTCAGGTGCAATACTTTTCTCCTTCTAATTCGTTTAAAGTTTTACATTGGTCCCTTTATGGGTTTGTCCATGTGAATAATTATATAAAGTTTATGCAAAAACCCCAAGTACGCGATACATTAATTATTTATGTGTAGGTATTTATTTTCCTTTGACTCTTACAATTTTGAGAACTTAATAATTACTCCCAAAACTGTGCATGCTTGAAATCAGCACATCAAATTTTTGGGGTAATTTCATTATGGTAGGCTACTGACCAAGTAATTAAGACAACATTCTAGCATTATTTGAGTTTTTGATAACTCAATTGTTGAACATATGATGATGACAATGGTAGTTTTTTAATCTAACAGATTTTCTTTTTTGTCTCCTTTTAATAGATAAAACCTTTATAGTTGAAATATAAAATTTAGAATTGGGAGATGAATTACCTTAGTATATGCAGATGGAATGATGATAACGTGTTTGAAGTTACTAAGGCTAGCTTTAATATCTTAGCAAGTCATCAAACCAAAACATGCAAATCCTGTCTGGATTTATAATTTCGTGGTGGAAAGACCACACTGTGTTTGGTACAAAAAACTCGGGCTACAAATTCGATAGTCAAAGTGTAATTCTCTTTTGTGCTTAAATGGATTTTTGCTAAAGATTCATAAAATTAAAATTCGAGTAATCAGTCTTAATGATGCTTGTTTAGTGTTTAAATTTGATTTTGGAAACTGAGCATGTATATGGTGTGTTTCATTGTGGATGGTTCTGATTTATGCTATATCTGCAGGCACTCACTCGTGCAAGAGTTCCCATAGTGAAGCTTATGGATCCGGTCACTGGTATTTCTTGTGATATTTGCGTAAACAATTTGCTTGCGGTTATAAATACAAAGCTTCTTCGGGATTACTCAAAGATAGATGTGAGGTTGCGGCAACTGGCATTTATTATTAAACACTGGGCGAAATCCCGAGGGGTTAATGAAACATATCAAGGGACTCTATCTAGCTATGCGTAAGTTGAACGTTTCTCTCATCCATATTCCAAGTCCTTTTCCGTTCTTTTTATGATCTAAATTTTAGTTTTTAAATTGCAG
>BPTQ01000001.1:131543526-131581581 GCA_019973895.1 Chrysanthemum seticuspe | reverse complement strand
AGGCTGCGGAGTTGGGGTAATGAGGGTCGGAAAGGAAGTGGGTATGGTGCGTTGGAGTAGTAGCGGAGGAGGTGTAGTAATGGTGGTTGGCTGAACTTTAAGGAATTTAGTCAGGGAGATCTGCCTGGGCCTAGTAGTTTGACTGATTAGTGGGAGGAGAGTTGGTTTAATAATGATAATGGGAAAGGGGATAAGTGTAAGACTAGGTTTAAGGATGAGGGATATCGGGGCCGGCCAAACAATCTTTTGGGCCCACCCTAGTAAGCGGATCGGAGTAAGCTGTGCATTGATGGTTTTCGGTATAAAACGTAGTTGAGTAATAAGAATGGTGGAAGATTTTGTAATTTCGAGGGCTGAGAGCGGTGTAACAATGAATTTGATGGGCTTGAGTGGCTGGGCTTTTGCTGTGAAAATAGCGCTAGATTGACAGAAACTAAGACTAATCATACATTCTCAGGATTAAATCGGTTTAGCAGTATGTATGAGTATGAGGAATCAAAGACAGTTAGATCGCGATAAAAGTGTCGTTTTCGGGTCGGTGAGTTCGGGTAGTTTAAGTAACAATGTGGCGAGAGTCGGGAGCTTTAATGTTTTAGAAGGTGGTAAGAATAATGAGTTGATGCAAAATATGGCTTTTGGTAGTTACGTGTCGAATGAGGCTAGGCGAATGATCCCACCCGGGTTTTCTAACAAACCGGCCGGGGCTATAGGGAGTAGGAATTTGGATCAGAATGTGAATAGGGGAAAGGGTAATAGTAATAATTTGGTTGAGAGGAGGGTGATTAGTCAGTTTGATGATCCGGGTCCGTCTAGAGGGACTGATTTAAGGAATTTCAAGTCGGTTGGTGGTAATGATGTGGAGGAGGCGATGATGAGGTTGCGTGGTATGGGTGAAGGAAAGGCTGGGAGTAATGGGGTTGAGGCGTCGGATTTGGATGAGTTGGAGGAACAGGTTGATAATTTGTTGCTTGAGGATGGAGCGGAGGAGAAGAGTGATGTGAAAAAAGGTCCTAAATCTCGTGATAAGGTAAATTTAATAAGATGTAGATTGTTTAAGAAAGTTATTTAGATTGGATTTTTTTGGTGTTGAGGCTTTAATGATGTTTTCGTTTGTTCTAAATTAATATTATTATGCTAATTGTGCTTATGTTGAATAAAAGTGTATCCTGTAAATGGAGAAATAGAATCTAGGAATGACCTGAAGCTGGTAATTTTTTAACTTTGAAGTGGCCACACCAGCTTTACTAAAAAGGGGATGGCTTTACTTGGTTTGAGTTTGTGGGCGTTGGGCTGGATTTGTCGGGCAATAGGTCAGAAACCATGGGTACCCAAAAAATTTTAGTAATTTATTATGTTTAACAAGTCAGTAGTACCATATAAGCTGTTTGATTAAGCTGGGTTGATATAGGACTATAGGCTGAAACTATAGTTTGCAAGACTCTTAAGGTTCCGGTTTAAAGTTTGTTCTATCTTCTGTGTATGTTACCTTATGCCGTGTCCTTTCTAACAGATATGTTATAGTATACACCTTGAATTCTGTATCTGGCTATCTGCTGTATTTCGTGTCATAAACTGGGGTGAGGAAACTTACAATCACTAATTTATGAGGTATGGCTAAAAGCTAAACCAAATACTGAACTGATATCCAATTATAGGACTTGTATCCTCGTGACATAATTGAAGAGTAAAAGCTTAAAGCTAGTAATATTCATTGTAAATAAGCTGGTGCAAAACTGTGCCGGTGGTGTAGCATTTGCTGATGTTAGTAGTATGAGATTTTGTTTGCTTTATAATTTTCCTTCTCAAGTTCACTCTAGCTTTACTAACAACTCTTGCCATTTGTTATCAGGATTATAGACAGGATAAGAGGGGGCAATGGATACTCAATCAGCGAATGAGGAACTATAAAAGTCAAACAGAATGTAGGGGTGATATAAATAGGCTAAGTGCACCTTTTCTTGCAATCTACGAGTCTTTGATACCTTCAGAGGAAGAAAAGGAGAAGCAGAAGCAACTCATGGCATTATTGAATAAACATGTTACGAGAGAATGGCCTGGAGCTCGCTTGTTTCTTTATGGATCATGTGCCAACTCATTCGGGTTTCGTAAAAGTGACATTGATGTTTGTCTTGCAATGGGGGATGCAGACATTGATAAATCAGAAATCTTGTTAAAGTTGGCTGACATATTGAAATCAGATAACCTTGAAAACGTTCAGGTGCAATACTTTTCTCCTTCTAATTCGTTTAAAGTTTTACATTGGTCCCTTTATGGGTTTGTCCATGTGAATAATTATATAAAGTTTATGCAAAAACCCCAAGTACGCGATACATTAATTATTTATGTGTAGGTATTTATTTTCCTTTGACTCTTACAATTTTGAGAACTTAATAATTTACTCCCAAAACTGTGCATGCTTGAAATCAGCACATCAAATTTTTGGGGTAATTTCATTATGGTAGGCTACTGACCAAGTAATTAAGACAACATTCTAGCATTATTTGAGTTTTTGATAACTCAATTGTTGAACATATGATGATGACAATGGTAGTTTTTTAATCTAACAGATTTTCTTTTTCGTCTCCTTTTAATAGATAAAACCTTAATAGTTGAAATATAAAATTTAGAATTGGGAGATGAATTATCTTAGTATATGCAGATGGAATGATGATAACGTGTTTGAAGTTACTAAGGCTAGCTTTAATATCTTAGCAAGTCATCTAACCAAAACCTGCAAATCCTGTCTGGATTTATAATTTCGTGGTGGAAAGACCACACTGTGTTTGGTACAAAAAACTCGGGCTACAAATTCGATAGTCAAAGTGTAATTCTCTTTTGTGCTTAAATGGATTTTTGCTAAAGATTCATATAATTAAAATTCGAGTAATCAGTCTTTATGATGCTTGTTTAGTGTTTAAATTTGATTTTGGAAACTGAGCATGTATATGGTGTGTTTCATTGTGGATGGTTCTGATTTATGCTATATCTGCAGGCACTCACTCGTGCAAGAGTTCCCATAGTGAAGCTTATGGATCCGGTCACTGGTATTTCTTGTGATATTTGCGTAAACAATTTGCTTGCGGTTATAAATACAAAGCTTCTTCGGGACTACTCAAAGATAGATGTGAGGTTGCGACAACTGGCATTTATTATTAAACACTGGGCGAAATCCCGAGGGGTTAACGAAACATATCAAGGGACTCTATCTAGCTATGCGTAAGTTGAACGTTTCTCTCATCCATATTCCAAGTCCTTTTCCGTTCTTTTTATAATCTAAATTTTAGTTTTTAAATTGCAGGTATGTGTTGATGTGCATTCATTTCTTGCAGCAGTGTACCCCTCCCATCCTTCCATGCTTACAGGTTTTTTATTCTTTCCTAAAGTACCCAGTATAGGATCTGAAATTTGGTCTTTTATACCCCTTTATTAAATGTTAGTTTGTCACTTTTTATATTAGGGAATGCAAAGAACTTATACAGTAAATGTGGACAATGTTGAATGTTCTTACTTTGATCAAGTGGAGAAACTTCAAGGTTTTGGATCCCAAAACAGTGAAAGTATTGCTCGTTTGGTTTGGGGTTTCTTTAACTACTGGGCTCATTGTCATGATTATGCAAATGATGTCATATCTATTCGTGCTGGAAGATTAGTAAGGTCGGTTTGCAATTCTTCTTCTTACTTACTAATTATCATATGTGTCACATATTGCATAATTCTGTAAAATCAACTGGAAGCTAAATCACATTCATTTGGAGAACAGCAAACAGGCAAAAGATTGGACTAGGAGGATTGGAAATGACCGACATTTAATATGCATAGAAGACCCATTTGAAGTTACACATGATTTGGGTCGAGTGGTGGACAAACGTAGCATTCGTGTTTTGCGAGAGGAGTTTGAGCGTGCTGCAGAAATCATGCAGTATGATCCTAATCCCTGTGTGAAGCTCTTCGAGCCCTATGTTCCCAATTGACCAGCCGAGCTTTTTGTCACCCGTTTTGCCGTCTATAGCCATGTATGGTGGTGTTTGCTAGCAAGTAAATCTACAAGTTGTAAATTTCTTTCCTGATGGTGTTTCTTAGCTATTTCTTAGGCTTTATAATGATGGATTCTGTCTCTTGGTCTCTTTCTTTGTAAATTTCTATTTTATACAGATTTGGGTATTTAATTAGTTAATGCTAGAAGTTTGTGTTTTCTTACATATATATATACAGAGAAACTTAGCTAGCTAGCACACGGCCCCTTATTCGTCAGTTTTGGCATCAGGTGGAGGCAAGAAAGAATCTGTTGCTAAACCACATATGTTAAATTCCACTTCTTTAATTGTACATGTTTCCTCAATCTTCCATCTCCCCTTTTGTCCTTGCCCATATCTATGGATCGATGTGACAGTTTTTCCATTATGCGCGATGCCAACTCCATCCTTATATCTGTAATCTTCTATGGATGATTCCATACTTGTTTCGTAATAGACAAATTGATCACACCCCTTTCTTGTTGACTTGATTTTGACCAATTTAGTGTCTTCAAATTGAATTAGGAGGCCTGTTTTCTGACTGAAATATCCTTGTATGATGTGGTGCACTGTCTCCATGTTTGATTTACTTTGCATGTTGAGGATATCTTGGCTTGTGTCAAGCTTAAGTATGAAACAATCTTCATTCATAATTATCTTTTCCCCAATGCAAACCGCATTTAGGAATAGGTTTGCTGTTGACCTCGGATCTAAGCCCTGTCATCAGCAAAACCCAAATTTGTGAACATATTACCATACTATCTTTGGTGCATATGAGCTTCTACTCTCAAAGCATCTAGCATGAATAGTGTGGCAATTCGGGTAGGTTTGGGTTTGCGGGTTGGTACTACCTAAGCCGAAACTGACCTGCCCAAGTAATTGGTGACCTGTGAAACTTATAAACGGGTTGGTGGGCGCCGTTGAAACCACTTGATCCATTATAAATTTGAGTTCGTAAAGTTAGAGAACTGGTATGGGTTAGGCTTGTTGGCCCATACACATCTTGAAACCCATTTAGACCCAACCTTAACCCATTTCCAGATTTCCTAACTAGCATTGGATCTAATGATCACTTATACTTTGCAACCCGATAATGCTATTAGTCTGCTAAGTAAAAATTTACCTGGAAGAAACGGCGAAGTGGTCTTGGAGGTCCTTTGGAAGATTGAGACGGGTTCAAAGAAGACTGGCTCCAAGACACTGCACCATCACTGCCGGCACTGACTCTGCAACCAGACACAACTAGCTCAAGATACCATAAGTCTGGGCTCTTTTGCCATAGCATGTATGCACCCGACTCAGACCCATCTTTAGTAGAGGGTGCATTGTCTTGGCAATCTTCATTGACTTGACCTTGGACCATGTTCACCTCACCTACGACATACATGCTGCTCACAGAGTTTAGGGCAGCTAGTCCTCCTGTTGCTGCTATGTATTGTTGTACAATATATTTTGCTGTGGATGCTTCCTGTAGAAATTGAATAAAATCTGTAAAATATGTTCATGCTTTATACATTTTGTAAGTTGTGCGTTATTAGATGTACATTCATGGGGCTTTACTTATAGCTGTAGAGATGATTATACTGCTTCGGCATTAGATTTATGATCAGCATATATTCACTGTTATAGAAAAGCGCCTTCATGAATTATTGACTATTTAGTCAAACTTAGAGATGAGTCGCTAGGAATGAGTATTGTATGGTATGTTCTTCATTTGTGCTGAAGGTTGATGTAGTTCTTGTAATTTTCTTGCAAGTTAAATATGCTTTTCATTTTCTACACCAATCTTATATCCATTTTACCTCAACAACAATGAAACCTTATTGTTTTTCTGTAAAACTCTGCTCCAATTTATTTGTTTTAGGTGAATATGATGTTATATGATTCTGCGTGTAGATTAGAGCATTCGGAGTTTATATATAGCTAATTAGGAAATAAAGCTTTTATTTAAAAAGGTGAAAGAAAGGGAATGCTCACCATCGGACCATCTCTTACGGGCAATGAGAGTGCACGATCAAGTTGAACCTTGAAAGGTATACAAGACGTGCCAGCGATCTTCAAGAAATACATAAACTGTTTGTCTTTTGACCCATCGGTAATGGTTGACAATGTTGTGAGCCACCTTTCGGCCCTATCATGTTGTGGCCGCACAAGATTAAACAAATGTTGCCATCTTTTTGTTGCATTGGTGTCTGTTTTGGTAAATACTTCTTCCGGCATCGATACTTCAAGAACCATCTCCAATTCATTTTCATTCTCATTATCATTGTCATTTATGTTAATATTGATTGAACACAATTTCTTCATGGAACGGATCATGTTTGGAAGCCAATTTAAGGAAGCCCTATGCCCCTAGACGAAAAATGGATTTTTTGATGGCAAAATCTTCACAATGTAGAGTCTGCAATTATGATGATGATTGTTATTCACTTATTCGTGTATGGACCCGTTGGTGGCGTACTTGAGCCGGTGGGTCCTAAACAAGAGAGCCTATGGTGATGCGCCCGACATAGGGCCATGTTCTATGTAGAGGATAGATCAAGAATTCAAACTTAGGGTGTCTAATGAGAAGATTTTTGGTGTTGGGAGGTTTGAAAACTTCTGGTACATCATGATTTCTATTATTTGCATGAGTTGAATATTTACGTTTACACCCCTCAACAGGTAAAAGTTTTATTGGTGGCCCTCCATATGCAAATGTAAATGTGAGGTTATGTTCGGAAATAGTGTCGATTTTGGATGTTAGTAAAAATAGAAAGGAGGAAGAGTCTTGTATTCAAAATCAGTTGAGATTTGGCTACTCGTGAGATGTATCAAATCATCATAAACATGTTGTAAATGTGTTAAAAGAACACCTGATATGATCTCAATTTGTTGGCGGGATCCAGGAGGACTAAATTGCCACGAAATACTCATAAACACGACATTAGCCGTTTGGTGTTTTGAAAAGGTTAGAAGGAACTGGAGGATTTAAGCTTGCTATACTTGTTACTTTAGATCATGTCAATATGTCGTCCGATATTAGACTTTCAAAACACTTTTGTATTTATATGCATTTATAATGTTTAAAGAATTCATTTGCAATCTTAGTGAGACTAACTGGCTATTTCTCATGTATGTTTTCCGGTTGAATTGGCTAGAATGGATCAACACCCCTAGACTCCTAGAGTGGCTTGCACCGTTTAATTGTATCAAATTTTCGTTGTAACTTTGTTCTAGCTTCTTGGTAGATTTTAAAACAAATCGCCGTTCAAAAAAAAAGTTTGAAAGGTCACTTCATCGTTGATAGTAAAATGTCACATGGAAGTATTAGCAAGTCTTGCTTTAGTATGATCTTGCAAGCTTGCCCAAGGCTTTTTTGATTGTTTGATTGGCTATGTTCCAACACATAGCCACGCCTTAATCATAACTTTTCTTTCATTACTTTTTGTTTAGAATATATAAACATCAAGTACAAATTCAAAATGCTAGTATGCGTCGGTTCAAGCAGATGAAGTTATGGGATTGTGTCATAACATGATGTGCACCGACATGCTTTTACACCGCAATATATAAGCAAAACCTTATAGTTTCGTAAGATCAACAGAATCTCACACAGATGAACAGACGAGCTGAGGTAGATATTAACATCCAAGTAATTTACAATTAAACCCTCATTCCATGAAATGAAAACGAGATACTTTAAAACTATATTCTTCACTACACCTAATCAGTAAGAAAGAAGTTGCATACACAGATACACAGGCGTTGTCACGTGCTACCGATAACAAAGAATAGAATGGAATGATTTCTCATGAACAAACGAGCAGAAATTATCATAGCATAAGTACCCCTTTTTCATGCACCTAGTTTGCAACCCCGGATATAAGGATGGTCAAACTTTATGTATTTGACCCAATACGGGCGGTACTTTGTCATTGCCAACTCAAGCCACGGTTTCATGTTTCCATTATAGTGGACGACGGCTGCTTTCTCTATGTCATTCTTATCGATGCTTGGATTATACCCGAGACCCAGCACATGCCATGACTTCTCGAGTGGATGTGTCAGCCCATAAAATGTCATCAATCCAGGTGGCAAAGTCCCAAGCTTCCATAGAACCCTGTCTTCATTCTGATAGCGCACAAGAAGAATAGCATTAAAAAAGATTCCAGAGGGTTCTTTATGTAATATACTAATGCACTCTCGTTGAGATGTCTAAGTTATTATGGCTATGTCCCGTTTGAGTTATTCTGTAACCAGAACAGCCTTTAAAACTTGGTTCCAGAAATGATAAATTTTGTATAAAACTAAATTAAACTGTGTATAAAATGTTGAGTTCTAAGTTATTATAAGATGCTGTGTATAGAATATGATAAGTTCTATGGAAAATTTATTAAAAGTACTGGTTACATAAGGACCCAAATGGGACAAAAAAACTATCTTTTGGTGACTTGGATGTACAAAAAGAGTATCATGGCTAAATTGGATTAAATGAGGTATTTTTATTTATTTATTTAAAAAAAATAAAAATAAAAACAAAAAATTGTTAACAATTAACCGATCATTGTTAGCTTAAATAAGAATCTTACCATAGTTTGCCACTTGTGGTATATGCCGGTTATATCTTTCTTTTTCCACTCCACAAGGTCAAACATGTTCATCCCATAAGCCCAACCACACGCATTCGGGTCAAAGTTTCTTGCAATATGAGGATTCGAGAAATTTAAGTACTTATCAAAACGGTGAAAGCTTTCTCCACAAGTTTCAACAGCACCATTCACTTTTCCATTAAGATCAACTCTCCACAACCCCGTTAAGTCTTTTTGGACAACAATATCGTCATCAAGAAAAAGGATTTTGTTCAACTTGGGATAAACTTGTGGGAGATAAAACCGCAAGTGATTCAACATTGAAAGATATTTGGGGTTTCTATACTTCAGATTGGCAGCACCAGCAGACAGAGTTGTTTGATGATCTGATTTGAAATAGTATTCTTTCATTGCAGCTGATTCTAGTTGTCGAAGAACTGGACAGTATGATGAGTTTAGCCACTTAAATTCATCAACATTTTCCACGTGGATCGTAGCTTTACCAGGAGGGTTCAGTAAAAACCACATATTCATCGCTCCAAAGTTTAATTTATCAGAGACTAGGTGGAAAACATGTTTCTCCGGCTCCTGTGCTCAACAAAAAGAATATACCGTTAGTTGAATAAAACAAATACATTTAAACGAATTTCATTCCAGGAAATATGATTCTTTCATTTAAGTTGGCATTTGAAAAAGCATAAGTGGTATGGATACATTGAGGACATGTAATTGCAGAAGAAGAAAACCTATTACATAGAAATTTTCATCCACAATTATCAACTTTTTGTTAAGTGTAGCCTTATTCCTTTTTACAAATACAATGGTTTGTTTACACTAGAGATTTGTACTTATAAAATGGGTGAAATAAGGTTAATGTTTAATGCTAAAGGTCAGATATGTCAAATATAAAAATAGCTAAACATGTTAGTGCTTCCAAGATTTACAGCCTCTTAATACGTTTCATTTCATATACTACCCTTTTTGACCCCCAAACCATATGCAACGGTTAGTTTGGTACGCAACGGAAAACACGATTGTTTGATAAGTCAATAACCCACTTAAAGCAGTTTATTATAGTGTAACAGATCTTAAATTTTCGTAGATTCAACACAAAAGCACTGAAATCAGTAGAGAGTATATAGAAAAATACCTTAGCATTCATGATTGTGGAGTTCACAACAACTGATGCAGCCAAGACATTATCAGAGAAGAGAGCATAGTGATATAAACTTGGATTCTCAAGATTTTCACTATTTGGGAATTTTCTCTTCTCTGGCGGAAGAAGGTAATAATCTATAGTTAGGCGCATTGATAAGCAATGAATTCCGTTAGGAATTGTTTTGGCTGCTAACTGGCTCAGAAACGTGCTCTGCTTTTTCAAGCTACGTACTTGCTCGTCGGCTGATTGAAGCATAGCTCTCAGCTTTCCAGTGACCAACTTGCAATCATAAAGCTGCTCTTTGGCTTTCGACAGAAGTTGACCCATAGCTTTTATTCTCTCCGCGACACTAAAAGTATATATACATTCATTCAATAATTTGAAAACCAAAAGCATCAACAAGAACTAACATGTCAAATATTACAGTGTGTTGGACCAATCTGTTTTCTAAATTCTTTATTTAATTTCTTAAAAAGTCAATACCTTGAATATGGTCAAAGAAACTAGCGTACAGGGGTGTTTGGATGTGTGATTTGAAAGTACCATATATTGCATACTATAATATCATAAAAAGCCATGATAAAACGAGTTATATGTAATCATGTTGATTGAAATTGTAATAATCAGACCATCAGATGTTTAGAGGATTTGGAAATTATTAAGATTAATTAAGAAAATCATATGTTTTAGTAATGTGAAGAAGAGTCGTTTTGTTATATGGAAGTAGAAAGGTCATTTTAATTTACATTTACATAAACAGTTGTAAGTTTTCAGATAGATATTTATCCAAAAATACTAGAAACCGAGATGAAATAATCAAATCATTTCCAAAACGCAAATCCAACCCGCCCCTTGTTAGAATAAAGATCTCATTATTGTAAACTGAGCACTCTGGGAGGTCGCAATAATTGAATCCTAATATAGCCAACTATTTTGCCTTCTGATATCCAAATTGGGCACTATTTTACCCACAACCATTTAGATAGTAACAATGTTTTTTTTTTACCAGTTTGACTCGTTATCAATAGAATATAAAAAAAATCCACATGTTTTCACATGATGAGGACAAACTGACCTGCGATTAAGATCAGTGTCTGCAGTAGCATCACCTAAAGCACGTCGACTTTCTTTAATTTGATTTTGTAATTCACGTGCCAACCGTGTATTGTTTTTCATTGTTGCAATGCTGTGATATACCCTAGCCATAATCATTTGATCCCGTACCAATCTGATGGTTGTGTCAGTGTTCTCGTTATCATTCTCTTTTCTCCAAATGCTGTACTTCCCAAGAACAGCAGAGTCAACTGATTTTGACCGTTGGATAGCTGCATTTTCAAGCTTTATGATCACATCATCGTCTTTTTTCACTAACTCAGCCGCTCGGATTTCACGTCGTTTATCTCTCAGTTGCTACAGGAAAGAATGATATATAAAAAGTAAGTTCAATCATCAGAAAAAAGTGTACTGTATATACATTAGGAAGTTCAAACTACAATCTTACCCTTCTTGCTAGTTTTTCAGGGGTATCAACTGACTGGGAATGACCAGCTGTGTCATCAACAAGCAAAAAAAATTTTAGATCCTCGTATTAGTAAACCTCTTAACACTTCCATCAATAGAAATAGCAATCGTTACCATCCAAAATTTTCTCCTGTTTGCCTGGTGTGATCCCTTTTTTGTTAGTTTCCACAATCTAGTTAGAACATTAGGATCAGAAATGCATCATTAAATGCTGGTTATTTATCATCATAAAATTACAACAATTAAATTATTAATGTTATACTAACCTCAGCAGGACGCGATATATTATCGATCACATTTTCTTGCCCAGAAAATTTCCAAGAAGCTGATAAATTGCTTTTTCGAAAAGAATCGAGGCTCAAAGGTCCTAAATCTTCTGTGTTGGCTTTAATAATATCAATAACCTAAATTGAAAATTGCAACACCAAGGTTAGATAAGATCAAATCAAACACAATTGCTATATGAAGATTCAACAAAAAAATTAGCAGCCTGCCTTTTTTGAGAAAAGAGATCGAACGTGTTGTAAAGCCAGTTTTGCTCTCCAATCTACATCCTGTACCATTTGCTTTTTAAGTAAGTATCCAACATTCGAGACATAGACACTGTAAATGAAAAACAAGAAAAAGGCATACCTGTTTGCTTATACTAGCTGACATATCATCTTCATCTGCAAAAGGAGATATAACAAATATTTAAGATTTATTTGCGTACTTATATATGAAATCTTAATCAATAGACAGGGGATATATATCATAAAATTTGTATCCATGAATTGAATTGACTATAATGTTGGGCTAGGTAAAGTTAACAACAAAAAATAATGTTGGAATTATCACGTGACAGAAGTCACATGATTTCATCGGATGCAGATAACGACTCTCTATCTCCATGTATATATTTGGCAACATTCTCTACATTCACATTAGGCCATAATATTGAACTCCAAACCAAGATACACTCTCACTATAGAATTAATGTAACTATGTTGATATAATCATAATCGAATTTGTGTTTAGCCCTATCCATGGTTGGGTTATCTTTCATCAAGAAAAAATTTGAGTTCCCATTCTTAAATTTCAGCAAGTAATAAAATAGGTTCTGGAAAGATAATCACACACCATCTTCCTTTCTAAGACTTATTAAAGAAGCAGTATTTGACAATATATAGAATAAGATAGAACAGAATAACAGTCACCCTCTATCAACCGTGACAGCTAAATAAGTAGACTTGTAAGGTTGGAGATATGCAAGATAGGTTTTAATTCAGCTTAGTCTCAAGCAAGATCACTGAACAAGTTAAAGAGCACCATCACTATACACTAAGCCTAAGCAAGTGCTCGGATTTGCGTTTCAAATCTAAACTTACTATTGCATAATAGTAATCAAGATTCTGATTTTGTCATTATGCAGAATTGAAGTAATCATATTTGAAAATGCATGCAAGAGTTGTTGTGACCATACTCACCATCAAAGATCAATGTATAGTTTCCTACACACATTGCTCTTATCAACTAAAGGGCTAATGTCATACAATTGCAACACACTTCGGTCAAGTAGTTGATTTTAGCAATCATACTAAAAAATGTCCGACCTTGGCAACTATACCTCTTCTTAATATGTGTTACTTTGGTAATTTAATCAACTAATGACATTTTCTATGATGCCGTAGATTATCGTAGATTATCGCTAAATAAACGAATTTGTCCATTTCCAAAGACTATATTCACCAGACTAGCCCACTTCATATAGGCATAACTACCATTTAGCGACCAACCTAAGTTCATTGCTATTTTACAACTAACATTCCTTACCCCATAACTAAATACGCAAGCATCCAATAATGATTCATCAAGCCTATCCATTCTAATCAACTATAAACTAAACAAACCAGTATAAACCAAAGTAGTATTAAGTAAAAACCGGGCTAAATTCATTACTAGTAAACCCCTAAATCTGTACACATAAAAAGTTAACAAACCAATGCAAGGACAATAATCACTTTCAAATCACACAATTAAGCACTCCCTAAATTAATCCAGGCAAGTAAAAGGGGTTGTTTAGAATTACCTAGTTGCGAGTTTTAAGACAAATGAGCCATTTTCAGTGCTCTGACAAAGAAAAGTGCTATCACTTATTCTTCAGTGAATTAAGGCTGTTTCTAGACTTCCAAAAAACACTCAAAATGAACACATTTTCCATGTTTTCAGTTTTCTTACAAAACTTCTCCTTAAAAGAGCCTCATTTTTTTCGCAACTAAACAAGACTAACTTAACCAAAACCTTAAACATAAACACACATTACAAACAAATCACAATTTCGAAACTCGAAACACAAAAACTAGTACATCACAACCAACAGCATTAAAAGAAAACACCCGAAGCAATCTAAAATACCCTATAAACTAAACAAGGCTAAATCCACTAAAACCTTAAACCTAAACAACACATTACAAACAAATCACAAATTCGTAACTCGAAACTAGTACATTACTTAAAAATCCAACTTACCAACTTTATTAGAATACATTCCAACCCCAAAAAAGAACCCAACTGGCAAAAGTACCAAAACCACCAAAACTATCAAAACTGGCACCCAAGATCCACTTCCACCACCACCATTCCTTCTCACTGAGTTCCCTCTTTTATAACTCACCATTTTCAAAACCCTTTTATAAAACACTCAAATTAACCAGCTTTACTAAACAAATAGTCAAACTAACTAAATGGGTCAAATGGGTATTGCTTTAAACCCTGTTTTTTTCATTACATTATATTGATTGGTGGTCAAAAAGTATGATTTTGAGTGAAATTAAGAGATCTGGGACATGGGTTTTGTTTAATGATGATGAATTGATAATGGGTTGAAGTTGGATTTGATTGTTCTGGATTGTGTCATGTGTTCTTGATTTTCTTGTTTTTTTGTTTGTGGGTGTGGATGAAACGGTGTCGTTTTGGGTGTAGTGTAGCCGACAGTTGGGTTTTTGCTTTGTCTGTTTGGGTATGGCCTATGGGAGGCCATGTGAAGTTTTTGGGTTAAGTTTATTAAGAAAAAAAAATAATTGTTAAATTTTAAATAAAGTTAAGGGTGTGTTTGGTTCAAAATGGGGAATGGGAAAAGGAAAAGCAATGGGAATGCAAAGGGAATGCAAAGGAATATAATGGTGATTATCATTATCTTTGATAGTGCTTGGCATGAGAAAAATACATTAACCTCTAAAGTGGTGGTGGTGGTGGCTGATAGTGGTGGTGGTGGTGGTTAGTGGTGGTGGTGGTTAGTAGTGGTGGTTGCTTTTGGTGGTGATGGTGGTGGTAGATGGCTGGTGGTGGTGGTGGCTGTTGGTGGTGGTGATGGCTGGTGGTGTTGGTGGCTGCTGGTGATGGTGGTGGCTGCTAGTGGTGGTGGCTGCTAGTGGTGGTGGCTGCTAATGGTGGTGGTGGCTGCTGGTGGATGCTGGTGGTGGTGGTGGTGGATACTGGTGGTGGTGGTGGCTGGTGGTGGTGATGGTGGCTGCTGGTGGTGGTGGTTGCTGGTGGTGGTGGTGGATGCTGGTGGTGGTGGTGGCTGCTGGTGGTGATGGTGGCTGGTGGTGGTGGTGGCTGGTGGTGGTGGTGGTGGAAGTGGTTGCTGCTGGTGGTGGTGGGTGGTGGTGGTGGTGGTGGCTGCTGGTGGTGGCTGGTGGTGGTAGTGGTGGTGATGGTTGGTGGTGGTGGTGGCTACTGCTTGCTGTGGCTGCTTCTGGTGGTGGTGGGTAATCATTACCATACCTCCCAATTTACTGGGTAATGCCCCATTACCCAATACTAAACAATGATTGCATTCCCTAGCACTAACCAAACATGTTTAATCATTACCTTTGCCATTCCCCACCCCCATTTCCCCCAACCAAGCACCCCTAAGTGTTTAAGTAAAGGGTAAAGTGAGTGTGTGGCTGTAGTGTACACAAGTTTAGGTGTAGAACTCAATTAAACTACGTCGTTTTGGTAAAACTATAAAAACCCCAAAGTCACTTCTTCTCCACATCTAAAGTAAAAGGGAACCAGACCCCTGTGTTTCTTTATATGATCTCTTTCTCCATATGCCAATCACCACTTCAACCGCAACTCTGCAATGCTATCCCGAATAGCTATTCAACCAAAGGTACATTTAGATGTTTGTGTCGTCATTACCTTTTATTTTCTTTCCACTTCAATTGAAACCCTGCATCTTCTCATTGAATCTTAAAATCTCAATTTGCATATGAGTTAGAATAGAAATTTCGTTTTATTCATGTGTTTATATTGTAAGATTAAGTCAATGAGTACAAGAATTTTGATGATAAAGGATTATGATATGAACCGCACACCAAGTGTTTGATTAAATGTTTCAATATTATTGCTATCTGATGACAAAAGATTATGAATCGCAGTGTCACACACCAAGTGTTCGATTAATGTTATGCTTACACTTTTTGAGAAATCTGGGATTTGCTTCTTTTCGAATACCTACTTCCTTTAAAATTTCAATTGAATTGACGTCTGTTGTAAATTTTAACAACATTATTGTACTGAATTTTATTCACCAATCTTCATGTTTAGTTTGAGCTGACTAATCATTCATATCTTTTTTATTCTACTTCAAAGTAGCTTTTCATACCACTATAGCCTACCATCTATCTACGTGTATTGTTTCTTCACCGGGACCTCTCACTCTGAGCATGGCAACTGAAATGCAAATGCAAGCCCAGTTAATTTAAGATATTGATACAAATGGTTATTTGGTCGTTAACGATGATATTTGGGAGAAATCGAACGAAGACCAAGTGAATATTGGATGTGATGAAATTGAAATTAACGAAGACAACATTTTGGGAAAGATGTTTAACACACCCGATGATGCGTATACATTTATAATCAGTATGCCTTCCTACACGGGTTTGGTATACGTATACATTGGGATTATAAAAATAAGACGACAAATGAGGTTTATAGAAAGTTATATGTTTGCAACAAAGAGGGTTTTAAAAGACGGAAGGTTAATAGCTTTTGGCTTTTGCTATTTTTCTTTCCAGTCAATCACTTGTGATGTTGTTGCATTGGAATGTAATTGTTGTTACTGATATTCAATTTACTAACCAATATAAACTAAACGGGTCAAAAAATGAAACAAGCTAATACAAACAAAATGAAGAAGTGATTAAGAAAGAACCAATTTTTATTACATAACCATATCAAACTTTACAAACAATTATAAACATATGAGCAACATTACATCAGTAGGCATATCTAAACATTTATAGGCTATGTTGTTAGAATATGCATTGTTTTTCTTCTCTTCGTTAAAATATCTTGACATGTTCTTCGATCATCATTGATAGTGAGTACCTTGAACTTTATTGTTAATCCAGATTTCAGTCAACATCCCAACTCCAATTCCACCAACAATGCACCAACAATGGATTTCCAATCCAGCGAGTCCTTAGGGTCTTCAATCGCCATAACGGCTAAATAAACTCCAATATTTTTATAAACCTCTATAGTCAGAAATACATAGAAAAAAAAGGACCAACAATATAAGATCATAACAACATATTCACATAATCACTTTAACAAGTTAGATTTGAAGGTTCCCATCCCACTAGTCTGACTAACACATCATCATGGATGTACCAATATAGCATCTATTATAATAAAAGAATTTAACATAACTACTACACATCATTTTTAACAAGCAACTCAGTGGCGCAAAATATCAAACATTTGGTGTGCACTCTTATATTCAGTCAAAAGTAGTCACCAACTTTATAACATCCAATTTTTACCTTTGTGATAGAATAGCCATCTGAAGTGAAAGACTTATCATAGCTGGAAAAAAAACGACACTCAAGTAATCAAATAAAGCCAATAGTCCCACAACAAAAAAGATGGAATTAAAAACATGATTAGAATTATAGATCAATTAAAAAGAAAGAGTAAATTACAACCAAAATGATTTTGTGAGACTCAATGAAAGGCGCAACCAAAATGATTTTGTGAGACTCGATGAAAGGCGGGGAATGAAGAAAAGAAGAAAAGAAAAAGGAATGAGTCACTTTTGAGGAGAGGAAGAAGATGAAAAGCGGGGGATTGATTTTGTTGGATGATTATAAAACACAGTCGTTTTTAAAGTTCTATACCCAACCTTAGGTACCCAACAGCCGAGTCGAGCTCGGCTCGTTCGAGCTTTTTACCAATCCGATCTCGAGAATATGCAATATGATAAATATCCTTTATTCTTAATGAATATGCAATATGATAAATATCATTATAAAATAAACATTAATATCATTATATAATAAATTAATGTATATTCACGGTATTATAAATGTAAAAATAAAAAATAAATTACTATGATATGTAAATGAATATGCAGTATTAGAACCCACCAAACACTCTTATAGGAAAAAAAAAGAAAAAAAAAAGCCTCAATACACGATACAACTCATGACATGATCAAAACTAGATACATAGAAATAAGCTCACACCATATGGAAGTAAAAAAATGGACAACATACCTATACCATGCCAAAGAATAGCATAGCTTTATCACAGAAGCCATACTTCAGGCTTGCAAGAACTTGATCAGCAGTTGTACACCTGAAGCAAGCCAACACTGCCATTGTATTCCACATTCTTTTTAGACCTTCTCGCAAATTGTTTTATTAAAAATATTTTTAAAATATATGTATTAAATTATATTTGATTATATCATTTTCTTATTGTACATTTCAACTGTGAAATGTGTAACAATAATAATAAAAATGATGAATTTCATATACTTTCTTAAAACTAAAACCAAGATGAAAATAAATAGCATTACGGCTTAAACATGACAGTTAAATAATAAGTCGTAAGCAAGCAAGGCGTGTTCGGGTTATGGTGGATTTAACGGATCAACCTATCAATCGAATTAATTTTCTTAAAAACTTTTTAAATACATCGTAATTATTTAGACATGTCAACTCGCTGACCAATTCGAACAAACAAGTAGCGCTCGAGCCATCTGCAAACATGTCAGCGTTAACCAACTCAACACATCAATCGTTATAGAGTAATGTGAAAAGACTTTGAAAATTAAATTCCTAATATGCTCCCTCCATCCTAATTTAAATGCATAGGTAAAAATAACAATTATTTTCCAAAATTTATCTGTATTATACGTGTCATACAATACAGAATATATAGTTGTCTCTAAACAGATAATGTATGTATGTGAAAAGACTTTGAAAATTAAATCCTCATATGCTCCCTCCATCATAATTTAAATACATAGGTAAAATAACAATTATTTTTCAGAATTTATGTGTATTATACGTGTCATATAATACAGAATAGTTGTCTCTAAACAGATAATGTATGACACGACACTAGTATAAATTACCCAAAAACATGACCATAGTTACCATGCGTCGAATACACTCCAACTAATAATTCATGTTGGAATCAATTTGAATCTTTTATATAATAAAGGAATTACATCATTTCAGAGTGATTTTGTCAATTCATTTTTATTGAAAAAACAATTGGGCCAATATGAGAGCTCGATTTCGCCACGTAAATAAAATCGTGTGATGTGATTGGTTAAAAAAAGTCAAAATTAAATTGATTTTGGTCAAACTTTAATAAATTTGGTGGAGAAATTTGGTTAATAAAAAAACACATAAAATATAGATGTTAAATTTGTGAAAACAAAAACTTAATAAAAAAGGAGGTAATTAATAAAACTTTAGTGGTTAAATTTTTAAATGTTATATAAAGTTAAGTGTAATATTATAAATTAACTTCCATGTTTTTTAATAACTTTGGATTATAAACAAATACCCCCTTATACTTTATATATTCAAAAATACAATGTATATGTTGTTTTAAAATAAAAACATATAAATTTGCATAAGATTATAAGTATCAATTTTTTCTTACTATATACGTTCAATAAGGACTCATTTATTATTATTTTTTTTAAAGTTTAACCTATGTGGACACGAGTTTACATTTTAAATATGACTAAATTACTGGAAACGGGAATATAACTATCAAACTGTAAGTACGGGTTACTTTAATATAAAAATAAATATACGCGATTGTACTTATAACAATGACTCGTGTAATTTTTATTTATTTATATAAGGATATCTAGAAAAATATTTTAAAAAAACTTTAAGGAATATACTTTAACTTTATCAACACTCATTATGTGCTATTAAACTTGCATCATGTGTACAACTTAATATCAGTAGTGAAATTTAAATAATAACATCAACATCTTTATCAGCTAAATAAAATTAAATCTTGAGTTACCTAACAAAAATTTTTACAAAAATTTTACCAAATTTAATGAATATTAATGCATAATGAAAAACTCGTGCATAGGTATTAATTGTATTTATATCACAATTTTCATGAGTAAATTCTTATATATGTATATACTGAACTAAAATGTTAAAATAAATTTAATTTAGACTAAAATACACCGTTGGTCCCTAAACTTGGCACGGTGCATCGCGATGGGACGAAACTCGCCCTTTTCATCGTCGGGGGTCCCTATTTCAAGGTTTTCACTCGCTACAAGTCCTTTGACTAAGTCAACATCTGATTTTTGTTTTGTAGTCGAGGGTATTTTAGTCCATACACATTTATACTTTTATAACACATTTATATTTTACCCCTTCATCTTTCATCCTCTTCATCATCTACCCAAATCATTCATCTCCCCCAATCTACTTCATCTTCAAGAAGACTTTCACAAACTGGACACTTAAATGTGTTATAATAATTTCATTAAAATGACGTTTTGTAATTGTTTTTGTATTTATGTGAATGAATTACTCGTATTAGTTTATTAATGATGCCTACAGTTTCTTATTTTAATTGTTAGATGAGAGTACCAGTGAGAGCTCTTTCTATTAAAATGCTTATAGTTATGGGAAGAAGTCAGGTTACATGTCGACATAAGTGTTGTTTGGTAGCTAGACAGAGTTCCATGTTCCTAGCTAGTAAGAAAAGAGCATGATCTATTTCGTCATATTGGTTAATTTAGTAGAACAAGAGAACTGATTTACAATTCTGTCACATGATAAACTTGTTTATGTACGTGACTATATTAGTATGTTAAGTTTGAATAGTACAAAAGTTCGGCAAAAGTTACTGTAATATGTAAACAATAGAAACACATGGATATGATCCTTGATTCTAGCTAGCTAAAAGAGATTATATAGAATTAGTAACTAATAAAATAAATGATTGGCAGGCTGTTCCAGTTTTTCTTTCAGAAATTGCACCAACAAGGATACGTGGGGGTCTCAACATATTGTTTCAACTTAATGTCACAATCGGGATTCTTTTTGCCAACCTTGTGAATTACGACACAACAAAGTAAGTCTAAATTTCATATTAGTCTTCAACATTTTGCAACAAACATATACCTAATCCGTAAATTATTCATTTTTGTAGGATTAGACCCTGGGGGTGGAGACTCTCTCTTGGATTAGCTGGTATCCCGGCCTTGCTTCTAACGGTAGGTGCACTCTTGGTGGTCAACATGCCCAACAGTTTGATTGAACGAGGCAAATTAGAAGAAGGAAAAGTTGTGCTCAGAAAGATTCGTGGAATTGATAACATTGAACCAGAGTATTTAGAGCTTGTTGAAGCTAGTCGTATTTCTAAGGAAATCAAGCACCCTTTCCGCAATCTTCTCCAACGTAGAAATCGCCCACAACTTGTTATCGCTGTAGCATTGCAGGTAAAATGTTGTTTCACAGTTACAGTTACCATGTTATGATATATTCTTTCAAAAAATATAACTTACCTTTTCTTGTTTATGTGACAGTTCTTCCAACAATTTACTGGAATCAACGCTATCATGTTCTATGCCCCAGTACTTTTCAGTACATTAGGATTCAAGAACGATGCCTCGCTTTATTCAGCAGCCATTAAACAAGAATGATTTGGGTAGATTGGGGGAGATGAATGATTTGGGTAGATGATGAAGAGGATGAAAGATGAAGGGGTAAAATATAAATGTGTTATAAAAGTATAAATGTGTATGGACTAAAATACCCTCGACTACAAAACAAAAATCAGATGTTGACTTGGTCAAAGGACTTGTAGCGAGTGAAAACCTTGAAATAGGGACCCCCGACGATGAAAAGGGCGAGTTTCGTCTCATCGCGATGCACCGTGCCAAGTTTAGGGACCAACGGTGTATTTTAGTCTCTAATTTAGGCAAAAATGCATATATATCCCTACCAAAGTGAATAATTGCATATATATCCTTTTTACAAGTTTTTTATGCACATAGTACAATGGTTTTTATGCATGCTTTGGATATATATGCAATTATGCATTTTCGGGTGGATATATATGCAAAAGCCCCTTTAATTTATGTGTAAACTTCGTGCGTGCACGAAACTTATAACTATATAATTATATGCTAATGCAATTACCTTTAAAGACACAATATTCGGTATTAATATCGAATAATTTTTTTGTCAAAACCTTGTGCATACACGGGTATTATAACTAGTGATAAGTAACACAATTGAATAAAAAGATAATGTCTCTTGCACATGTTGAAGTCGTCTCATCTTTTTTATGTGATCTACATTCCCATCATAGCGTATTTAAATAGTTAAACTACTAAGAGGAGTTAGCCAACCACTCCTTATATGTTCTATTCGTCATAATAAACCATACGCGACTAATCTGGATTCGTTCTCAGTGTGGGGTTTTAATTCATCATCAAGCTCATAAAGGTTTGGCGATTTCTAGTAGCGAATGAGTTGACACGAAATTATTCACACTAGACAAAAGATGAACTTTCGACCTTAAGAAATGATAGAACAAACCATTAAACAATCCAACGACATATAAGAGGTTACCTATCTATCACATATATGCAAGAACTGTAAGTCTGTAATAATCAATGAAGTGTACATATTTGTTATTCGATAGACAAGGAAACACGAGGTTCAACTTTTTGGTTTTTTGTAAGGCTCTAGAAAACACCGTAAAACAAATTTCTTTAGATTTTATTATATTTATTTATTTATTTTAACGATAATTTTTTCCACACCTTATACCACCTATCTCACAAATGACTTCAGCAAGGCTTGAACCCACAACCTCTAGGTTGGTGGCCAACTTACATACCACTAGACCAAAGGCCTTGGGTAGTTTATTGATATGTTGTACTCCGTAAATGAAAAGGGGTTATGACTTGGTTTTCTAAAAATGTACTCCCCCGTCTCAAAATATAAGTCCAATTTGACTTTTTGAATCGAATTTTGATCTTAAATATTTTTGTTTATATTATATAGACTAAAATACACCGTTGGTCCCTAAACTTGTATCGGAGGATCGCGATGGGACGAACCACGCACTTTTCATCGCTACCGGTCCAAACAGTACCCATTAAATGCCAGATTCATCCCTTGACCAGAATTGGGACAGTCAAACCGAGGGTATTATAGACCATTCACTTTTTTGACCCAAGCTAGTTAAAATGTAACCCAACCTTCAACCATATATGTATGAACGAGCAAGAGTGAACCCTAAAATACAATCAACACACATTCTTCCCAAAGCAAAAAGAAAAACAATAATGTCACAAAACGATAAGGGGAAGGGTTTGTTGAGTTCGTTGAGGAAAGCACACTGCGCAAATGAAAAGCGTTTGGGTGTTAAGAAGGAGAAGGAAGAGGATGACATCTTGTTATCAAAGTTTAACGATTTGGGAGAAAGGATTACAAAACTGGAAATTTTGTTTAAATATCTTAAGGAAAGGAAGGAAAATAAGGAAAACGATGATAGGGAGAGTTGTGGGTCTAGCTAAGTGTATGTTTAGATGATAGTAAACATTTGTAGTTATTGAAATCGATGAAATAAATTTTGTGATCTTATTTAATCATTGTGTTTGAAATCGTTTTGCATATCTTAATAGGTTTGACTTACCCAAGTTACAATTTGTTGGTTTTCATAAGTTTGTTTGACTTTGGTAAGTCAAAATTCAAGATGTTACAATACACAATTGTCAATACATTGTTGTTTACTGCTAAAGCGTTTGCCTTTTGAACCCGTGTTTTGAAACCACTGCCTCTAATTTTTCTGATACGGGGGTGTTTGGTTTTGCTGTAACAGCTTTTGCTGATAAAAGGGGCCGTTTGGTTTAGCTGATACAACCGGATGTTTTATTTGATACATTATGATTTAGTGCCAAAGTATTTGCATTTTCACCACATCTTTTTAAACCATTGCCTTTGCTTTTGCTGATACAAGGGGGTGTTTGGTTCTACTGATTAAAGTTTTGCTGATACAAGGGCCTGTTTGGTTTTGCTGATACAAGGGCCTGTTTGGTTTTACTTATACTAATAACAATAAAATACAACCCATATCACAATACAACAGATTAAACAACACATAACCCAAATGATATTTTATCATTAATAAATTCTGTTAAACATCATAACCAACTACATCAAATCTAATTTACATACCATTTTTAGCAAAACTATCACCTAAAAGACGCCTTTATCTACCCCATGGAAAACCAAAAATTCAGGCACTATGTTCAGCCATTTTCTTAACAAACTCTTGGTTGAACCGAATACCTTCATCTGTTTGACCAACAATCTGTATGAGTTGGGCAAGTTGGTTTGTCTGCCTAGACTGGATTTTGTTCAGCGCATCCACACAGTCAAGCGCGATTCCACGAGGTCCCAGAGCTTGATTCTCTTGTATCAGCTCCCTACGGTTGATGATTCCTGTCTTTAGATGCTGGCAGCACTGAAGAAGTAGCTTCCTTAGAATCCCTTCTCGGGCAGCCTCATCTTCAAACCAGACAGCCATCCGATCATTAAGATTTGGCGAATCAGCCACCTCCATGAGTTTGTTTAAAATAGGGAAATCTGCCATTGGAAAGTTGTGTGTGTGTGGAAAAAGTGGTAGATGAGTATCTCGTTAGTTGTGCACTAGTTAATATCGTCTCTGGTAAGAGACGGTGAAGGGTTTAATAGTTTCCTTTATTTCACACTCGGTCCCTGAATTTGTGTTGGTTGCCGTTGTCAATTTGTCACACTTAAAACTCCCGCCCAATATTCACTTTAGGATACACAATTGGTCTCTCAAGTTGCCAACTTGCGTACAACCATTAGAAGTTTGACTTTGTTAAGTCAAACTTCTAAAACATGTCAAATTATCAATTCACTCCAAAACAAATATTTTAGTAATGGTTTTGCAATATTGACTTTACAAAGTCAAATACCATTGTATATATTATTGAACATTCCAATAGCCATCCTCATCATCAAACTTCAAATACCATTATGACTTTTGCACTTAATGTTCCAAAGGTTTTCAATCCTTCTGACATTACAACTCTCGTTCACAGTTAACCCATTCAACATTTTCAAGTATTGACTAACTAAAGTAAACTGGAAATGCAGTTTTACTTGCTTCAATCAAATAAAAATGCTAAATGAAAGTTTGACTTTCGAATGTCAAACTTTCATCACCTAGAATACGCACAAACAACAACATATGAACAATCTAATTTTAAGCAAACCATATAACAATTACTGTACAAAATTATTAAAACTATTTTGAAACATTAATTGTCCAAGGGTATTCAACCCAAACTTAAACTACAACCAGTCAAAGAAATCTACAACGGCTGTGGGGGAAGCTCGGGGGAGTTTCAACAGCTTCCTAGCCAACTCCCAGTTGTTCCTGGTATTTTCATTCCCATCATGACTCCTATCGCTTTCCCTGATATTGATTGTCTTTAGCGACCGGGAACACGCAAGTATACACTTTATTAAAGTTATTTCATGCTCTGATCTGGGAAAAGCTCGAAACACCACCGTCTGAAGCTGCCCATGGCTGAATGTGTTTCTATCTACAACAGTGGAAAAATTGGGCAAAGGTAGATCACTAAGCGTGTTTGCAGCCTGAAAAATCAAATAGTGTTGAGATACACAAACATGGCAATTTAGGAATGTTTTATTTGATACATATTTATTACATCATTACACTTACTCTCGTATCCAGCATTTTCAAATTCGGAGATGACCGAATCATTCCAATGGTGAATGCTACCATAACACTATTCCCAAAATCGACATCGGACAGCTTAAGGTTAATCAGGGAAACAAAGGGCACCTTCATCCTAGGATTAGCTTCATGCATCAACTACAAGAAGTTTTACAGATTAAATTTCATTACTGTTACACATCTCTATAACATTATAAGTTGTAAAACTGAAATTGTTCTTACCGTGCAATCACCAAAATCCAATGTAAGGGTCTCAAGATTTTGAAGTCTTGTCAAGTGAAAGATATCGGATGTTGTGATTGTGGTCACAACATTATAACGACCTAATGACAAATGTAACTTCTTCAAATTCCCAAGTTTTGCAATATCCCATAGTCTCATCTCGTTAGTACTAGGAAGATTCATTTTAAGAGACTCAAGTGAGGGACAACCAGCAATAAAGTCCCAAACTGTACCGCTTAGAAAATTGACATGAATCAATTCTAGGCTCAGTAGATTTGGATAGCCATGAAAATATTCCAAAGTAGCCATAGCACAAACAGTTTGTAATAATCAGCTCCTCAACTCCATTGTCAGCCAAAAACAAGAGCCACTCATGAATGTGTTCATAATGAAAGTTGTCTATTCCAATAATTGATCTTGGCTCTACAGCAAAGACAAACTTTCTTATTAGACCCATAAGCCGATTTAAGAATCTAGTAACAAGCCTACCATCAAACTCGTATGTTAAATAATAAAAGAAATCCTCATCAAGTATGACATCGGTGAGCAAAGTCCACTTAGACCTCCAGTTTCTCGCTAAACTAGAGGTTCTCACCGCTTCTAACAAAGGCAACCGATTCAAAATGTTAGTGATCACTTCATCTGGCATGTTGGTAAAACGATCGATCGACATGGTTTTGTTGGAAGTTGGGTTGGTCTTTTCAGTTCTGGAAATGAGGATTTATATTCTTGATTTCGATTTGCAGTTTATCTTTTCTGGATAATGTGGTTTTATGTGATTGGCAAAGTTGTTTGTTGGGTGGGTGTATTTGTTCCCGCGAAATTAAATGCTGCGTATCAGGGAAGAAACGGCTAATATCCATACTCACAATTGGTCCCTGGGTTCTAGCTTGGGTCAAAAAAGTGAATGGTCTATAATACCCTCGGTTTGACTGTCCCAATTCTGGTCAAGGGACGAATCTGGCATTTAATGGGTACTGTTTGGACCGGTAGCGATGAAAAGTGCATGGTTCGTCCCATCGCGATCCTCCGATACAAGTTTAGGGACCAACGGTGTATTTTAGTCTATTATATAATACTTGATGCAAAATATATAAATGGATTGTGTTTTAAATGTATTTTTATTTGGTATAATTTTTATCAAGTGTTATATAATACAAAAAAAAAATATTTAAGGTCAAAGTTCGATTCAAAAAGTTAAACTGACTTATATTATGGGACGGAGGGTATTTTCTAGTCTTGATGAGAGTTACAGTTCACTGATCAAACCATAACTCTTAACTATGGCAGGACAGATTTTCATCACTAGTCTCAACAAGAAATAACCTTCCCAAAAATAATTAGTAGTTAGCAATCAATTATGTTATCATGTTGTGACACTTCTACAACTGAAAGAACTTGTGTCTTTGAACCCATTTCTTATCTCTGCAGCTACCACGAATTTACCTGCTTAGAACTAACACAAAACCAGCTACTTGAAAAAACAATACGATAAGATACAACATACGATCAAACAAATATCGCTTTTACAATATGTTATTTTACTCTATATCAACACTTAAGTTTTACTCTTGCATGTTATAGCAGGTACATTATAGCTTTATTTGTTATTAAGTTACATTTACGTTACCTGTTACAAACTATTTATCAACACTCTCAAAACTTATATTCAATGACTAAAACACTATGAGCATGAACATGCATCACATACACATGTACACCGCAAATGAAAACACGGTTTTGGAATGCTTTGCTAGTATCATACAAGCTTTTGGTGAATTAGTTCACTCTTTCCATAAATGATCAACCTCACATGAGGCCTTTGACCAAACAAATTTAATATCCCTACGTATGAATCTGGGAAATGTGACAGAGATGCGTGCACGCCGGCCATAATTAAATACATATGTTATCTCTAGTGAAGTACACCTCTATCATTTTTAATCTCTTGCAATACCTCAAGTATCTCCACCATCACAATGCACTTCATCTCCATTCTCAACCATAACCTAGTTTCCAAAAAACCCTAAAAATCAAAACCGTAGTTCCATCAATTTCTTTCAAAATAACCACTGGAACACCCATTACAGATCATCTGAAAACCTTATTTGGTATTTCTTTCATTTTTATTTGAATTACAAAACCCAAGTTTTCTGATGAGAATGTGAATTCGTATGTTACTTTGTGTTATGATATATGGAGTTTAAGTGTTATGTGTTGGTTTTGAAGTTATAATTATAGTTCAAATGTATGGTACGGTAACTGTGAATTTAGTTATAGTAACACTTTGTGTATGGTATGGTAAATGGAAACTGTTAGGAATTAGAAATTCCCGGTATTAAAGAGTCGGTCACCTCAAGTATATGTAATCGTTAGAAAGCTCGTAGTCGTAGTTATTTTAAGTTAAGTAGTATTTAGTTAAGTAACACCGTGGAGGACGGACGGGTCTTTACCCACTGTATGCCTGATCCACAGCCCGATGTGTGGCGTTTTATGTAAGACTATAAATACTCTCTACCTCCCAAGGTAGAGAGTTGGAGCTCATAATAATATCTTTCACTTTCTCTCACTAAGTCCCGGAGGCATTTTCATAAATCAATCTAAATATGCAACAGAGATTTTAAAGAAATTTGGATTTGATTCAAGTGACCCTGTTGACACCCCCATGATTGACCAAACCAAACTAGATGAGGACCACTCAGGGATCATGATTGACCAAACAAAATATCGTAGTATGATTGGATCCCTGATGTATCTCACTGCCAGTAGACCAGACATCTTGTTCGATGTTTGCATGTGTGCTAGATACCAGGCTAAGCCTACTAAAAAGCACCTTGAAGCAGTTAAACGGGTCTTTCGGTATCTCCAAGGAACCATCAATATGGGACTATGGTACCCGAAGGACACCGGTATGTCACTAACGGCCTATGCAGATGCTGATCATGCAGGTTGTCAAGATACACGTCGTAGTACATCTGGTGGTGCTCAGTTTTTGGGTGATAAGCTTGTGAGCTGGTCTTCAAAGAAGCAAATGAGTACTTCTATTTCCTCTACAGAGGCTGAATACATAGCCATGTCATCTTGTTGTGCTCAAATCTTATGGATGAGATCTCAATTATCTGACTATGGCTTTGAATTCAACAAAATCCCTCTGTACTGTGATAATAAAAGTGCTATTGCTCTCTCATGCAACAACGTTCAACACTCAAGAGCAAAGCATATCGACATTCGACATCATTTCATCAGGGAACAAGTGGAAAAAGGTGTGGTGGAACTATATTTTGTGAGGTCTGAATATCAGTTAGCGGACATCTTCACCAAAGCTCTTCCAAGAGAACGTTTTGAGTTTATTCTTCCACGCCTTGGTTTGAAAAGCCTTCAACCAGAAACTCTCAAACGTCTTCAGGAGGAAGACGAGGAGTAAAGGTCTATCTTCATCTATCTCTTGTATATATCTATTTGAAAAACAAAATACAAAATTATAAAACCCTCAAAAAATCAAATAGAAAAATATAAATCTTTCAAAAAAAAAAAAAAATTTTTTTGAAAAATTCGAAAAATCTTCATAAAAAAAAATTATTGTCATTTTTGTCTTGTTTCTCTCGATTCGATAATATCTACGGTCTTGATGTTGTCATTCAAAGAATGACACGGGACTTTAGATGTTGGTCGAATTTTATAAAAAAAAAAAAAAAAAATATATATATATATATATATATATATATATATATATATATATATATATATATATATATATATATATATATATATATATATATATATATATATATATATATATATATATATATATATATTTTTGGGAGAAAGAGAAAATGGTTTATTGTCATCTTCAGGCAATAACCCGGTTTTAAAAGTAAGAACAGAGCCATGTTTTATCATGTTTTCAAAATTCCATGCTCTGATTCTATAAACATTTATCTGCTGAAAACTAAATGCTTTGAAAAATAACTCAATCTCTATTTTTGATAATCATCAGGACTTACTTGTCAAAATTCCTATCTCTCAATCAACAACCTATGTCATTGATTGAGGGGGAGAATGATTTCAATTAAATTAAAAAGTTATTTAGCATTAAATTGTTTTCAAAAGATGTACATGCATGTTTTATCAATGGAGTTTAAAGTCTTAAAATCCGATCATTAGCAGTTAAGAAGCTTTCATAATCAAGTCACATTTCTCCTTAAAAGCTTTCAAAATCAATTTAAATCTATAAGAGATCACAAATCTCAAATGATTGGATAATTGTGATC
Source organism: Chrysanthemum seticuspe (assembly GCA_019973895.1). Taxonomy (NCBI): domain Eukaryota; kingdom Viridiplantae; phylum Streptophyta; class Magnoliopsida; order Asterales; family Asteraceae; genus Chrysanthemum; species Chrysanthemum seticuspe. Next base: position 131,551,763 of record BPTQ01000001.1, on the reverse strand, counting down.
GGGGGAGAATGTTGGATTTAAACTGATAATTCGGTAAATGGTTTTATAAGGATGTACAATGGTTTTATAAGGATGTACATGCTGTCCTTCTCACATGTGACAAACGATTTCAATTTTTCAATGCACATGTTGAGGGGGAGCACCTATCTTAAAACCTATGATTTGAAACGTGATCATTTATCCCAATGTGCAGGTTCCCTCTAGTATGTGCAAAACTCTTTTCTAACCTCGAGGCACATATTGAGGGGGAGCGAATTTATAGAAACCTCATCCTTCCCGGAAATGCTATATCTACTTGACTTGTTGAGGGAAGTGATGTTGATATTTTTTTAGAAAATGGTAATCAAAGAAGTTAATTCTTTCTCTTGCCTCCGTGTGCAAAACATTTTCAAATACTTGATGCACATGTTGAGGGGGAGTTCTCGTTCTAAAAATATCAAAAACAATTCAGGTACAAAATGCTTTGATAATATATCACAAGTACTTTCAAATGGTTTTCAATTGGATCCAATGGCAGATGAACAATACCAAAGTGACCGACCAACTTTACTTTATGTACGGTGATATAAGGATGATAAGGTTAGGTATTGGTTCCCATGATCCGCCAAAACCGGAGGGATCTACCCAGGGACAATCCACTAGTTAGTGTAGAAGTCCTTAGGTATGATGATAAAAGGAGAAAAATGAGATAAGGGAAGAGTGCGGACTAAGACTGAGCTAGTACTGGAATAAACCCAACAAGGTTCTAGTTATGAAGTCTCGGTAAGCACTGAAGGGGTTGAAGAATTAAAAAGAATTGAATGAGAATAGGGTGAAAACAAATAGCCCTCCATTTATTCAACCTTAGAGCAGAAACCGGGTTCAATTCATATGCTACTGATGGTAACATCGGTATTGAAGACAAGACGTCATGGACCCAGTGACGCACTGCACTTCAACTTTCCAAACCACTCAAGTTTCTCTTTAAAAGGACTTGTTTCATTCTCACGGGGAACCGACATTATCTATCGACTTTCTCTTAGAGATTGTTGATATTGAAGAAGGAGACCCTCTCCCTAGTCTCCGGCATAGGATCCAAATATGCACAAATTGAGTCTAGAGCCACGAGATCATCAATAAATCTCATTAGGACACTTTCAATGAAGACTCTCTGTTTCACACAATGTGGAAAGAGAGATTATATCTTGAGTCCTACGCATTATCCCTGTGGTATTGCCAGAACATCTGAGTGATATGTTTACACACTCACAATGAAGATGGAAAGCCTTTTGGAGCCAACATCAAACAAGCTCCTGGTAGGTGGCATGTGAGATCTATTATATGGATCAACCATGTGACAACTGAACAGAAACAATGGGGCGATTCAATTTCTTGAATCAATCCTGGTTCAGGTTAGGGATTGACGGATACCTTTGAAAAACCGGTCTTTGTGCTTAAAAACTCTTTTCTTTAGCACATCGACCGTGTACTCATTTTTCAAATCAAAAGGTGTTTTATGATTGATAATTGATTTTCATTAAAACCTTCGCTGTATTGCAAAAAACAATTTCTATTGAGCAATACTCGATTGTTTTTCAAATATCTTTTCATCAATCAGTGGACTTAAATTCGCTGGTTCACTCACTCCGTGTTGTCTTCTTTGAGACGTTCCGGTTTGAGAACAGCTAGAACAGCTGCGAAACCCTGTCAAGGAAATTCTTCGGAATTATACCTGATCACAGGCAGTACTTGTACTGATCAACGGGGAACCGTGGGCCGTGTACCTCAATTCATCGAAAGTGATCAAAGACACTTTCGTGCGATTTATTGCTAACTGTTGTATGCAGGTACACCCGACGTTTGCAGCTGATCAGAATGAAGCGGTCAATCCACAGCCGCATGCTCACTTAACACATTCAACTCAAAGAAATCATGATTAGTGCATCAATGACTCTGATATTTTCACTCCATGCTTCTGCTACGCTGCTGCCAATATCATGAATCAACTAAAGCTTCCGCTACTCTGATGAGAAGATATCATGATCCAGAATGTGAGCATGTCGGTCCTAAAGTCACAACATCACATAATACTCACACCACAAAGGATGTCACCGAGATTTTTGATAGCGGATGATCTCAAATGATGGCTCAAAATTATTATCACGTGGATCAGTAAAAGACCTCCACCTGAAGTAAACAAACATGTATTGTGAAGAATCAATGACTACGAGCTTAGGAACAAAGGACTACATCAAGAATGCAAGAACAATTTTTTAATGTAATATCTATTTGTATTCAATGTAATTTTGGTACATGATTGAGGTGACCTCCCTTAGGGGGAGATTGTTAGGAATTAGAAATTCCCGGTATTAAAGAGTCGGTCACCTCAATTATATGTAATCGTTAGAAAGCTCGTAGTCGTAGTTATTTTAAGTTAAGTAGTATTTAGTTAAGTAACACCGTGGAGGACGGACGGGTCTTTACCCACTGTATGCCTGATCCACAGCCCGATGTGTGGCGTTTTATGTAAGACTATAAATACTCTCTACCTCCCAAGGTAGAGAGTTGGAGCTCATAATAATATCTTTCACTTTCTCTCACTAAGTTCCCTAAACCTCTAACTTTCTCTCTCTAGAATTCCATCTATATGCTACTTTGTGTTATGGTTTGATGTGTATGTGACAAGTTATACCTTACAACTACCACAAATTCGGGGACTGAGGTAAATTTTCGACCTTTACGCACATACCACCTGTAATACCTAAAGGGGTAATCTTAGTTTCAGTACCTGAATCAATCACGATATCCGTTTCCCAAAGGTGGATTATCCTCAGTTTTAAGAATATGGATAGAGGCATGATGTTTACACAAGACCCAAAGTCTACTATCCCCAAAATATCAATTTTTCCAGCAGAACATGAAATGATTACCTCGCTTGCACTAATATCCTAAACCGAGAATAAACTAGATCCTAACCTGGATATGCCTTCCGGAGCAGGGTTACGCCAGAACTCAGGGAAGTAGTTACGGCGTAACTCTTCCTGTTGGTCGGTATTCGCGACATCCAATATGTCGATTGAAGAAATACATTCCTCAATCACTTTTTGAGAATCATTGGTAAAAACAACATTGCATTCCTCCTTGCGCTTGGCTTCATTAAGTTCAATTTCATCAATCTCAGCACTGAGTTTTTCGATCATTGTTCCAAGATTTTTTAGGGTTTCGTCGTGCCTGGAAAGATTCTTGTTAGTGTTTTCCTGGAAAGCCTTTAACCAAATATCTTGTTCTTTTTGTTTCTGGGCCGAAGTCTCCAGGAATTTTTTAATTGTTTCTTCAAGGCTGGGCTTTCTTTCTCCATAAGGCCCACGGTTGTAATTTCCACGATACCCATTACTATTTCGATTATCACCGTAAAATGGTCGATTTTCTCCATACTTAACTTCTTCAATATCCTGTTCGTCCGTATGAGGACAATTCTTCGTAAGATGTCCTCCTCCGCAGCTTTCACAACTCACTTGGATAGCAAGAATGGTTTCTCTGACCTTCAGCATATCTCGACTAAGACTTTCAATTTTACTAGCGATTGCTGCAATTCCGTTGAAACTTCTGCCTTGGTTTCTTTTACTTCCACCGTCGTGCCTTTTTGAGAATGGTCCGCCATTTTTTGAATGGCTTCAATTGCAGTAGTAGGAGTCATGTTCGGGATATGTCCTTGATAGTCCAACATCTGTCTTGTAGTTACATCTATTCCTTTGTAGAAAATATTGACCTTCTGCTGGTTATTTAGATCATAGGTAGGACACTTATAAAGAAGATTGTTGTATCTTTCCCAAGCTTGATACAGAGTTTCGTCGTCTTCTTGTTTGAAATTGTGGATTTCCAAGAGTTGATTAGAAATCTTTGATGGCGGGCAATATCTTTGAATAAAGTGTTTCTTTATTAGCGCCCAAGTATTAACTGCCCCGACGGGCAATCTTTTGATCCATCTTCTGGCTGCTCCAGTGAGAGTCATTGGGAAGACCCTGATCATAACAGCATCATGAGACATGCCCGAAATGTTGAAAAGGCTAGCGATGTATAGGACATTTTCAACATGCTTATATGCGTCTTCGTCCCTGTTTCCTGAAAAAGGGTTAGCGCTAAGTTCCCTCATAAATTGGTCTTTAATCTCGAAACGAACATCCGCTTCGATTGCCGGTCTTACGAGACCTGGCCCTTGATCTTCTCTAGTCAATGCCAAGTATTCCTCAAGAGTGAGGTCATCGATGTTACCAACTTCCAGGATACCTGAAAACTTGAAATATGATCGTGAGAAAAGTTTAAAAATGAAATGAAAGACTCAATATTAATCCTAATATAGCTCCCCGGCAGCGGCGCCAAAAACTTGATGCAGGTTTTACTGACCAGGTCTTAATATTTATAGTGTCTCGCTATACCTATGGTCTACCCTAATGCACTAATGGCCAGTGTACCCGGTCGTGTGTAGTGTAGTAAATGGTAAAGCCAAGGTCGTGCCAAGAGCTATGTGTGTTGAATTATTACTAAGTCTAATTGTCACAGAATTATAATGGTTTGATAGGGTTTTAATTAATTAAACTACTAATGCAGAAAATAAAGTAAAAGCAAATAAATGGTAAAGGGAAATCAATAGAGGAATAGTGGTGCTAACCTAGTTAATCCTCCTAGCTAGTTATGTCTACGTCTACCTACTTCCAATTACTTCAGGTGGGGTCAAATTTGAGAGGACAACATTTGGTCAATTCGCCCTAACATATCAGAAAAGATGCCACCACAGGACAAATCAGGCGCACCGTCATAAGTCCTGTTGTTCCTGGTCCCCTAAGCCAAGTCATTAAGTACCGCTACATGCTAGATTCTAAATAGTGAGTGCCCGTCGGTTAGGAACTTAGACACTACACCCCCCCCAATTCTTAAGTTCATCCAAACGATAGGTGATCCGTTGGTCAAATCGCACAAGTAGAAAGGGTCGTCAGTTGGTCATATCTTACCCTTCCCGTCTCAGTCCGCTCACCTAGGGTCAGTTGGTCATATCTCCTAGGCAATTGGCCTCTATCGCCATTCAAAACAACCGAACCAATGGTGACTACCAAAGAACTATGCATGCATACACTTAGAAATAATTGTACGGAAGTAAAGGTAAACGCAAACAAAACAATTAGGGAATCATAACTAGGCTAGCACCAACGGGTGCTTAGCCGTTCATATTAATCATGCAAATCAATTCAAAATTCAAAGGTACGAAATACATGAATTGAAAGTAAAAGAAATAATAAACGCTAAAGCTTATTGTAATGGTGTGACTTCTCCCTTGGAAACAGCTCCGTATGCTTCCCTAGACCTCCCTTGAGCTTTTTGCCACGTTCTAAGAGTGTTGTGTGTGGAATGGGATGATTTGAAATGCTGGAATTTGTGGGGTATTTATAGGCCAGGTCTGGGTTACGGCGTAACCAATAGAGGAGTTACGCCGTAACCTTCTATTTCTCCGTAAATGCACTAGATCTGCTAGTTACGGCGTAACCTTATAAGTGGTTACGCCATAGTCTTCGATAAACTCGGTTACGTCGTAAGTGATGCAGTAGTTACGTCATAAGTATCAGCGGCGTGGAACCTCTTTTGACCTAATGGAGTTACGTCGTAACCTTTGGGAAGAGTTACGCCGTAACCTCTTGATAAGTTGGACTTCTGGGTCACGGAATAGTTACGGCGTAATGTGAGAGATGAGTTACGCTGTAACTTCTTCAAAATAAGCGTACTGTGATAATTCTTTAGTAATGTTTCCATTTCCGCGTCTCTTTAGCTCCAATGCTCGTAATTTACCTGAAAGTGGAAAACAATGGAAAACAAGCGTAAATCCATATAAATGATATAAATAACGAGCATTGTCGGGGGAAATTGACACTTAATATCCAGGACTATTTGATGTTATCATATCCTCTTCGACAATCTCACGGAGACATTCTAGACTATCCTTAAGGTACGAAAAATATTCTTGAATATCAAGTTCGTTATTTCTAAGGTGAGGAGGAATATATTTTACAGTCACAGCATACTTAGAATCCGCAGATGCCTTTGATGCAACATTCTCATTACAAACAAGTGGCATTTTCCCTTTTACCTGACTCTTCAGATTCTCAATTTTCTTTTGTAAAGAAGTTATTTTTTCATTGTTTTTTTCACGAGTGACTTTCATTGAATCATATAACTCTTTGAAATTTTGTTTAACCTTTTCATTTTCTTTAAGAAAACTCTCATTTTCTTGTTGTAAAACATTAATGGTGTTTTGAAGATGAAAGTTTTGAGAATTCTGAGAATCTAAAGGAGGAGGCATTTGGGAGCCATTCGCATTATTCTTATCACCTTTTAATTATGAAATTTGGGTTTTCAGTTTTTTTATCGTGCTACATTGAGCTCGAATCTGTTCATCACGTTTGCTTATTTCAAAAACTGCATCAAACTCAGGAACATCCGAGGATGTCTTGACATTTGAGGTTTTAACATTTTCTTTGAGATGTTGATATTTTAATGGCAAAGCAAAATGTTCAACTTCCATCTTAGAAAAATGTTTTACCAAGTTATCATGATCATCCTGGTCTATTTTCTCATTCAGTTTTGAGTTTTTGTTTTCAAGCACAATGACACGATCATGGGAAACTTTCAAAGCAACAGATAATTCATGAAATTGAGAAGCAGTAATAGAATACTTTGTAACAGTATAAAACACATCTTGAGCCACACAACTAGAAATCAAGTTCTCATTTAAGATATGAAGATTCTTCCTTTCAATTTCGTTACATCTGAGTTCACGTTCATAATCATTGACCTCAATTATCATATCATCAAATTCCTTTTCCATTTCTTTGATCTCTAAATCTATCCCTTTTTGAAGACTCTCAAATTGATTTTTTAATTGTTTAAAGAAAGGCATGACCTCAGTTAAATAGCATTCTTTAGTTTGCTCAAAACCCCTTTCCCCTTCAGTTATCCCTGTAGGTGTGATTCTCTTCTTACATGTCTTCTCAAAATCAACGAATAGTTGGTAAACAACATACATGCTGATTAAGGTCTTGCTCTTAGTGGGAAGAGTTCTAGGCACTAAATGCATTGGTGTATTCGGAGGATACACAGTAGCTAGAGGCATTTTCCTAAGGGGAGTGTTTGTTGCAACAAGTTCAGTAGCTTTTTGCTTATCCATGTCTTTTTCCAAAAAACTTGTTCTGGGGTTAATTGAGTTTGAGGTCTAAACTTATTAAAGGCAATCTAGATTTCCTTAGAATAATTTGGTGTTTTAAAGGTGATATTTTCTTTTATGCATAAGGGATTCTTAAGTTTATCATCTAATTTTTTTCTAGAGACTTCTTCTAATTTTCTATCTTCCTCAGTGCATTCAGCACAAGTGGGTTTCTCTCTGGGCTTGAGAATTTCATTTCCATCATAGATTACCTTTTGAGCTGCTCTAGAAACTTTTCCATACTCGGGATTAGGTACCTCTACAAGGGGGATGCTATGTTTATCGCTTAAGACTCTATGCTTAGTGATCATATGAGCAGTCTGAATGGTGTTCCCTTGTATGTACAGTTTGTTTTCAAGGTTCTTAGGTTGGAAAATTCATTCAAAAGTTTTGATTCCTTAGCATTAAATTCCTGTTTAAGCACTTTTACATTTTCTTGTTTTCACGAATTTGTCCTTAAATTACGATTCCTTAGTTTTGAAAACTTACTTAAAAGGTTGGATTCTTGGAACTTTTGTTTGACATGTATGTTCCCTTGTGGTAAGTCTGACGAGTATACTAGTGATTCGTATCTCAGAATTCGCTATTTGTATCGTAGGGGGAACATCTCCATGGATTAGGGCTCATACCTTTTCAAAGATCTCGTCGAGTTTTCCATTAGATACTACCTTTACTTTAAGAGTTCGGGTCTCTCTTTGGGTGAACACGACTTACGTGACTCCTTCTATCTTTTAATCTTCTTCAGAGATCTTTTTTTAATCTACTATTTGAATTCTTAGGGAATACGTATTTTCTTTTATAGTGGAAATTTTGTGGTTTAATAAGATTCCTTTAGATCTAACGGAAATTATTCAAATCTGGAGTTTGAGTTAATTGGGGTCTTGTTCAAAAAACCTTTTTCTGTACCTATTCGTTTTTCGATGACTTGAACAACGTTGTTTGTGAGGGGAATCCTTTTACGGAGATCGATGACACATAGGAGGCTTATGTGGTTACGTAAATCACGGAT
>BPTQ01000001.1:131532217-131543253 GCA_019973895.1 Chrysanthemum seticuspe | reverse complement strand
GACTAATACTGAGTACCCGAGTTGCTTAGTCTAACATGACGAACCCATTCCTTTTACCCCAATTGTAAGAGTTTAGTTAACTGCTTCCTGGTATGGTTCAACTCTGATGGTCTCTGTATGAACTTTGACGACGACTACCGAGTCACTTTAATCCTAACCTATCTGGTTTCCGTATACTACTTGAATGACTATTCCTCTTTTTCTCTATGCTACAACTATAATCCCGGAGTTTGTAACATGAAGTCCCAGATGGTTTCCTGTAGATGTTCAATTAGTTAGTGTTGTGACTTCGGTTTCGTCAAACCCTGTTACAGTTCTACGAAGAGAGACCAAGTCTTAATTGATTTCTTCTGTCTCTCAGAGTTGACATACTACTAAAACTCTTGAAATTCTACTTGGGTCCCCTTTTACAGTGACTTATGATGCACTCCAAGGTGTTCGAGCACTTACTGTACTCTTTATAGTTTTACTGATACGGTTTATAAGTCGAGTTAAATTCGGGATTCATGTTGTTCACAAACTTTGAATTGAGCTGAATATTTGGCATAGTCATTTTGATATTTCTCATGTCATTCACGAGCTTGTGGAACCTCACGTAGTATTCAGTGACATTTTCCCCTGGGTTCATCTTAAAGTTCTCAAAATCATCATACAGTTGAGACTCTCTGTCTTCTTTAGTTAATTCTGAACCAGAGAGAAGCATCTTGACATTGTCCCAAACTGCTTTGGCTTCAGTGTTGTGATTGATTAACTTGTAGATGTCCTTTGGTAGACCCTGAAGTACAATGTTTGAGGCCCTAATATCAACATCGTATCTCTTTTTCTCCTTATCAGTAAGTTCATCATATGCCTTTGGTCTATCCAATCCTAATTTCACTGAGCCATCAGCAGCAGTTTCAAGTATGTCTCTGGTAGTCTCAACTTGGTATGGTCCTTCGTCAATTGATTTGAGAATGTTAACCCCATTTTCCTTACCCAAGCAGTACAATCTGATTCGTTGAGCCCATGAGTCATAATCAGTTCTGTCTAGCATGGGTGGACGAGTATCTGATCCTGCAGCTTGAACATCCTTAGCTACAGAAGAGATGATTGTAGGTACGTTGGTAGACATGATTACAGATTCTACGGGATTTTATAACTCTTTGATTAAACCGGGAAATAGAATCTTTCACGGGATTTTACTAAATCAAGAGAAAACCGTAAATCGTAACAATAAGTCTCAAGAGACAAATCGCTCACTTGTACCAAATCGCTCAGAATAACAAATCGCTTCAGCCAGCAACTCGCTCAAAACAAACAAATCGCTTAAAAGGACAAGTCGCTTAATAAGACAAATCGCTTAAACAGTCAACTCGCTTCAATAAACAAGTTGCTTAGAAATACAAATCCCTTAAACCAACAAACCGCTTAAATGACAAGTCTCTTAACCAAGACAAAACGCTTAAATACACAACTCACTTAAATAAACAAGTCGCTTAAACTGACAAATCGCTTCCCCACACAATTCGCACAAGTACAACTACAAAATAGACAAATCGCTTTAATAAACGATTCTTAGTCAGACACAAATCGCTTCCAACAAGAGACAAATTGCTCGTCAGAAACTCTTATCGAGACTCAAATCGCTCACTTGAAAACAAACAAAAACACCACTTTTCAATCCAAAAACAATCCAACGACAGTGATTCAAGCCTTCCAAATCAACACCTAAACACTTATAATGATTCTAAACACAAAAGTACAATCAATATCCAAACTTTAACACTAGAGATGATCCAAATGATGCAAATAACTCACCCAAAAACCATATAAAACCACTAGAAATCCAAGAACACGTAAGATGAATGATCAAACCTTGGCTCTTGATACCATTTGTGACAAATTGGATTTCATAAACACATCAAATAATGTTTAATAGGGGCGTATGGTTTGGATTGTAGAGAGAGAAAGTAGAGAGAGAATTGGGAACTTGATGAAACAAAGAAAAATGATATTAAAGCTCCAACCCTCTACCTTGGGAGGTAGAGGGTATTTATAGTTTCTTACAAGATACGCCTCCTACGGGTTGTGGATCAGGCATACAGTGGGTAAAGACCCGGCCGTCCTCCACGGTGTTACTTAACTAACTACTTATTAACATAACTTGACTACGACTACGAGCTTTCTAACGAATACATATACTTGAGGTGACCGACACTTTAACCAATGGATTTTCTAAATCCTAACAGTTAGTACGACTGTTTAAGTTATTCCCCTTTTAGGTAACTTTAGCTTAACATTGTTTTTGTACATTTATTATACAACGGGTGAACTAGGATCCTTTAGCATGATGTTCCATTATGAAGGTACATTCAAATACTTTCCAGGTAGGATATATCAAGGAGGCAAGAAATGCCTTGTTGATCATGTGGAAATAAAAGAGGTATCCATTGATGAAATGGATGCTCTCATGACCCAAATTGGTTATGAGATTGGACAAACCAATTATTTATACTTTCTTAAGCCTGGTTGTACATTGGACGATGGTTTGTTTTCTTTGCGTGAAGCTGCTAATTTTGAGTTGTTGAAAGATGTTGTCATAGAGCATATGTTGATAGATGTCTATGTGGAAATAGGGAAGACAAGATTAGAACTTTCTGAAATGTCCCCACAATAAATTAAGACTGTGTTTTGGAAGATGGATGAAGATAGGAGAAAAGTTGCTACTGGGGCTATTCAATCTTGTTGTAGATGATTGGTGTTAGATGATCTTGATAATGAACCTGCCCTAGATCCTTTTATCCAACTTACACAAGTGCCTATGGACGTCAATGATATTGGTGAATCTAGCAATTTGCCAAACATTGAGCCTGTATTTTCCACCCTAGACACGTCATTTGCTAGCCAACCTGTTCATAACAGTGAGCGTGCTTTAGTACTTATTGATGAGGACAATGTTATTAAGGAGCCTCATAATTTTGAGGTTAATCTGTTCCGAGAGACTAAGGGGAAGCACTTAGACAGAGTAGGAAGAGCACTAGTTGATGTCAATAACAGGTTTGAGGAGCCTGATAATTTTGAGGTTAATCTATTTCAATTGACTCAGGAGAAGCACTTAGACAAAGCAGGAAGAGCACTAGTTGATGTCAATAACAGGTTTGAGGAGCCTGATAATTTTGAGGTTAATCTGTTTCAATAGTAGCGTTATGTGTGCTTTTATATATGTTATTTGGTTATATTTGCGTGATTTTAGTGCTTAAACGCATCAAAAGATGTTTGTCTAGTGTTTATAACCAAGTGCAGGGAAACAAAATGAAAGTAAAGAAATGTTCAGCAAATAGAAGATTCCCGTTTCAGTGAAGCAGATCAAGCACAAATCAGTATCTCAAGTATCGTTAAAGACCATAGTAATTGAAGAACCAAGTTCTACAAGATAATGGAAGTAAAGACCAAGTTTCTGTAACTCAAGAAATCCAACCGGATCGGTTGGAAAATGACCAAAAATGCCATCACCAACCGTTCGGTCGCCACCCACAACCGTAACGGTTGCCCTTTTGTAGAAGACCCACTGGATCAGTTGGTCGTGTAACCGATCCGGTTGAAGAAGCTGCATCTGCCAAATCTTCATCACTAAGTTTCCCCTTTGCATCCAAACGATTCTAGGTCCTTCTCTTGGTGTATTCTAGTCCCCTCCTTACTCCTTGGAGGCCAAGTTCAGCAATTAATATCCTAGGCTTTGGAACTTGTATAAATAGAGGTCATTTGTGAGAATATGAGACACACACTTCAATACAAATCTCTCTACTCATCAAACGAAGCTTTTAAGCTCTCAAATTTGTCTTTAGAAGTCCAGGGAAGTTTGGAGTTCCAGAAGTTTCACATTTGGAGGCCAAATCACCAAGAAGTCTACCCCAATACTTTGGGAATCATTACTTCACCATTTGTAATCTTATTCCAAGCATTGTAAGACTTTTAATCATGTTTTCTAATGTTCAAAGTTCTGAGTTTATGTTTATGTTTGCTATGAGTGGCTAGTTTCTTTATACACTTTCTTAAATGATGTTGATTGTCATATGATTAGTTAGTGATTGTGTTAACATGTTTTAATTCAATTTCAAGTTGATTCTAAGATCCAATTGTGCTAAAGTTTCATAGTGACATTTGTTAATCAAGTTTGATTAGTTGATAGTAATCGTAGAGGTCGAAAGAACTTATTGTTATTCAACTAGTCATAATCATTTTGTCTTTGGATGATTGTTTTTACCCATTATTCTTGATTATACAAAGGAACTAAGGTGTGGTTGTAATAGAAACACTTTTTGATTATCAAATTGGATTGGATGGAAACATCTAAAAGGTCGTAAGATTAGTTGTTGAGAATCAATTGTAGCCTTTTGTCTATGATCGGTTACCTTTTGTATTGACCATTTCTTAAGCAATTTGATGAAACAAGTGGATGTTTTTGTGTTTAATTTTATGTATGTAGACTTATGAAACTTGAATTGATCTTGAATTGATTGGTTAAATGTAATGCTTGTTTTTATGAACTAAAATCTTGACGAAGGTTTAACTTGTAAGAACAATAGATTAGTTCCCAAACTAATTATCATAACCAACATATTAAGAGGTTAACACAATCACATAAATCTATGATATGAAACTAGTATAAGCAAGTGTAGTTTTTAATCATCTGAATTTCATTATATCTATTTGCTTTGTTATATGTTTTGGATAGACTCTGTTGATTCAAACTTTTGTTTAGATTCACTCAAATCCCTGCGAACGATCCCGACTTACCTTCATGATCTTGCTATAACGGACGAGTATACTTGCTCGTATGTGTTATTGGTAATATTGGTAATTCACCTTTTATAAATTTAAAACTTGTACACGTGTAGCACATCAAGTTTTTGGCGCCGCTGCCGAGGATTTGATTGTGTTTCAGCAAGTTTTTTTTGAATCCCCCTCAGTCGATTCAACCCAAATTTTTCTCTCAGAAACTTCAACCGAATCCAGTTGTCATTCAACCGAATCGGTTACGAGTTTATCCATAACCCAACTGATCTAACCGATCAGTCGCAACCCGCAACCGATCCGGTTACCCAATCTGTCCCAGAAGAACTGTTTTCGTTGTTTGTCCGTGTGTTTAGATATTTCCTGGATTCTCTAGGGCATTGTATGAACACTCGAGCAGCAGGAATAGAACCAATTAAACCTCTTACCAACCCCGAACGTTTGATTCGAAGAAGAAGAAGAACACTTTTCATACCATTGGAAAATCGTGTACCAAGAGTACCAAACCCACCATTTAATAACCTCATAGAAGCCAAAGTTGTTTACAACCCTTTCACCAATTTACCTTTCCCCATGGCGGACGATCAACCCATGTGGGGAACCAACCGAGCCGTAGCACCAACCCCCGGAAGTGCTATTGTTGCTGTCAACCTTGGTGACAACTTCAACGTAAAGGGACATCACCTTTCTATGATCAAAGACCGTCAATTCGATGGCCCTGCGCGGGCCGATCCGCACAAGCACATAGCCGAATTCATCGAAATTTGCGGCATGTTCCGTTATTGCGACACCGATGTCAATGCCATCAAACTCAAGATTTTCCCTTCATCACTCACCGGAGATGCTAAAGTATGGTACAATGAATTAACCCCAGGAATTATCAACACTTGGGAGGAGATGAGGCAAGCTTTTGTAAGCCGATTCTTTCCACCTGCCATGTTTGATCGATTAATGGGAGAAATTCGTGCTTTCACCCAAAACTCAAACGAATCACTTGTCGAAGCTTCGCTTTGAATGAAAGATTTACTTCGTAGTTGTCATGGACATGGACTATCCAAAGGAACCATTATCCAAATCTTTTACCATGGACTAGATGAAATCTCTCAAGGCATCCTTGATGCTGGAGGAATTTTTCTCTATAAGACTCCCAACGATGCACATCAATTGCTCAAAGATCGAGTACTTCTCAAACTTGATTGGTCCAAAGATTCTAAAACTAAACCTCTCTGAAAAACTATTGCTTTTGTCCAAAACACCGACACCTTAAAACTCATAGAGAAGATGGAAGCGTTAACCTCAAAAATCGACTCGCAATACAAAGATATCAAAGATGAAATGAAGGAAATGCGAGACGGATGCAACAATTATAGAGGAAATCAGCCATCGTTCGAGTGCGACGATAAGCCTATGGGTGGACCAAAGGAAGGAGAAGTGAGTTACGCTCAAGGAGGATACCGTGGAGGAGGATATCGTAGTAACTATTATGGTCGAAATTCTGGAAATTGGCAAGATCGCCGACCAAGGGATGCCAACCGTGATTCTCAACCACGAACTGACGATCCACCACCACAAAACCCCGACAAAAAGATGGAAGAAACCGAATTCGAGAAAACCATGAGAGAATTCGTGGTTGCTCAAAAATCCGCAAATGATTTTATCAAAAATCAATTTTTCAATCTCAAAGCCAAAGTTGAGCAAGGACAGAAAAATCATCAAGCATCTATCCAAGATCTTGAAAACAAGTTTGGCAGACTTTCTGACCAACATTCCTCTAGACTGTCTGGATCATTGCCAAGTAATACCCAATCCAACCCAAAACCATCAAATGATAAGACGTACCGTCCACCACAAACAAGAAATGAGCATATCAATGCTGTCTTCACAAGAAGTGGTCTCTCGTACGATCCACCACCAAATCCTAATGAAAATACTCCTGTTACCAATGATAGTGAGGATGAAGCCGAGGAACCAAACACAACCCAAACCACCAAAAAGAAAAACATTCCATCTGTCAAGGCGTATATACCAAAAATTCCTTATCCTCAACGCCTAAAGAAAGAAAAGATGGAAGAGCGTTATAAGAAGTTCATTGAAATAATCAAAGAGGTTAGACTCAATGTTCCTCTCGTTGATGTCTTAGCCGGAATGCCCAATTACGGGAAATTTTTGAAAGAACTTCTTAATAACAAAAGCAAGCTAGAGCAAATATCAGCTACTTTAACGAAGAATGCTCAGCTATTGTCCAAAAAAAGATCCCACCAAAGCTCGGAGATCCTGGGAGCTTTCTTATTCCATGTACTTTCGGGAATAATATTAAATGTGATGCTTTAGCCGATCTTGGCGCAAGTATCAATTTGATGCCTTATTCGTTGTATTCCAAGTTGTGCAACAACAGCCTGAAACCAACAAAAATGAGCATTCGATTAGCAAATCATTCTTATCAATACCCTGTGGGTATTGCCGAGAATATGCTTGTTCAAGTCGGTAAATTCATTTTTCCCGTGGACTTTGTAATCCTGGAAATGGAAGAAGATAGTAAAGTTCCACTCATCTTAGGAAGACCTTTCCTAAATACCGCTGATGTAATCATCAAAGTGAAAGGAAAAGAACTGAACCTTGGAGTTGGGGAAGATCGAATCACTTTTCTAATCGATAAAGCGATGCGCTACCCAAATTCCAGTGATGACACTTGTTTTAACATCGATATTATTGATGAAGTCACTGACGAAGAATTGGACGCATTACTTAACGAATCCGATCCATTCATGACTACTTTTGAAAAAATCAATGAAACAGACTTTGACAAAGAGTTTGATGATTTCATAAAAGTAGAATTCGAAGGAGATAACTCAGAAGAAGAAATGGAGGAAGAGGAAGAAAACTTTGAAGAAATAACTTTCAATGACGAGATGCGAATTAAATCCTCTATCGAAGAACCACCCACAGATCTCGAACTCAAACCTCTCCCAGATCATCTTGAATATGCTTACTTGGAGGAAAACTCACTTCTTCCAGTAGTCATATCTTCATTGCTCGAGGACAGTGAGAAAGAAACTTTAGTTTCTGTCCTCAAAAATCACAAACAAGCTTTTGCTTGGAAAACATCCGACATCCCAGGAATTAGTCCCAATTTCTGCAAACACAAAATCAGTTTTGAACTGTGGTAGAACGTCAACATCGGCTAAATCCCAACATGAAAGAAGTTGTTAAAAAGGAAATCATAAAACTTCTCGATGCTGGAATCATTTACCCAATTGAGGATAGCCCTTGGGTAAGTCCTGTTCACTGTGTTCCCAAGAAAGGAGGAATGACGGTTGTGACTAATGAACGAAATGAACTAGTTCCAACTAGAACTGTCACTGGCTGGCGCGTTTTTATTGACTATCGTAAGTTAAACAAAGCCACCAGAAAGTATCACTTTCCACTCCCGTTCATGGATCAAATGCTTAAAAGACTGGCAGGAAATAAATTCTTTTGTTTCCTTGACAGATTTTCAGGATATTTCCAAATTCCTATCGATCCTAATGATCAAGAAAAGACCACTTTCACTTGTCCTTTTGGAACCTAAGCATATCGGCGTATGCCTTTTGGTCTTTGCAATGCACCTGCGGCTTTTCAAAGGTGTATGATCGCCATATTCCAAGACATGCTAGAAACCTCCATGGAAGTTTTTATGGATGACTTTTCAGTATTCAGAGACTCATTTGAAGCTTGTCTTTATAATCTCGATAAAATGCTCGAAAGATGCGAAGCTGCGCATCTTGTTCTTAACTGGGAAAAATGTCACTTTATAGTGACCAAAGGAATTGTGCTTGGCCACAAAATCTCCAGTGCAGGAATGAAAGTAGACAAAGCAAAGGTCGATATCATCTCAAAACTTCCACCACCAACTAACGTCAAAGCCGTTAGAAGTTTTTTAGGACATGCTGGTTTTTACCGCCGATTTATCAAAGATTTTCAAAACTATCTCGTCCGATGACAAAACTTCTTGAGAAATAATCTATCTTTGACTTCAATGCTGATTGCATGAAAGCTTTTGAAACATTGAAATCTCAACTAACTAGTGCTCCGATCATGGTTTCACCTAATTGGTCACTACCTTTCGAACTTATGTGCGACGCAAGCGACTTTACTGTTGGAGCCGTCTTAGGCCAATGTGAAGGAAAACACTTTCGGCCTATATATTTTGCTAGCAAGACACTGAATAGTGCTCAGCAAAATTATACCGTCACCGAAAAGGAATTACTATCCATCGTTTTTGCATTCGATAAATTCCGATCCTACCTTGTGCTCTCAAAAACAGTATTTTCACCGATCATTCAGCGCTTAAGTATCTGTTCACAAAGCAAGATGCTAAACCGCGTCTTATTCGATGGATTTTGCTACTCCAAGAATTTGACATCGAAATCAAAGATAAGAAAGGAGCAGAAAATCTTGCTGCTAATCACTTATCTCTTCTTGAAAACCCCGATCTTGAGGAGTTAAAAGAAGAAGAAATTGATGATTATTTCCTCGATGAAACTCTCATGACCATCGATGGAACTGACAATCCTTGGTTAGCTGACTTTGCGAACTATCTCGCTGGAGGAATTCTCAGAAAAGGTCTAACTCATGCTCAAAGAAGCAAATTCTTTTCGGAACTTAAATACTATTTTTGGGAAGAACCATATCTTTTCAAAATGTGTCCTGATGGAATGATCCGAAGATGTGTTTCTAGTTCCAAAACCCGCAAGATTCTTGACGAATGTCATCATGGCCCAACTGGGGGACATTATGGTCCTTCCACCACAGCTAAAAAATTTTTTGATGCTGGATTCTATTGGCCAACAATATTCAAAGAAGCACATACACTTGTTCAAAATTGTGACGCTTGCCAAAGAACCACCAATCTTTCATGAAGAGATGAAATGCCATTGACAAGCATTCAAGTGTGTGAAATATTCGATATTTGGGGAATAGATTTCATGGGACCTTTCCCTAAATCCCATAAATTCAAATACATTCTCGTTGCTATAGATTATGTGTCCAAATGGGCAGAAGCTGAAGCTTTACCAACGAACGATGCTCGTGTCATCGTTAATTTCTGTAAGCGATCAAGGAACCCATTTCTGTAACCAACAAATGGAGAAAACCATGAGAAGATATGGAGTTCATCACCGATTCGCGACGTCCTATCATCCACAAACCAGTGGTCAAGTTGAAAATACCAACAGAGCTCTCAAAAGAATACTAGAGAAAACAGTGAAGGACAATCCTTCAGTGTGGGCAAAGAAACTTGACGATGCTCTGTGGGCGTTTCGTATGGCTTATAAAACTCCAATTGGCACAACTCCTTACATACTCTTGTATGGAAAGACTTGCCATTTGCAATTCGAAGTTGAACATCGTGCTTACTGGGCTCTCAGAAACTGTAACACCGATCTCAAGATAGCTGGAAAAAAGAGATTCCTGCAATTGCACAAACTCAATGAATTAAGACTCCGAGCTTATGAAAAATCCAAACTGTATAAAGCTAGAACAAAAGCTTATCACGACAAAAAGCTACGAGTTCGAAAAGAATTCAAAGCCGGAGATAAAGTTCTGCTTTTTAACTTGAAATTCAAATTCAAAGCTCCTAAATTACAACCAAAATGGTTTGGACCATATATCGTTAAACATGGATATCCATCCGTGAAGTAAGCAAACGAGGAACAGTATTATATTGAACTAATCCAAGGGTAATTGTTACTTTGAAGGTGGGACAAACAGTATCTCAAGATGTATGGGCCTACCTATAGGTACAAATTGCTATATACCAGGTTTGGTAAAACCAACATTAAATCCTCGAAACTTAAACTTAAAGTTCAATTTTTCGTCTTGAAATAGAGGCCGAAACTTAAGAAAAGCTTGAGCATCGAAAAACAGCACTATTCGAAAACAAGATCGAAATATGTCAAACCTAAAAAGTATTCGAGCCTCAGAATTAAGTAACTCAAACACGTTAACGTCCTTAGAGAAAAAAGGTCGATAGAACTCTAGCCACAATGTCAAAGACTCTCGGGTCATTCGTGCTACAAGTTGAAGCTTAACGTTTACCGTTCAGAAAGGTATGTTCTCATACATTCCTCAACACGGTTAACCTCAAAATATTCGGTATGCTTTGCGGGTGTCTCGTAGCAGTTCAAAGAAACGGGTGTGACTTCCTAACAGGAAGTGACAAAAGAGATCATAAGAAAACTCTCGAGACAACCATAAAAGTTGAACTGGTGACCAAACACCTACTA
>BPTQ01000001.1:131485709-131530825 GCA_019973895.1 Chrysanthemum seticuspe | reverse complement strand
ATAATACACAGTCGAAGTGCTAGAGAAAAGAGTTTTTGAGCACAACGACCGGTTTTTCAAAGGTATCCGTCAATCCTTTTCCTGGACCAAGGTTGATTCAAGATTGAATCGCCCCATTGTTTCTATCCAGTTGTCACAAGCTTGATCTTTTGCAAGATCTCACATGTCACCCACCAAGAGCTTGTTTGATGTTGGCTCTAGAAGGATTTCCATCTTCATCGTGAATACTTTTACATATCACTCGGATGTTCTGGCAATACCACAAGGATAATGCGTAGGACTCTTAATATATTCTTACTTTCCACATTGTGTGAAACAGCAAGTCTTCAATAACTTTGTGTCCTAATGAGATATTGTGGATGATCTCTTGGCTCTAGACTTGAATAGTGCACATTTGGTTCCTATGCCGGAGACTAGAGAGAGGGTCTCCTTCTTCAATATCAACAATCTCTAAGAGAAAGTCGATAGATTATGACGGTTCCCCGTGAGAATGAAACAAGCCCTTTTAAGAGGAACTTGAGTAGCTTGGGAAGTTGTAGTACAGTGCGTCACTGGGTCCATGACGTCTTGTCTTCAATACCGGCGCTACCTTAGTAACCACCAGTAGCATATGTATTGAACCCGGTGTCTGCCCTAAGGTTGAATTATTGGAGGGCAATTTCTTTTCACCATTTTCTCATTCATTTCTTTTTCATTCTTCAACCCCTTCAGTGCTTACCGAGACTTCATTACTAGAACCTTGTTGGGTTTATTCTAGTACTAGCTCTGTCTCAGTCCGCACTCTTCCCATTTTCTCATTTTTCTCCTTTTTTCAATATTCCTAAGGACTCTACACTATCTAGTGGATTATCCCTGGGAAGATCCCTCCGGTTCTGGTGGATCATGGGAACGAATACCTAACCTAACCATCCTTATAACACGATGCATAAAGTAAATTGGTCGGTCTTTTGGTATTGTTCTTTCCATCATGAAACCAATTGAAAAATCATTTGGAAAAACAATCAAGGTACTTGTGATACGAGATCAAAGCATTTTGTACCTTAATAGTTTTGATCATTTAGAAAACCTCCCCCTCAACATGTGCATATGATCTTGAAATTGTTTAGCACATGGAGGCAAGAGTACTTTGAAATTTTTCTTTGATCACAATTTCTTATGAAAAAGCCATTTGATTTTCTTTGGTAAATTCTCCCCCTCAATATGTGCATAGGATATTTGAAATCATTTTATCACATAGAGGAAAGAGTTCTTTTGAAGCACTTATCACGATTGCCAATAGAAACCATTCGCTCCCCCTCAATATGTGCATCAATATATGAAAGAGTTTAGCACATATTAGAGAGAGCCTACACATTGAATCAAATGATCACCTTTTATCAAATTTCATATTAAATCACAAATTCTCCCCCGATCAAAAATATCAAACCCTTTGAGATTTTGGATCTCAAGTGATTTAATTAGGTTTAGAAAACATGGGAGAACTTGTGGTCTGATTTAAATACTAATCTTGTTTTTGGATAAATCCTCCTCCTCAAACATGTGCATTATATATATTGAAATTGTTTGGCACATGGAGGCAGGAGTGCCTTTGATGGACTAAAACCAATTCCATTAAAACATATTTGAGATTTAAATCATGATCTCTCTCCCGATCAAAAATTTCAAACCATTTGAGATTTGTGATCCCAAAAGATTTAAATCATTTAGAAAATTTTGGGGAAAGACGTGGCAAGATTTGATTTTGAAAAATGAGAGATAGAAACAGATTTAGACATTAAAGATTGTTAGTGCCAGGTATGATAGTTTTAAGAGATCTTTAAGTAAAATAAAACAATTTCATAATCAAACAAGAACAGAAAAAATTTCATTTTGAAAGACCTTGATTCAAAAGAAAAATCATACCATGACATAACATTAAATCTTTAGATCGCCACTTTGTTATTGTACACACGGACCTTTTATGAAGAAATATCGTTTGAAAATGTTTTATTTTAGATCACTCTCCCCCTCAATCGATGACCATAGTCGTTGATTGAGTGACTTAGGTTTTGATAAAATGAAGTCTGGTGATTTTCAAAACAATATTTTTCCATTTTCAAAACAATTTAATCAAATTTTTTTCAAAATTGTTTAAAAATGGTATCCTGCACAAAGATACGTTAGGTGGTTGAGAAGCTTATGTTGTTTTTGTAGGGCTTGGAAGAAAAGCCGTCTGCTGATGCAGTGAGACTTCTTACGTTGCATTTTAATGCCAACTAAGGTCAAATTATGCTCCGTTTCTTCATTCGCTGATGAAGAAAACCATCTGCTGATGCAGTGAGACCTCTTACTTTGCATTTTTCCATGCCAACTCTCCATAGAAGTCCAATTAAGCTCCGTTTCTTCATTTGTCAACCCAAGATATAGTTACCCTTTCCTTTCGGCATCCAATCATCTTCATTTGTGGGATCCGGATCGGGAACATTCTTATATACCAAAATACCTGCATACGTTAGTGAACACACAAACAGATATATGGTGGTCGACATCACCCAAACAATAATCGACTAATAAAAGTCAATGCAACATATCAATCAGTTCATATAAGGCATGGGAATAATGTGTTTATCAAACTCTAATCATCTAATCCTAACAATATTATCCTAGGCACCTAGTCCTTCAACGTAGGTTAACATCATTTTTCAGTTAAGCATTTAGGATAATTAGATAAGTCTGATAGATGATAAAAATTTGAAAAACATTCTCCCCCTCAATGAATGACTCATTTTCTGAAGATTTTAAAGCGCTGAAGTCATTGATTGAGTTTGCAAATTTTATAAAAACTCTGAATCTGATTGTTTTGAAAGCAACTCATTTACCACTATTTTGTTAAAACAAATATTTTTCTGAAGAACTTTGAAGGAAAAATATTTGAGTAGGAACAGCAGTCCTTCGACATACTTTCCTCATTTTAGTTTTAGGATAAGTGCACGAAATATTTGAAAATTGGTTTAGCGCAACACTTTCCTTTCTTGAAGAGCGGGTTGCTATCAGAAATAATAGCAAGCCATATATTTAAGCACGGGTCACAGTCTGAAGTAACTGCAAGCCATTTTTTAAGCGCGGGTTACAGTCTGAAATAACTATAAGCCATATTTTGAGACATGTTTTGGAAAAGAATATTTACACCTCCTGCTCGAACTTCACCTATGGTACCGTGCCATTATTGAATGACATTTCTAAGACCGTAGATGTTATCGATACCAGAAGACATGTCTTGAGAAAACATATTTTTGGTATTTTTGAAATTTTTAGATTTTTATGGATTTTTGAAGGTTTTATATTTTTCTATTTTGTTTTGCTGGTTTTATAATTTTGTATTTGGTTTTTTAATAAATATTTACAAAGATAGAGTTTAGATGATATAGTAAAAGAAGATGATGATACGAGTACCGAGATAAGGATATCAAGCAGCATGTCATAGAAGAAAGAATTCGTCATCTCTTAAATTTCCACCACCAAAGCTTCCGAGGCTCCAGATTAGAAGATAGAACGTGAGCCTTTGAGAAAAAGAGAATTTGGCAGCTTCCCCCAAACGGAACATCCATTAGATGAGCAGATTCAAAGCTCTATTTCAAGCTTGCCTTAGCCAGGTGCACAGAGAAGCACACCATTATAATAAATCCCGCTGCTCCTTTTAAGAACGATAGTTGAGATTCTTCGTTCGGGGTTATATCATCAACAAGAACAGCAACGTGTCATCTCACGCATAAAACAATCTTCTCAAATTTCTTTTCTACTGACGTCTGAAGCAATCCATTCCAAAAGGTGTCGAGAGACCACTTCCCCCGAGTAGTTGAATTGATGCAGTCAATCTCTTAGACTAGAGCTCACGAACCTGAATACACATACCCAAAGACAAAGAAACTTATACCATCAAAGTATCAGATTAAGTCCAATAGCGAAAGAATAACCCCGATGAATACTTTTCTCTCCCCCCGAAGAAAGTGTATGAAGCTCAAGAACCCGAAGTACCCGAATGCCCAAAGAGGGAATAACCGATAACATTGAAGAAGCAGGCCGAATCACTGATTATCTCTGCGGATATCTCTGCGGACGTCAATTCCGGAATAAGTGATTATATCTCTGAATCACTGGTTAAGCTCTCAAGTGAGACAGCTGAGCACCCCCAATGTACACAATTCTCTCTCCCCTGATGATTGCGATAACATCGAAATCATCACACACTTGTGTACCTCTTTTTATCTTCAGAAACTTTCATTTACATCACTTCCCCCACGTCGTTGGAATAATAACACAAAAAGCCTTGATGAGTAAAACCTTGAGGGTGTGTTTGGTAGGGAGAGTTGAAGGCAAAGAAAAGGAAATGACCTCATTTCTCTTGTTTGGTTACGTAGAGAAAAAGAGAGTGGAAAATTAAAAAGATTTTGGTGAGAAAATAGAGAGAGTTGAGTAGTGTAATTTAAGTAGCCACATTTCTTTTAATTTTGTGGAGAAATTGGAGAAATGGATTAATTTTTTTGAAAAAATGTTTTTTTTTTTTTTTTTTTTTTTTTTTTTTTTTTTTTTTTTTACATTTAAAAAAAATTAAAAAATTATATTTAAAAAAACATATAATTGTTTTTTAAAAAATAAGTTTTTTTTTAATAAATACATTTTTTTTTAATTATTTTTAAAAAATTATTTTTTTAAAAAATTATTTTTTTTTAAATATTTTTTTTATAATTTTTTTTTTAAATTTAATTTTTAAAAAAAAAATAAGTTATTTTTAAAAAAATAAGTTTTTTTAAAAAATAAGTTTTTAAAAAATTATTTTTTTTTAAAAAATAAGTTTTTTTAAAAAAATAAGTTTTTTTTTAAAAAAATTTATTTTTGAAAATTATTTTTTTTTAAATAATTTTTTTTTCATTTCTCGGGTCAAGTCTCTGTTGTTACCAAACATTAGAATTGAACAAAATTCTCTACTGATTTCTATTTTCTGAGATTATATTCTCTACTTCATTTCTTTTCTCTGAATTTCTCTCTACCAAACGTACCCTGAGTTTCTCTGCGGTCATGACATTTGTTTTTCCGGGATATCTTCAATCACTTAGAAGAGTTAAGTTCATCAAGTTTACTCGCCATGAGTCAAACCTTGAGTTTCTCTGCGGTAATAACATTTGTCTTCTCGGGATATCTTCAATCACTTAGAAGAATTAAGTTCATCAAGTTTACTAGCTTTGTGTTTAGATGTGAGTCTCCTTCCCCCTTGCTGGTTTTGACACTTCAGAATCAACAACATATTATAAGCCCATTTACTAGAAATCTTTTGAGAAGAACACTTGTAATCTTTGTGAGAATCAACTTGCTGAAGAATATGAGCAAGTCTAATTGGGGATTAAATCAAACATTTCACCCTCCCCCAATTAGTGCTCTCCCCTAGACTGACAATCTTATCGACAAATGCCCGGAGTATGAAGAAGTCTTTAGATCGTTAAATGCAACTCGTCTTTAGTCTTCTAACATGTAGCTGAAAATGTAGAACCGACTGTAGACTCGACCTTCTTCAGGATTGTCCAGTTGGGGAATAGATAGTTAACATCTTCATTCACACCAAAAAGCATCCCAATTAACTTACATCTTGCAAATCCCCTTTAACTAAAATCCCTCCCAATCAAACAAGAACAGAAAGATGTTCATCAAGGAAATCAGCAATCAGCCCGCACCGAGCACACTAAATGGTAACACCAAACCACCAATCATGTCACAATTCTCAATTTCCGGTCATTTTTCAAATTTATATTTTCATTAAACGTTTATTTTCCTATTAAATAAACGCTGTCGCGTAAACATTTATTTTGTACAATTGATCCGACACTTCCAAAAATTATCCCGATATATTTTTATATACTCATATTAAGATTATAAAAATAATATTATGAGTTTACCCGGTGTTTTAAATTTATTTTGTATATAAATTGTTGTATTTATATAATTACGACGGTTTTCGTAAAAACTACACGATAATTATTATTTCACTCAATTTTTGCAAGAAATGTATTTTTATAATTTTTATGACTTCAATATATTTTATTTTGCTCCGTTAAAATTTATTTTTTAGCTAACGCTACCTTAAATGCTTAAATAAATACACAAGTTATTAATTGTCCTTAATTATCTACACATTTATTCTACATTAAGATACTTAATTACTACTAAATGCATCTAGTCTATTTTATTTTACATATGTCGACCAACATGGTGAGTCACACACTCTTAAAACTAAATATCTTACATTTATATTGTATAATACTCACAACTTAACACATACAACTAAATATCCAAAGGTGTAAAAGATTTTTCCTCTCTTCCCCTCTTCTCACCATAACCGGCCATCATAGAGAAGCAAGAAGGTGATCACCATTTTTTTTTAAGTCAAGTTAATTAACAATTTAGTTACACTCTTGAGTAAGGTTTTGAAATAAAAACCTAGGGTGTTTAGGATTAACCTTTGTTCACTTCACCTCATCAAGTAACTAGTAAGCATCTCATATTCATTTTCATCTTTCATACTCATGTTATGTTCATATTATCATGTTTGAGTAAAACATACAAGTTATATGATGTCTATACCACTTAAATTGTTTATAAACTATATAAATTCATATATGTTATCCTATAATTACTCCTTGGAATATATCACTTTTGATGATGCCTAGGAACCCATGACACCCTAATAAGGTGTATGGTAGGATTAGAATAGCTTCGGAGTTGTTTTGAATTGGTTAGAATAGGTTTGGCGCGAGAAAAACCCATTTCGACAACAATAAATAGTGGTCTGATCTTAATTGTGAAATCTGGAAATCTCGACAGTTTACAAAAAATTTTGGGCTAGATATTTAGAAAATATACTTTAAAGCGAAAACGTGGCCGCTTGAATGGGTTAAAACGGAGTTATAACGAAGAAGTTATGCTATTTTGAAGTTTGACGACGAAAATTATTTGTTTCAGAAAATTCAGCATGTATTCTCAACTTTTTACGAGTCAAAAATGAGTCTTAAGCGTTATAAAATATGTCGACTTATCAAAAATATATTAGTATATATTATTACGATTCCGAGGACATATAAAACGTAGAAAATGGACTTGTAACGATTAAATTACACGCGATTTAACAAAGTTGCCGTAACTTTATTATATAAGAAAAACTAATATATTTCTATTAGACAAATATTACGGCCACGAAGAAACATGTTGAGGGTCGTTTTTAACAAGGATGTAATACTTTTTATAACGCGATGTCTTCTAGTAAAAGTAAGTTCGCCTAGCATATTTTCCAAAATGTCCAACCGTTCGTCAAACGGAGTTGTAACGAGTAAAATACGGTCACTCAAACTTTGCCGAAAACCACCCTTAAACAATATTTTGGACACAAGTACCATACTTTACCTATATTTTTCTCCATGATCGAGACCTCTATGATGAAAACTTAAATGCTAAAAATTTGAGATAATGATACAAGCTTCCCAAAACCATTGAGTTTGTTTCCTAACACTCAATGTGCACCATTTTACGACTAGCTTTTCGAGGCTATATAGTCACTTTCATGACTTGTCAAATTATATTATTTTGCGACGAAAAGCTATAAATTTTTGATAAATCACTAAACGACTATCGTAGGATGTTGTTTCCACGCAAATACTTGTAAAGTATTTTATAACATGACGAGATGTCATAAACATATATTTCGACGACAAACATTATTTTCAAATGCACAAGTGGTATGGATATCATATGAGTTTGCATGCACGACATTGTTTCATGATTTACATTAGAACATATCATTCATAATGGGTCGCGCTTAGAGATTGCGCCGCATTTCAGTGTATCCACCTTTGTCATCATAACTATTGCAACAGGTGAGTTCCATAGCCCCATTTTCTATTAATTGTTTACAAACTTTTGGGGGAGATACATGCTCAACTACTTGCTTTTACAAATACAGATACTCAAAACATTTACACTTTTATGCTACGCTATACTTTTTATACTTGATTGCATTATAAATGATTGCGTTATATACTTGATTGCGTTATACTTGATTGTGTTATACTAAACTTGAAAGTCTCCCAACATACACTGAGCAGTCCCCTCGTTCGCATGATAAGTCTCTTTGGATAACACATGCATTGAGTTTCGGAGATGAAGTAAAACTAATGCTATTACTTTCCTTATGAGCAACACAAAGTGTCCTTGGATAACACACGCATTAGGTTTCGGAGATGAAGTAGAACCAATGCTATTACTTTCCTTGTGAGCATCATACCCACCTGAGGTTTCTGGAGATGGAGTGGAGACTCATGACTAATTGCATAAGTTGATGCACGTGTACGCGATCAATATACTAGTTACATACTTAAAACATTTATACTTTTAACTACTATGATACATGCATACATGATTAACTATACATATTTTGGCAGTGGATTGTGAACACACAGGTTGCAAGTTTTGTATGGGCGGAACTTGGAACTGAGTGGATTTACGATACCTTTGCTTTGTGGACTATTCTATATGACCAAAAACTTTGCCTTTGTTGCATGAACGCTTTTTAAAAGCTTTACTTGTTAACCAAACTCTATGAACTCACTCAACCATTGTGTTGACACTTTTAGCATGTTTTATCTCAGGTATCTAAGGCATTCACTTCATGGCATGCATTTGGACATATCATAGAGTTGTGGTGACGACGCGTCACACATGGGATTTATGCATTTTAAAACATCGTTTGGCTTGTAACAAACTTATTTCGGCACAAATTGATTTTCATTTGGGACCTATACTTTGTAAACTCTGATTGTTTTAATAAATCAAACGATATTTTCAAAACGACACTTTAGGTTGTTCGATATAACTGTAACTTTGATGCTATGACAGTCCTCCCCAAGGTATTCCATTCAGCTGCAAAACAGGTAATTTGGGGGTGTGACAAATCACATCAAACAAGAACAGAGAGATCATTCAGAATCATCATGTTGATGTGTACGTGAAGCATTAACCGGAAACACTTTGTCAATAAACTCACCAGTCCGTATGAAGATGTCAACCAACGGCTCTAAGAAGAAACTCCATGTAAAGATGACCCGATAAGAAGAAGCTCGATTCTTACATGAGTTAGGAGCCGTATGACCATATATTCTGAGAAGTAACTCAACATGCAGAATTATCATACTTCTTCTCCCCCTCAAGAATTGCAGACGAAGTTGCCATTCTTGACTAAATAAGTGAAATCATCCAAATGTAGTCTATTCACACTTCTCCCCCGCAAAATTAGCACATGATGTCACCATCGTCATTATAGGTGAGCAAGTGGAATAAGAAAACAATCAACAATAGTCCGGTTCACTTGATGACTGAAGTGCATGGAAAAAGTATGAAGCATGTTGATGAGAATGGTCATAATAAGAAGATTTCTCTTCTTCAGAAGATAATGCGCACTGAAGCGTACACATTTCTTTTCTTTAGAGAAAGAGGCATGAATTGTTGTGTTCATACGTCATAAGAAGATTTCTCTTCTTCGGAAGATAATGCGCACTGAAACGTACACATTTCTTTTCTTTAGGGAACGAGGCTTGAACTGTTGTGTTCAAACGTCATAATGTTGAAGTACGAGGCCTGAACTGATGTGAACAGACGTCATAATCTCTCTCTTTTCAGCTCTCTTAGCAAAACATGTAATCATCCCCATTATCACACTGTAGGCTCTTTGTCGTGACAGCTGATGGAGAAAACCCAATATGATGAATTTGACCCTGAAGTAAACTAACCCGAACTCGTGACTTAAACTTGCACATATGTAACAAAGAGCGGTGTCGAGACTTCATCCTCTATTGAATCTCTAAGTACTCTATACTCTTCATCCAACCAACCATCAAGTATAAGACGTACATCACCTCTTGAAAATCCACAATTGAATGTGACACTGAGAACTACAACGTAACTCCTTTAAGTGATAGTTATTTTGTGGTGGTAAGAGCCCAATTCCCCTAAGTGGTAAAAGAAAAGGTAAAAGACACCCAACAATAACTAGATTTCCAAGTCTTCGTTTTTGATAATAAGCTCAAACAAGGATCATGAAGAATCTTCATCCAACCATCCCCGATACCTTCAGATACTAAGTACACTCGCCCGTGATATTTCACTTCAACCTCAAATAAATAATAGTGAATTAACTCCGTTGTCACATCTTGTTAAAAGCTCAAATCTAGCCTTCTTTGACATTTAAATGAACTTTGATAATGGTTTCATCCCAACCATGGTTAAAAGCACATAACCCCGTAAAACCATGTAATAACCAAACTACCATGACGAATATCCAAACACACATCCAATTCATGAGGTACACCCTTTTATCCCTTCTTTGAAGCAGAAACCGTAGCAACAGCATAAGATAAGATCCCGAAATACACTTTCCTTTCTCCAGGATGGTTCCATCATCACGGGATTTTACAATTCTATGGTTTAAACCGAGAAATAGTTTCTTTCGCGGGATTTTACAAAACCAAGAATAGACCGTAAGATAGATCCAGAAATGCACTTTACAATTACCAGGATGTTTCCATTGTCACGGGATTTTACAAGTCTATGATTTAAACCGAGAAATAGATTTTTTCGCGGGATTTTACAAAATCAAGAAAAAACCGCAAACAATGTTAGCTTGAATATGTTATGACAATTTTGGTTTTAGTGAGTATCTGTTTTATGGGAACATGCAGCGGTTCATCAACGGTTCATTATCCAACATCAACAACATCATCAACCATCCAATCAACACTTTGGTAAACATATCATTCACGCATTCTGTCGGCTATTGCAGTGACAACATGGAGAAGTAAACCCGATATGCCAAACTTGATCATGAAGTGAAATTCCCCAGATTTGTTACTTAAACTTGTACTAATCCTTGTGAAGAAGAAACGCTGTACCCAATGTACAAAACCTCTTGACATATCCTCAACTGCGTCAGACACCTAAGTGATAGCTACGTTGTGGGTTAAGCGAGAAAGAATCACAACCGTGACTAAATAGCCAAGTCTTGATCACACTCAATAAACGCCCAAACAAGTTATCTTCGCGGATGGGTAGAAAGAAAGAAGACTAAATAAGTAAACGCGCCCGGAAAACCTCACTTCAAATTCAAATAAGAAATACCGTCCAAACAACCCCGTAGTCAACTTTGTTCAAATAACCAATTTCAAGCCTAGACATAATGTACACGTGAAAAAGCATAAACCAATAGTATCAAACCCATAACACAACAAATCACATCATCAACCCTCATAACCAATCTAATCTCATCGTCCCAGTCAAATCATCCAACTTAACATTCTCACATATCATGGTACTAATTAGTGTAATGCATCCGGTTTTAACGCCCATTAGTCCAAATCTCATCAGTAGCAGCACTACGCAGTTCATACCAAGTATAACATCATACTAAGCCACTAATATCCTGAATCTCATGACACACAATTGCCTCGAAACCATCAAACGTACAAAAATTCAATGACGGTCTCGCTATATATATATCACATTTTATCAAAATTTTGATTTAGCATAGACCATTGTGAGAAAATCATGTTAACAAAATTTTATAAAACTATGATATAAGAACCGTTTATGCCCATACACATTGTTAATAATCATGATACCAAATCAAAGGAATTCACGCAGCCCATTTATCCATAACTTTCATTCGGCCCAATCATCCTTACTCCCAAATCCTCATATTAACAGTTCCATAGCCCATCTAAACCAATGCTCACCCTAATTATTAGGGTATAAAACTGTTCTCACCTCTCACACTTACCCTAATATTTCTCCACATATCACACGCAGTCAAACTCTTCAATCTCTGAAGAATGCTTTACAAACCCTAAAATCACACATCAATTTACTCCGCCCCATCAGACTTGACCAAAAAAATGTTTCATCAATTAACGTCAAATGCTGAACCAATGAAATCATATGCACCGTTCGCTCACCACAGGGATGGTTTGAGAATCATCATCATAGCCACAGGTATGGTATGATGATGGAGAGTGTTTTGAGATCGATCTTTGGTCGAAGGTAAGTATTAAATCATTTAATGTTTTGATGAGACACACGAACCATTGAAAGACGAATTAACATCTATTGTTCAATTCATTTCAAGGTTCGTATAATCATTTTAGGTTTAACATTCGAGCAAGAATCAATGATGGAAATCTATTTCGTGATAATGGCCATTGGTCTTGATGTACTTAAAAGTACCACGAACATAGAAATCTGAGATTCAATTGATTTTCTTCATCATTTTAGTCCGAGTCTTGATGAGATCCGTGATGATGTTCTGTTGTGGTTAGATTGGATCTGAAAAGAAATCATTGCTTTTAAGCTCAACCACAAGAAAACAGAACAAACTGAGATCGAATGATGTTTTTCATTCTTGATTCGAGTTATGATTGTGTTAGAATGAGATGGAGGATGTGATGATTGAGTCGGAGTTGGTAAATGGGTATGAGATAAATGGATTGGTTCGTGATTTGAATGATTGCCTTCTTTTCTTTTCATTTTCATTTCTATAAAAAATGAACAGGTGGTATATTGAGATTGAGGTCGAGCTGTTTCATGTTTGGTATTAATGGTCATGTAGTCGAGTCATTAACGTTAACGCATAACCTTTCTTTATCTTCTTCTCATTCATATCTGTCAAGTCGCTAGTCTTCTGATTCAAGTTGCTAGCTGAGTTTTTTGAGTCAAGTCGCTAGCATAAAATTGAGAGCAAGTCGCTACTTGTTTTAACCCATACAAGTCGCTACAACTTATTCAAGAACAAGTCACTAACATTTTAGTTTGACTCAAAAATCAAACCGTCACCAAGTCGCTTCAATTTTTTACCACAACTCGCAAACTTGTAAAGACAAGTTGCTAGCAGATTTTGACCAACTCGCCATTGACCATTTGACCATACACTGAATTTGGACAATAAGACCAAGTCACTATTAAGAACACTGACCCCAAATCGCTAATAAGAAAAAGTATGTTAAAAACAGTTTTAGCTTAAAAACCTGCTTAAGTTAGATATAGATACAAAAAGGTTTATCAAAACAGTTTAACCTTAAAACAGATAACCATGTTGTACCAGCAGATTCATGACAAAAATAGTTTATGACAACCATAAAACAGTCAACAGTTTCATAACCCCAACATAACTTGCATCAACCCACGAATCAAAACACATAAAAACAGCCAACCCATCAAATAAGCAATATAAACCACATACAACATGCCGTAAAAAACCATACGAATCATCAAAAAAATAATACAACCTGGCACTGATGCCAATTGTTAGGATCCTACATATATTGTGTTTGATGATTCGGGTGGTCTTGGATGATCAAAATACATGTTTGCCATTAGAGAGAGAAAGTAGAGAGTTGGGAGATTTCTTGGTAGAGACTTGCTTCACTAAAAATGTAAGGTTAGATTAAAGAGCTCCACCCCTTCCATGGATGGAAGGGGTATTTATACTGACAACATATACGTCCTCCTGACGGACTGTGGATCAGGAATACAGTGGGTAAACACCCCTCCTTCCTCCACGGT
The DNA here is from genome assembly GCA_019973895.1 of Chrysanthemum seticuspe. Classification (NCBI taxonomy): domain Eukaryota; kingdom Viridiplantae; phylum Streptophyta; class Magnoliopsida; order Asterales; family Asteraceae; genus Chrysanthemum; species Chrysanthemum seticuspe. The sequence continues at coordinate 131,517,199 of BPTQ01000001.1, read as the reverse complement.
GTTACACTAAACTAATCTACGCTACTAATTAACTAATTAACTATAAAACAACGTAAATAACTACAAGTATACGAGCTAACATATGCTAGATTATAATTGGGGTGACCGACACTTTAACATGGAATTTCCAATTCCTAACACCGTGTGTTTCAGATTTGATTTTCTGTGGTCACTCCCCAAAGTTTAAACCTTTGGTTAAACTTAAGTGTGAGGGGGGGGGTGCCACCTTTTAATAAGACCTTTTGTTTGTTTATAAGATTTTGCGCAGGGAATAATTTCTCCAGTGGACGCTAGGAATGAAGAAAAGAATTTTAAGCTGACAAACTCATTGACATATCTTGTTTCATCTCTATTTTCTCTATTTCTATACTTTGAAGTTCGTTTTTCATTGAGGACAATGTCTAACTTAAGTGTGGGGGGGGTGAATAAGAAAAATTAGAGTTTTTATGCTTAAATTTTAAATTTTGTTTGCCCTTGTGATCTAGTTGTTTTCACATTTTTAGGATTATATATTAGAATAACTGGATCAAACCACTGGTAAAACTGGTAATATTTGAAACTTCGAGATGTGTTCCAATTACTATTGCAATCCATTCTAGGATCGATAAACATTTGCTAGCACATATTATAACCCTTTTCCACAAATTATGAGGATTGGAAGCCTGTTCTATATATAGCATACATCTTTTATGCTTGGATCTTTTGCTATGAGTGTGCCGGTGATTTTATTTATTCTAGAACTTGTACTTGTGAATCATTACCAAAACGCAGTGAGATCACATTCGTGCGATATAAGTGAATTCGTGTGATAAAGAGGCAGCTTAGGATTTATCCCAAATGGCCTTCCACTTTACATCCAATGATATCGTAGCTAGCCACATCGGTTAGTTAACCACCCACATGGACCCATTTGTAGTGCTCATCTTTAGCACTAGATACCCCTAGTTACACCCTCTGAGCCATCCTTTTCATTTTTTGCTTCACCCAGAAAATACAAAAAGATTTTACACTTTAAACCTTAGCCTAACCCGTATCAATGTCTAAACGATTGGTTGCTAGTCACCTAGAAAGTGAAGATTGTTCAAATGATTATGAGTACCACATCTTGTGAGATTGATTGAGCCATTTCATGAGTTTGAGTCAAAAAAAAAATTGTGTGTTGAAAGTATGGAAATAATAGCCAATGTGCTATGATCGAAGAAAAATTGTCATGGCAAAGCAAAAAGATGTGGAAAGCGGAAAAGAAGAAATTGAAGCTATAATCATTTATTGGTTCGTGGAATGTTTGGTAGCTAGCAACACGGGTATTAGAATTGATTTTATTTTTATTTTAACACTAATTTCATAAACATTCCCATGCCTTATCCATACCCTTAACCCGAAGCCATATCATTATAACCCGAATAAAAGACCTCTTTAGATGTTTTTACTTGGTGCTCACGCCACGTCGGTGGAGTTTTGTTTCTTGTACAAGCTTATAGTAATAATCTAATCATGACTGAGCAATGAGTGTGATTTATCTTGTTACTCCACTAAAATGAGTGATTAAGTGAATTATATTTCGTTCCTTTTTCGTGAGGTGTTTTGAAATGTTAATCATGCAAGAAAATCATTGGATATTGTCAAACATCTTGATGTTTCACCTTTATAAAACATAATTGATTAATCTTCTCTCGTATTTATACTTGGTTGATTTGCATCATATTTTTCATAATCACGATCTTGTACCAGTGGATATTTTCCCTAGATTTGCTTTAGGGCAAGCAAAGTTTAAGTGTGGCGGAATTTGATAACTCTCAGATTGTGCATGTTTCTAGTAGCATTATGTGTGCTTTTATATATGTTATTTGGTTATATTTGCGTGATTTTAGTGCTTAAACGCATCAAAAGATGTTTGTCTAGTGTTTATAACCAAGTGCAGGGAAACAGAAGGAAAGTAAAGAAATGTTTAGCAAATAGAATATTCCTGTTTTAGTGAAGCAGATCAAGCACAAATCAGTATCTCAAGTATCTTTGAAGACCATAGTGATTGAAGAACCAAGGTCTACAAGATAATGGAAGTAAAGACCAAGTTTTCGTAACTCAGGAAATCCAACCAGATCGGTTGCGAGTGAAACCGGATCAGTTGGAAAATGACCAAAAATGCCATCACCAACCATTCGGTCGCCACTCGCAAACGGAACGGTTGGCCCTTTTGTAGAAGACCAACCGGATCGGTTGGTCGTGTAACCGATCCAGTTGGAGAAGCTGCATCTGCCAAATCTTCATCACTAAGTTTCCCCTTTGCATCCAAACGATTCTAGGTCCTTCTCTTGGTGTATTCTAGTCTCTTCCTTACTCCTTGGAGGCCAAGTTCTGCAATTAATACCCTAGGCTTTGGAACTTGTATAAATAGAGGTCATTTGTGAGCATATGAGACACACACTTCAATACAAATCTCTCTACTCATCAAACAAAGCTTTTAAGCTCTCAAATTCGTCCTTAGAAGTCCAGGGAAGTTTGGAGTTTCAGAAGTTCCACATTTGGAGGCCAAATCACCAAGAAGTCTACCCCAATACTTTGGGAATCATTACTTTACCATTTGTAATCTTATTCCAAGCATTGTAAGACTTTTAATCATGTTTTCTAATGTTCAAAGTTCTAAGTTTATGTTTATGTTTGCTATGAGTGGCTAGTTTCTTTATACACTTGCTTAAATGATGTTGATTGTCATATGATTAGTTAGTGATTGTGTTAACATGTTTTAATTCAATTTCAAGTTGATTCTAAGATCCAATTGTGCTAAAGTTTCATTGTGACATTTGTTAATCAAGTTTGATTAGTTGATAGTAATCGTAGAGGTCGAAAGAACTTATTGTTATTCAACTAGTCATAATCATTTTGTCTATGGATGATTGTTTTTACCCATTATTCTTGATTATACAAAGGAACTAAGGTGTGGTTGTAATAGAAACACTTTTTGATTATCAAATTGGATTGGTTGGAAACATCTAAAAGGTCGTAAGATTAGTTGTTGAGAATCAATTGTAGCCTTTTGTCTATGATCGGTTACCTTTTGTATTGACCATTTCTTAAGCAATTTGATGAAACAAGTGGATGTTTTTGTGTTTAAGTTTATGTATGTAGACTTATGAAACTTGAATTGATCTTGAATTGATTGGTTAAACGTAATGCTTGTTTTTATGAACTAAAATCTTGACGAAGGTTTAACTTGTAAGAACAATAGATTAGTTCCCAAACTAATTATCATAAACAACATGTTAAGAGGTTAACACAATCACATTAATCTATGATATGAAACTAGTTTAAGCAAGTGTATTTTTTAATCATCTGAATTTCATTATATCTATTTGCTTTGTTATATGTTTTGGATAGACTCTGTTGATTCAAACTTGTGTTTAGATTCACTCAAATCCCTGCGAACGATCCCGACTTACCTTCATAATCTTGCTATAACGGACGAGTATACTTGCTCGTATGTGTTATTGGTAATATTGGTAATTCACCTTTTATAAATTTAAAACTTTTACACACGTAACACATCATGGATGTAACTCTGTTTCAATTGACTCAGGATAACATGGAAGAGGATCCTGTTATGATGTTAGTCTGTTACAAGTGTGTGACACTAGTAACTTAGGCAATGCAGTTGATGATTCAATTCAAGCAAATGAAGAGAACACTTGTCAGGAGAATGATGCACAACTTGGTATGGTCCAAGTAGGTCAAAGTAATGAGTTAGGTGAAGCAGGAACAACCAGTAATATAAGTGATGACATGCAGTTGGAAAATTATTTACCTGTGATGGTTGATGATGTCTTTTTGTAGGACCTTAAATCTATCAACCTTATCACAAACCCACTTAAAGAATACAAGTATCACCACGTGAAACCACGCTACGCGTAGAACACGTTCAACACAAACACAAACCTATGCGTAAATAAAGAAGGAAAGATTAAGTGAGATGGTGACTTGATGTTATGCGTATGAACAAGATATAAAGATGAAAACAATAAGATGTTATATTGCTCCAAAGAAAACACACACACACACACTCAAGCACACCCCTCAAATGAGACTTTGAGGGGTTTATATAGTACAAGTAACATGATGCCCTAAAAGGCTTTCTATGGGCTTCGTGGGTTGGACATGGGTTGGATTGGATAAAAGGAAAGCTTAACATAACTAGTACCCATTTAGCTTAGTCCAATCCACGAGCCCGTTGACTATTCTATCACGATATCTAACACACGATATAAATTTCCTAATAGTGAATGACCATCACTTCTAATAAAAACTATTAAGGCTAACAATCTCCCCCTAAGGGGTGGTCATTCAAAAGATGCTCCACTTGATTAGTTCTATACTTTTCTCGAGCTTGAACTTTGTGTGCAGATATAGATTAGTCTTAATTCATTTTTCCTTCATGCTTTGTGATCAGTTAATGTGGTATAGAGCCATTTGTCAACTTCGTTGGTTAGGTGTCTCCACGTCCTTCTCCACCATGCTCACACTTCTATTTGTCTTTTGGTTACCAATGATGTAGTTCTCGAGTCTTTAAACGTTGTAGATTCTTTGACATTGACGAAGAATCATATTTGACTTTGTGTTGCCTTTGATTTTGATGAGAACTTTCATGTGTTGTTGGTATGAGCATGTGGAGAGTCTGCACGATCAATCCGCTCCGGAGCTTCCATAAGAAGAAAACATAAAAACAGGTTAGTAATAAGCAGATTCTGGCACTTACAAGTTTGAATTTTGAGGGTGTTAACAGCATAGTGTGAAAACACGTCTCTAATTCTCACAAGGGCCGTTCCTGAACTGGAGTCCCACAAGTGAGATAACGCGATATACCGAAGTACATCTACAGTTTAGATGAGTCGCTGGAGTACACCGAAGCATCACTCCACGACTGTAGACCGTTTGAGACACACTAAGCGTAATCCACGGGGAGTTACCGAAGTGACCTGCTGTCAGGGCTGCTTGATGTTGACCCTGGCAGGAGTTTCCATTCAATCATTTAAGATCACAGATGTGAAACTTCTCATAAATGTTCTGGCAGATTGCTAAGATCTGCGTAGGACTCTAGAATATACCACTTGTGTCCTTATTGATGAACAACAAGCGATGTCATGTCATGTGTTCCTATGAGATCTTTTGATGAATCTCGTGGCTCTAGACTCAATTAGTGCATTTTGGTTTTCCTAAGCGGAGACTAGGGAGAGCGTCTCCTTCTTCAATATCAACGATCTCTAAGAGAAAGTCGATAGATTATGTAGGGTTCCCAGTGAGAATGAAACAAATCCTTTTAAGAGGAATTGAGTGGCTAGAAGGTTTAGTGCAGTGCGTCACTGGGTCCATGACGTCTTTGCTTCAATACCAGTGTCATCTTAGTGACAACCAGTAGCAGATGAGTTGAACCCGATTTCTGCCCTAAGGTTGAATATGGAGGGCTATTTCTTTTCACCCTTTCTTTTACATTCCTTTTTAATTCTTCAACCCCTTCTTTCTCCTTACTCACATTACTCCTTTTTTCAATCATTCCTAAGGACTTCTAATACTAACTATGGGTATTGTCCTTGGGTAGATCCCTCCGGCTCTGGTGGATCATAGGACGGATTTACCTATCCTTAGTCACCTTATAACTCCATGACTGTCCTATTGTTTCCATAAAACCATTTTTCATGAAAATCTCTCAGAATGTTTATGATAGAAAACATGTTTGAAACATTCCGAGAGTTTTATATTTTCAGAAACACTCCCCCTTCACATGTGCTTATAAGTTTTGACAGAAATCTGCACATAGAGGGTAGAGTTTGCACTTTTTGAATTGATCGACTTTAAATGAGCTAGACCGATTCGAGACACGTTTACATCACTAGATAACTAGCTTGAAATTATTACCCGTCCTGGTCAAGTCCATAGAAAGTTTCTCGAGATGGTATATTATTCTGACTTTGATTCTCGTCAATTCATTGGTTCTGTCTGAGTCGAGCTCATTTTGAGATTCAAACAACGATTTTGATCATATTTTAATCACGTCTCCTCCCCCTCAAAAATAGCAATTCGTGATATTTTTTATATCAACGGATTAAACAACATTTTAGAATCTTTTGGGGAGACAAACGGATTTGATTTAAGCATGATTTTTGAACATTTTGGTTTTATACTCCCCCTTTAATAAAGCATAATCAATTAAAGGGTTTTAAAGGGAGTTATCGTGAGCACAAAATATTTTGAAAGATTTTGAAAATCTTTTTGAACAATCTTGAAAAAGGTGCTCAAGATGATGATGATTTCTCACCAGTTTTAAATGTAGTGTACTGAAGCGTACACATGATTTTTTCTTTAAAAACACGAGTTTTGATCTGAAATAATCAAAAGTCATCATTTTGGTCCAGGTTTCGTACTGAAGTATACGAAAACCATTATTGAAGAAATTTTGAGAAACGACATGTTTTAGAAAACATATAAATAACTCTCGCTCAAGCATCTGTACATGCCCGTATCATTGTTGAATGACATTTCTAGAAACGTATAGAATATCGATTATACGAGAGACATGTCGTGAGATGAATATTTTTGGATTTTTGATTTTCTATTGTTTTTGAATTTTTTGAAAGTTTTATATTTTTATATTTTGTTTTTGTTGGTTTTTCAAATTTTGTATTTTGTTTTTCAAAAATATTTATAGCGAAGCGTTTTGGAAAATCATTTTCAAGAAGATTCGAGAAGACGTTCTAACTCCTCAGGGGTTAGGCTTCGCATTCCAATTCGTCGAACTAAATAGTCAAACCTTTCTTTTGGAAGGGCTTTAGTTAGTAGATCGGCGAGTTGGTAATCAGTCTTCACGAAGAATAATTCAACAGTACCTTCTTCTACGTGTTCTTTTATGAAGTGATAGCGTACTCTGATATGTTTAGTCTTTGAGTGATGAACAGGATTGCATGATATGGCTATGGCACTTTTCGAGTCACAATACATAGGTATTTTATCAAAAGTAAAGCCATAATCTGTGAGTTGTGTTCTCATCCATAGAACTTGAGCACAACACGCAGATAGAGACACATACTCAGCTTCAGCGGTTGAAAGTGCAGTGCAATCTTGTTTCTTTGAAGACCAGCTTACTAACTTTTCACCCAAAAATTGTGCTCCTCCGGATGTATTTTTTGCTGTAACTTGGTCACCTGCGTGGCCCGCATCTGAAAAGGCAACTAGATCAAATCCGGATTCCTTCAGATACCAAAGTCCCATGTGAATGGATGTCTTCAGGTACCGAAAGATCCGTTTAACCTCTTTGAGGTGCAGTTCGGCAGGCTTTGCCTGAAACCGTGCTAATAAGCAAACAGCAAAATGAATATCGGGTCGACTAGCAGTAAGATACATGAGAGAACCAATCATGCTCCGATATTTCTTCGGATCAATAGGTTTCCCAAACAAATTGGCTCCAATTTTTGGTGAAGTTACCATTGGTGTTCCGACTGAGTCACAATTATCCATACCATGATTTTTCAAAATCTCAGTTGTGTATTTAGCTTGATTAATAAAAATTCCACGAGAAGACTGATGTATTTGTAAACTAAGAAAGAATTTTAGTTCCCCCATCATGGACATTTCAAATTTACTTTTCATGAGATTTTCAAAATGTTTTGAAAGATTTGGATTAGTGGACCCAAAGATGATGTCGTCCACATAAATCTAAACGATCAAAATGTCGTTTTTGCATTTTTGAGTAAATAAGGTAGGATCAACTGTTCCTTTGGTGAAATTGTTTTGGATAAGGAAAGAGAACAGTTCGTCATACCACGCTCTCGGAGCTTGTTTCAATCCATAGATCGCCTTTTTGAGTTTGTAGACGTAGTCTGGATGTTCCATGTCGATGAAGCCTTCTGGCTAACTCATGTACACTTCTTCTTTCAGAGTTCCATTCAAGAACGCGGTCTTAATGTCTATCTGATAAACCGTGATGTTTTTGTGAGCTGAATAGGCTAAGAATATCCTGACTGCTTCAAGTCTAGCTACCGGCGCGAATGACTCTTCAAAGTCTATCCCTTCCTCTTGTCTGTATCCTTTGGCCACAAGACGAGCTTTGTTGCGAATAACAGTCATCTCTTCATCCCTTTTGTTCTTCCATAACCATTTGAGATCAATAACGCGAATGTCAATTGGTCTTGGAACCATTTCCCAAGAGTCATGAAGACGGTATTGGAGAAGTTCCTCCTGCATTGCTTCTATCCATGCGGGTTCTGCCATTGCCTCCCGAATGTTCTTTGGTTCAATATTGCTAATTGAGCAAAGGTAAATGCACAAGTCGCAATCGGTGGCAAGTTGGCGTCTCGTCTGAATTGGCCTTGAAGGTTCACCAATAACTTGTTCAATTGGGTAGTCTTTTGTCCACTTCAGATTAGAAGGATACCGTTGGTTAAACGTATGCGAGTTAGATGGTTCTCGTAAGCATGAAGATGATTCAGCTGATTCTGTGGCAAACGGGTTTTCAAATAGGTCTTCATCTAACGTTGCATCGTTCTGGTGTTGGTTTTGCTCATCAACTGCTGGTAGAACGGGTGCAATAGCTAGAGTAGATGTAGATGATGTTGATGGAGTTGGTGCATTGGTTTTGACCGTTGTAGATGCATCTTCTGTTGGTGGTGGTGGTGGATGATTTTGAGCGGGTGCAGCGGAATGATGGTTGGATGCATTTGTCGAAGTTCCACCATAGTATTCATCGAACATTAACTCGAAGAAATTCTCCCATTCTTGTTCTTTAGGATTGTCAAACGAAGTTGATTGAGCTCTTTGAGGTACGAGTCCTGAACTGATGTGTCCAGAAGTCTGTTGGTTTAGTGCGGGTTCTAGAGCGAGTCTCTCAGAAGCCATGTGTGAAAGTTCATCAAATTTCACATTCATCGTCTCCATGATCCTCCTAGTTCTTCTGTTATACACCCTGAATGCCCTCGAGTTATCTGAGTATCCAATGAAGATTCCAATATCACCTTTTGCTCTCAGTTTACCTAGATCTTCTCTGTCGTTCGTTGGATAGCACAAAGCGCCAAACACGTGAAAGTAAGAGATATCAGGTTTTCTATTGTTCACTATCTCATATAGGGTTTTATTGAATCTAGGATGGATTAGGGATCGGTTCTGAGTGAAACAAGCAGTGGCAACAGCATCAGCCCATAGAAATAACGGTGCACTAGAATAGATTAGCATTGTGCGAGCAGCTTCCACAAGAGTTCTATTTCTTCTTTCAACTACCCCATTCTGTTGTGGACTTCTAACAACTGATGTCTGATGTGTAATTCCAACATCTTCAAAATAAGATCTTAACTCCTAATTTGTGAATTATGTGTTGTTGTCTGTTCTTACAACCCTTACTGGAGTTTGAAGAAGTACTTGAATACGCTTCAGAAAGGTGATGATGATGCCTGGTGCTTCGTCTTTTGATCTCAGAAACTTAACCCATGTATATCTCGAATAATCATCGACGATAACGAGAATATACTTTTTCCCATTAATGCTTTCAACTCTCATTGGGCCACATAAGTCCATGTGCAACATATGTAACTTTGCTTCCGAACTAGGTACGGTTTTGGGTTTATATGTTGCTCTTTTGCTTTTTCCTTGTTCGCATGATGGACATAGTGATCCTTGGTGTATTTGAACTTTGGAAGTCCATTGACGATGTTGTCTTTGGCCAGTTTGTTGATGGTGTCGAAATTGAGATGGGATAACCGTCTATGCTACAACCAGGACTTTGTTCCAGATGCTCGTGTCATAAGACATATTGGTGATGAAGAGGCCATTTGGTTAATGTCGATAGCATACAAGTTTGTATCACGATTCCCAGTTAAGAGATCAGTGTCATCCAAGTTTCTAACGAAGCAAGCATTTTTCCTAAAAGCAACCTCTAAATCTGCATCACAGAACTGCCCGACTGAAAACAAATTGTGTCCCAACCCTTCGACATAGTAAACCCGAGTGATCAAATAATTTCCAAAAGGTAGATCTCCATAACCCATGATAGCTGCTACATGATCATTTCCAAAACGTACGATTCCCATGAATTTCCAGATGAAATTGATCAGCAGCTTCAGATTCCCGGTCATGTGCTTGGAGCAACCCGAGTCGACGATCCAAAGACAAATTTTCATAACCTACCAGTAACAGAAAAATAATATTTTGGAAACCGTGTTGATTTTGGTTCCTTTAGGTTAGAGGTAAGATCCTAATCACACTCAAAGAGGTTTGCTATAGGGAATTCTGGTTTTTCACTCATTGTACCATCCTGGAGTGTGAAAGTTCTACCTGTGGGTTTCCAAATATCATCCCTAAAGTAAACACTATGGTTCTTGTCAATAGTGTAAAGCCTAAGTTTTGCAACTAGTCTTCCTACTCGTTTAGCGTAAGATCTTTTTGGAACGTTCTTCTTAACAGGCTTATCATTCACATTCTTAGAAACACAATCATCTTGAACAGTAATTAAAGATTTCTTGCAAGTTAAACAGAGAGATTCAACACATTCATTAGACTTAGCAAGTTGCATAGGTTCAGTACATTTCGATGAAATGTCTTTCTTATTCAAAAAGGGTAAATTCCTAGGGTGTTCTTCTACTTTCTTCTCTTTATTCAAGCTACTACTCTTAGAGGCATACGAGACTCTATTGTTCCTTGTATTGCTCTTAGGCTTTAGTCTGCTGCTCCTAGAGGTGCTTTCTAGTCCTGTAGAAGGTAAGGCACACGCATTAGGATTCACATTTTTATCAAGGGAGATGGTTTCAGCTTTCCTAGTCTCTTTAGAGTGCTTTTCTAAACTTAGGTCGTTTGTTCCATATGTTTTAGATGTGGAGGCAGACGCATTAGTGGTACTCATATTAAAAAGGCCAGGAGCTAAAACTTTTGGTTTCTCGATAACCGCTTTTCCTTTATCAACATTTTGTTTAGGCAAGGCAGGTGGAGTGACTGGTTTGGATAAATCATTTTTCTCATTGACTTTTGGAGGAGGCATTGAAACAGACATTTTTTGTTTTAAAACCGGTTTGGGAACATTTGCTTTCTCCGCAGTCAATGGTTTTTTAATCTTAGTATCCACTGCCTTTCCTTTTTGACATTCCAGCTGAACCCTCAAAAGATCATTTTTCTCTTTCATGTCATTGTAGGCACGCTCATACGACAATTTGTCATACTTGCATTCCTCAGTTTTTCGATCAAGTTGTTTAAAATATGAGACATTTTCTTTTTCAAGTTTCTCAAGTGCTTTTTCATATTTTGAAACAATTTTGGAGGTCTCAGACTGGAGTCTTTCATGATCTTCAACAGAATATGTTTGTAAAATAATAGACATAATATCAGTAGTCAGAACATCTTCGAAGAGAGAGTCATTTAAATTTTCCAAAACTTTGATGTGTTCAACACTTTCATTAGCTTGCTTTACCAGGGATTTATGATCCTTGACAAAGTCAACTGTTTCTTTCAAAAATGCTTGTTCAAAATGAATTACCCTTGCACTGATGGCATTCAGCTGAGGGGCAATTTGAGTTTCAAAGTACTTTTTATTTTCATTATCAAAACTATTAAACCAGATGTTTGTTGTAATATTGGTTTTAGTTTTAACAGTGTCTTGAAGATCCGCAATTCTAGTTTTCACATTTTCTAAAATACTTCTCGCATCACTTGTGTTAAAAGGATTGTTTGAAGACATTTGTTCAATGTTCGAAAGAGAATTTGAGACAACAACTGGTTTTGAAACAGATTTTGAAACAGGTGTTGACTCTTTGTTTGAAACACTTGGTGTGATGGAAAACTTTGACTTTTCTTTTTGATTAACAAAATTAATTCCGTTAATATTGTTCCATTTGTTATAATCAATTGGTTTGATTTCCGAATTCTTTTGTTTCATTTTTGATCTACTCTCCTCAGATAGTTCTAACGTTTCAAGAGAATCACGAACAATAATGGGTTCATGTAAGGCTTTTCCATTGTTTAACACATTCTGAGGTTTCTGAGGTTTCTGAGCTTTCTTGAGGAACGAAGAAGGGTCGTTACCAAGTGCCATTCTATGATTAGTATGAAAACGCGAATTTACTTGATCAGAAAGCATCTTGATTGTTTGAGCAGAATGACCCGTTTTAAGAAGCAAATTTTCCAAAATTTGGATTTTTTCATTTTTATCAAGAATTTCATCAAGAAGAGAATCTTTTCGTTTTGAAAAATCAGTAATCAACTGCTTTTTCTCTTTTTCAAGATTAGAAAACAATTCTTTTTGTTTAGAAAGTTGGTTATTTAAATCAGAAATTTCCTTGTTTAAAGATTTAATTTTTAAGTTCAAATTCACATCAAGTGTGTTATACTTGATTTGCAAAAGTTGTTCTTTAGAAACCAAATTTCGATAACCAATTTCTAATTCTGATTCTTTGTTTTTATGAAATTCAAAGGCTTTTGCATTCTGCTTGTAACTCTCAAGCTCAGCGGTCAATTTAGCATTCGCGGCCTTAACTTCGCGATTGACCATTCTAACTTTCTCAATTTCAATGCCACAATTATTGATTAATGATTCAAAATAAGCACGTGTTTCCTCATCAGTCTCAGTATTTTGTGCCACACAGTCTCCACTAGGATCCACATCTGGAGTCTCAAAGTTAGTATTGCTACAACTCGGATTGTCCATGTATGTATCATAAGTAGGTGCTGATGTCACAGAATGTTGTTCGTCATGAGTAAACACATCAAATATGACATTTTTATAACATGGATCAGTGATTGGTACCTCAGATACTACGTTGGCATCATAGACAGGAGGTGCGTCAGAATCAGTGTCGTACTTAGTCTCCTGAAGATTTGCCATGAAGATGCAGTTTGCATTGAGTTCCTCGAGGTCTTCCAAATCATCCATAATAGCCATGAAGTCATGTTCCTCAGCACTCAATTGAAGTCCAGATTGTTCTTATTGTACCAACATGATAGCTTTATGAAGATACGCAAGATCCTTCTTTTTCGGCTTAGTTGGACAATTCCTTGCCATGTGACCCACTCCTTGACAGTTATAACACTTAACCTGATTACCCTGATTCACATTTCCATAATTCCCAACGACTGGAGCTGCAACATTCCCATTCTGATTACCCACTGCTCTATTCCCAACATTCTGACCCAACTGATTACCCTGATTCGGAACCGCCTGATTACCCATGCGAAATCCAGTAGCATATCCCTGCTGATTCCCAATAACTCCAACCATTTGTCCTTGATGACCCATATTCACACCCGGCTGTGCAATTTGCCTGTTGCGAGTGTTTGATGAAATCCTTTGGTTGTTGTTAGTTGGTGTGGAATAGCGACCTCTGAATGCTTTACCCAATAAAGAAAATACTTGTAACAAAGCTTCTTCGGGTTCCATTTCAAGATCAGTGATTCCTTGTTCCTGGTAATGTTGTTGTTCTGGTGGATAGGTTTGTTGTTGAGGGATAACAGCTTGTTGTTGTGGAATGTATTGCTGCAAGTTGTTGTTAGTGGAAGATGATGAAGCTTGTTGTTGTGTATTCACTGGAGTTTGAGTCTTTGCAATGAGTGCCAATGGATCATGATTCTTTGCTAATCTTTCTTGCCTGACTTCATTCACTTCATTTTGGTTTTGTTTCAAAAAATCGTTGAGTTGATCAAAGTTCACTTGATGTAAGTCTTTTGTTTGGTTGACAATAGTGACATATCGTCCCCATTCTTCTGGTAGATTGTTCAAGAACTTGATGTTGCTCACGATAGTTCTGGGTGTCAACTTGTTTCTGATCAGCTCATTCATTCAAGTGCAAAACCTTCCATAGTAGGATTCAATGGATTCTCCTGGAGTAGATGTAAACTTCTCCCAAGCAGTTAGAAGCTTGTTCTCAGTATCTTGTTGACCAATTTCAGTTCCATGACAAAGCCGTCTAACACGTTCCCACATATCGAAAGCAGTTTCACAACTGTCTACAGCAGCAAAGATGTCTCTTGGTAAACCCAGTTGGACAATATGAATTGCCATGTCATCTACTTCGACTTGTTTCTGATCCTCTTTAGAGTATTCCGATTCTTTTTGAAGACCAAAAAATGGTGGGACGGGAGGTGTTGCATCAGCATTTCCAGGGTCTTGGACTTGTCGAGGTATGAAGGGTCCATCCTGAATGGATTTGATCATTAATTTTCCATTAGGTTTTGTCTTGATGTAACGAAGCATTCGACTTGTCCATTGAAGATAACCACCTTGTTCCATAATTGGAGGACGGTTTTCGGCACCGGCTGCATGAATGTCTTGTTGAGTAGCCATTGATGAAGGTATGATATGATAAAGTTGATGTGGGATCGATTCAACGATAAAGGAGTTGTGTTGGATGAAGATTAAGCTCGGTTGTTATAGTGAAAATTTGGTCTAAAAACTTAAAAACCTCAATAACTTCTTTTCGGAGCGTTTTTAGGACATGAAGGTTCGGCGGTCTATTCTCCTTGTTCCCACGGTCGTTTTGATGGGTAGAACGCTGAAAACAGAGTTAGGGTTCAAAATTTATAGCCGTTTGAAGTTTTGCTCAAAATCTTACTCGTAAACCAGTTCTTATGCGTAGAAATGAAAACTTATGCGTAGGATTGCTTATTCGTAGGAGTCCTTATGCGTAAAGAGCTTAGGCGTAGGATTCTTATGCGTAAACCTAAGGTTAAACGTAAGTCTTATGCGTAAACGTTAAGCGTAGAAGTAAAGTACCTTACGCGTAAGAGTTAACTTATGCGTAGAGTGCTTACTCGTAAGCTTACTGCTTATGCGTAAGAGTTGGATTAAAACCAAAAATCCTTTACACTGTCACAGCGTAAAAGATATCCAAAAGTCGAAGTGTTCCACACACTTATCCAAGTGAGGGAAGCACTGAGTCACCGTTTTTGCACGAAGATTCTTCACCAAAAAGTTATGCGTAGAGAACTAGGGTTTTGACTTTCTTACGCGTAAGAATAGGGTTTTGACTTACGCGTAAGAAATTTCCAGTGATTCAAACGATTTCTGATGCACAAACAGCTTCCAAAACACGCAAATAACAAGAAAGTTTTGACCAAAAACACCCAAAATGCCTTTTATGCTTATGCGTAGAAATGAACTACGAACCAAAAACGAGTTTAAAACTGAACCAAAACACATAAAGCTTCGAACTTTTTGCAAAAAACTGAAACTTTAACACTATATAAACCTTAGACCATAAGAATCTTGAAGATTTAAGTGCAAAAATTAACGTTTTATGTGTGACAACTTTGAGAACGAAGACTACGCGTACACTACAAAAAAAACTTCAACCAAAACACTCCTAAACCATTGTTAGGCGATTGATACCAATTGTAGGACCTTAAATCTATCAACCTTATCACAAACCCACTTAACGAACAAAAGTATCACCACGTGAAACCACGCTACGCGTAGAACACGTTCAACACAAACACAAACCTATGCGTAAATAAAGAAGGAAAGATTAAGAGAGATGGTGACTTGATGTTATGCGTATGAACAAGATATAAAGATGAAAACAATAAGATGTTATATTGCTCCAAAGAAAACACACACACACACACACTCAAGCACACCCCTCAAATGAGACTTTGAGGGGTTTATATAGTACAAGTAACATGATGCCCTAAAAGGCTTTCTATGGGCTTCGTGGGTTGGACATGGGTTGGATTGGATAAAAGGTAAGCTTAACATAACTAGTACCCATTTAGCTTAGTCCAATCCACGAGCCCGTTAACTATTCCATCACAATATCTAACACACGATATAAAGTTCCTAATAGTGAATGACCATCACTTCTAATAAAAACTATTAAGGCTAACACTTTTGCAGTGACTATGTTTCTTTCCAACAGGCAGACTTTGCAAATGGAGTCTATACCATATTCTTCTATTCTGGTCAGGAGTTTGCTACTGCAGGGGAAGTCAAAAACCTAGTAAGAGAGCATTCAATAGAAACTAGGAGGGAGTTGTTTTTTCTGAAGAATGACAAAACAAGAATAAGGGTCAGGTGTAGGGGTTGTGTTCCACTTTTAGGCCCAAGTGAAAGTCCTGGACTGGATATAGGCCCATCTACAAGTCCATTAAACAGAAGGGGTATAAATGCATTGCTTTCTGTCATAAAGGACCCTTCATAAATACTCTGTCCATGGCTATTGTTTGTCGGAAGGAATGGTGATACAGGTATCTGGTCAGTCAGGACATATAATGAGCAACACACTTGTTGGCAATCAAGGGCAGTCAGAGCTTTTGACCTTCGCTATATCTCACTGAAAATTATAGCACAAATTGAAACCAATCCACTGGTTCCTGTCAAGTCTGTGCATAATCAACTTACCAACCAATACGAGCTTTAAGTGTCCCTGCTGAAGGTTTTAAGGGCCAAAAACCTAGCAATAACAGCCATCAAGGGTCAATTCAAGCTACAATTTACCATGTTGAGAGATTATATTCAAGAGTTGCAGAAGACAAACCCTAATACAACAGTGGTGAAGAATGTGGAACGACCTCTAGATGAGGCTCTTCCAACCAGAGAATTCAAGAGAGTGTATGTTTGTTTAGGTGCACTGAAGGAAGTATTTAAAGCATGTGGGAGATCGTTGTTGGGGATGGGTGCTTTTACAATTCGTGGTCCTTTGAATGGTCAACTGATGACAGCTATGGGAATTGATAGCAACAAATGGTATATACCTTTTAGCTTATGCTTTTGTTGAATCAGAAAACATAGGATCATGGACTTGGTTTCTTCATTGTTTATCCGATGATATAGCACTTGAGCCAATCTCAAGCATCACTTTTATTACTGACATGGAAAAGGTAATCCCTTAATATGTTCATGAATTTAAGTGTCTCTATTTTGAAACAGACAGTAAACATATTTGATTTTGTGCAGGATATAAGTAGAGCTTTAGCAGAAGTTTTTCCAGATGCAGAACACAAATTCTGTATTAGAAGCATTCATGAGAAAATGAAACTGCAATGGAAAGGTAGGGCCTATAAAGAGCATCTGTGGAAATGTGCAACAGCCTCAACTGTTTTACAGTTTCAGAAAGCTATGGCTGATTTTAAGAAACTTAATCAACCAGCCCATGATTGGTTAAGTAAGATACCACCGATCCATTGGTCAAGGTCACATTTTTCATGTAAGTGATCTATCTGTTTCAGTTAATTTGTATTTGTTAATGCAATATAAACAGTTATAATTAATACATGTTTATTACTGTTTATCTTTAGGGAGAGCTACTTCTGACGTGTTACTTAATAACATGTGTCATGTGTTTCATGACAAAATAATTGAGGGTTTAAGCAAACCAATTATTACAGCCTTAGAATACATCAGGGAATACTGTATGAAGAGGATAATGTATGTTCTTATGGTGATTGAGAAGAGTGATGGGCCACTAACACCAACTGCACAACACATGCTAAAGGGTATTAAGAAAGAGGCTATTAAGTATAATGTTTTATTGAGTGGGGGAACTAAGTTTCAGGTTAGTGGACCATGGGGTGACCAATGTATAGTTAATGTTGTATACAAGTCTTGTACTTGCAGAAGATGGGAGATAACAGGTTTACCATGTAAATATGTTGTTGCTACCAATTGGAATATGGCTTTAAATAGGAAACAAGTAAGAGTTGTAGAAACATGGGCTCATCCTTGTTACTATCTTCTAACTTGGGAGGCAACCTACCATCACCATGTCCAGCCTATAACTAGTAGCAAACATTGGGAAAAATCAATTGTGCCAACAACAATTGTTCCACCGAAATCCGAAACAAATCCGCCTAGCGCAAGAGGTAGAAAAAGAGTTAGGATAGCTCCTGAAAGTGAAGAGATTGTGAAGGATGGTAAGCTGTCAAGGGCTTGGAAGAGTGTTAAGTGTAATATTTGTGGCATCGCTGGACACAACCGGAAAACATGCCTAGGGTATGGTGGAGCTTAAAGTAGTCGAACTGACAATAAGGGAAACGTCAAACAAGTGCCTACCAAAGCTGCAGCAAAAAAGACACATCCTAAAGGTAACAAAGTAGCAGCAGATAAAGAAGCTGAAGGTACAGGTGTTGTTGAAAGTCAAGTTAGTGCAGTTCAAGGAAGTGGTGTTTAATCTGAAAATCAAGATCCAGCAACTGAAGATCCCATCATACATGATGCATCCCTGTCACAATCCTAGCAACATCAAGATGAAGCAATTGCCGATCCCAGCATGCATGAGCAAGCCCAATGTGAATCCCAGCAACATGATCAATCCCAGTCTGATTCTCAGCTGCAGTCAAGTGATGTTCAAGCAGTTTATGCTTCAACCCAGCCTGCTATACGAAGAATGACTAGGCAACAGGCTGCACTGGAAAGGATGATGGCCTCACTATAGGTCAATTCTGTTATGTTAATTATCTAGACAATGTTTCATCTAGTTTATTTCCTGTGGACAAGTTATGTACTCTAAAAACATATTTGTGTGTGTGTCTAACTGTAGTTCTCATGCTTTGAAAAGTATGCAATTTTATGCATTTGGAATTATATTCATTTGCATTAACTATGGAACCATGTCATTATTGTGTATTTTTATAGATTGACTAAGCTTGATGTGTGAATAATTTGCATCAAAAGTAACCAAACCTAAACAGAACCTCATAAGAATATTGACATTTAAAAGTCAACCTTAAACAAATTACTAACCATCTGCATACCCATAAGGAATTGAAAATCAAAAACAAAGCAAATTGAATACTTCATAACAACGTTACTACAATTCAAGATACTGAACATTAACCATCTCGCCCCATTACATAAAAGCTAAAAAAGTTATCCCAATGCATAAACAATTAAGAACAACATCCAACTTAGCACCAGGTAAATCTTCCACTTCCACACATCACCTTCAGTAGCTACTAATCTTGCCTCAAGCTCATTTCTCCCCCTCAAAAGGCCTGGTATGATCATTCTTGAACGAGCACGGATTTCAGGATCATACCATCTTATCCACCGACAAAAAGACCCCTATTCATGATTATGACAAATCATTAAACAACCACCATTGTTATAATGTACTTTGCTGCTTGCAAAAACAAACTAACACAATAAATATTAAGACGCACTTACTTCAACAGGACAACCAAAGAATCGACGCCCTGGGTTGGCAGAGGTCCATGAAGTGCGAATAATAACTTGCTTACCACACCAGCAACGTACCATCTTGAAACGATTATCGTTTTGTAGAAGACTGTTTTTGTAGGATAGTTTAGGGATGGATGATAAATGTCGACCAAACCGTGTTACACAGACATATACTAGCTACAAACACTGTTCAACGGTTTCTATTTAGTACGCTACAGTGAAAGACGGTTTTGCCCTCACCAACATAACGTTGACAACGACATTATTGGTCAAGGGACGAGTTTGACATATAAAGCCCATGTTTTGGACCTCCTGCGATGATAATGCCCAGGTTTGTCCCAACGCGAAGCGGATTGACAAGTTTAGGGACCAACCGTGTATTTTAGTCTAAAAGTAAAGTAGGTAAAATTAAATGATATAAAATATGTGTAAAAATGTTTCTTTTTTTTTCCTTTCCAGGTCACATATTTGAAATATATATCATTAAACCTCAAAATTTTAAACTTTTACCCACATTTTTTAAAAGTACCACTAAAAAATATATTCTTTTTTACTTTTTGTTTCTTTTACTATTTCATAATAGATTTTATTTATAATTTATTAAAAAATATATTTAAGTAAATGATTTCTCTCTCCTAAACATATACCAAATCCAAATCTTAGGTGCAGTTTGGTTGGAGGGTTTTACGCACTTTGAATGGATTCATAGTTTAAAAACACTTTTTGGTACACTCATTTTGAAACAGATAATGAAATCAAATAAAAAATCTCATTCCACTGAAAATTGGTAGGTATCGAATGAAAGGTATAAGAATGACTGACACGTCCCACGTCTGAATAAATATAAGCTACATATTTTTGTACTTTTTTTTAAATGTATTTTTCTCATTTTTGTATCTTACAAATAATATTCTTTTAATATGTACCAACTTAAATTTAATAATTTTATGCTTTCTTTCTCTTGTTTTTCTTTCATACCTTTCTCAAATCTAAATTCGATTCCAATCTCATTTACAAACCAAACACACCCTTAATCCGACCCCACTTACAAACCAAACGGACCCTAACTTGTTGCAAACTATGTGTTAAGGTTTGATCCATATGTGGTTATCGATGTGTCAAGTCATTGCTCTACAAGCTACTTATTTAATGAGGAGCTTCCATCAATTCTATTCAAATATAGATATCTAGTCATATACAAGTTGCATAATCTAACATAAATATTTATTCGTGAACATTTTACCTTTTCCAATTTTAAAACATAAGCTATAAATTTATTATTAATTTCATGAGTTAAATGCATTTTTGGTCTTTGTCAGTTATCGGGTATTTCACTTTAAGTCCATTTTTTAAAAGAGCATTGAATTCACTCCAAAGTCCGATGACCCATAACATGTTCAATCCAAGTTAATTAACGCTGTCAGTTTGAGGGTACACTTGTTTTTTTTATATATTGATGCAGGATTTCTGACCAGGTTTTACATTTATAGTAACTCGTCTACTTATGCCCTACCTAATGCACTAACGGGCGGTGTACCCGGTCGCATGTAGTGAGGGAATGGTAAGACCGAGGTCGTCCCAAGAATGATTGATTCCTAACTGTCTAATTAATTAAATTAGTCAAATAAATAAGTTTTAATGAAAGGATTGATAATATTTAAGGTGTCACGTGATCAATTGGGTTGGTTCTCTGGTAAACAAGCTAATGGGAAAGATAGTGAGGCAATTCTTTAAACTGAGTTCATCCACAAGTGGCAAAAGTCGATAGACTCCTTTGGTCAATTCGCCTACCCTATGGTTCTTAGAATCCTCACCAAGATGAACAGGTCATCCGGGATCATTCGGCAATCTAATAGCAGTCATTAAGAGCCGGCGTTTACTATCGCAATACATGGGTTCTAAAAGTCACTAGATTCCTGTTTCAGGTGGGGTCAAAGTCGAGAGGACAGCATTTGGTCAGTTCACCCTAACCTATCAACAAAGATGCCACCACTTGAGAAGTCAGGTGTCCCCTCATAAGTCCAGTTGTTCCTCGTCCCATAAGCCGAGTCATTAAGTTCTGCTACATTCTAGACTTATAATAGTGAGTGCCCGGGCGCTAGCATCTTAGACACTCACCCCCCTAATTCTTAAGTTCATCCAAACGGTAGGTGATCAGTTGGTCAAATCGCACAAGTAGGAAGAGTCGTCATTTGGTCATATCTTACCCTTCCCGTCTCAGTCTAATTACTTAGGGTCAGTTGGTCATATCTCCTAAGCAACTAGCCTCTATCGCCAATCAAAACTACCGAAACAAGGGTAGCTACCAATAAACTATGCATGCATACACTAGAAACAATTAATAACGCAAAAGCATTAATAATAAAAAGAATCAAAACTAGTCCAGAACCTAGTTTCCACATCACCAAAATACCCTAGTGGAATGGCAAAAAAAATCCTCATATAAAACAATAAATAAAGAAAGACATAACATCAAATAATTAATTGACTAATAATAAATTAATACTAAATTAAATAGAACACAATAAGAATTAATTCGCCAACAATTATATTGAGAATCAAGATTATAATAAACAATAATGAAAACAAAATAATATTATGAGTCAGAAAATAATTACATATCATGCAAAGGATAAAGATATCGATCCCCTAGTTGAGTACCGAGAAAAAACCCCGAAGGGTTTGCCCCAAAAAGAACCTAAGTTGCTGTGCGCCTTCTTTTCTTCCTTCTTTTTTCTCGTACAGTAACTTGTACTACCAATTGATACCTTTCTCTTATGCCATGTGATGATATATATATTAATATATTTAGGGCATTATGCAACTTGGGTCCGGGCTTTTATTAATTACGGCGTAACTAAATTAATAAGTTACGCCGTAATTCTTTGTAGCTTCGTATAAAATAACCGCATTTAATTAATTATGGCGTAATTAAATTATAATTACGCCGTAGCCTTCAAAACTTTGCGCCCAAGTAATTAATTACGCCGTAACTAAACATCGGGTTACGTCGTAATCCTTCGTCATCTCATACTTATCCAATCCGAAATTGTCTCTACGACGTAACTAGTATCATGTTACGCCGTAACCTCTACAAAAATAATTACGACGTAACCATAAGAGATGGTTACACCGTATCCTTCAAAGCTCATATTTACGCCGTAACATTATTAATGAGTTATGGCGTAATCTTCACAAATAATTATCAGGCCCTCATAAATCAATCTTCAAAACATATATTTGGCCTTATATTACATCTTTTCCGCTCCAAAGCCTCATTTATCCTGAAATGCAATTATGAACGAATATGAACGAATTAAGTACCATATTAATACAAATGAGGCCATAAACACGGGAATTTGATATATAAAAGATCATGTTAATTTGATTTTATCAAATCCCCCAATTGAATTCTACTTGTCCTCAAGTAGACCCTTTAAATAATTCTTCAAAAGATATCTCCCAGGATTAATTGGAAGATATAAGTTTAGAAATCACCTAAGCTAGAAAATTTCAAACCGAGCACCTCACGAAAAGGGAATTGAAATCACACTCTCTCTCTCTCATAATTCACGTGTTTATTTTTGGGTGATCACTCAACTGCTCAGTCATGACGAGTATTCTATCACAGGCTTGACAAAGATACTAATCTCCACCACTAGAGTCTATAGATGCAACTATTCTAAAAGGCAATAGGTTGACACAACATAAAGGCTTATGGAGTTATTTCGTCATTCTAACGAGCTACGGCGAAGGGGACAAAATCAATGATACATGACCAAATCCATGGCCAAGACACCAATGATTGCTCGCTTCCTCACCTAAACTCGATTCATGACTAAGGGTAGGATAGGACATCGGAAAATATTTAATGGGTGTAAAAAAAAGACACGAAACAAATAGATTCCTAAGTCCACAGTCGCCCCACCACTAGTCGCATTCAATCCCATAGCAAAAATCGAGGGTCAAGAGTCAAGGGGTCTTCAATACACGAGTCAATGCATATAAAAATGTAGCGTAGTGCCTCATAATCTCCATAAACTAAGCAAATAAGATGCATTAACTCGGCCTTCATCATCAATGAAAAAAGAATGTGCTATATAAAAAAATTTAAATTTGGGTAATTTTAGCACATTTTCTACCAAAAAATTATAAAATCAACCATTTCTATCTCCCATCCCCCCACTTTAATTGTACAATGCCCCCATTGTACGAAAATTGATTAAAATTTGAAAGGCGAGATAGAAATGTTCGGGTTTCTAATTTTATCCGTAAGACAAAACGGATTTGTAAAAATTTGCGCCTAATTGAACAAGGCGAGAATACTTAACACAATACGACACATAAGCTGATTTATATTACAATCAGCTATAAACAAACTAATAAACTCTTGCTTGCATTCTAATCATTTTTTTTATATATGCAAGACAAGGTATATATGAATAAAAATAAAAAACAATACGAACATATAAAGCATCCCCCCACTTGAGATCAACTATCATCTAAACCCGATTTTCTTCCAAAACCCTTTATTCAAAACCCGCGACTTTCACTAGTGGAACCAAAATTAACCAACAGCGCCCGGACCATGGACGTAAGAAACTACAGGGTAGGCTATGCGATAGGTGTAACGAAACAATATATATTGGGTGAACAAAATGAAAGGAAAGGCTCTGAAGGGTGTATCTAGGGGTATATTGCACTAATGGTGAGTGCAAAAAAAAGGGTTTAACAGGGGGGTTGACTGATCGATGTGAAAAGTCAATAAACACAAAACATATATGGGCTATTTAGGTTTAATCCTAAAATTGCCTTAAATTCTTGCTGCACCGATGTCACACCCCCAAATTACCTGTTTTGCAGCGGAATGGAATTCCTGGGGATTGACTGTCATAGCATCACAATCACAGTTATATTGAACGACCTAAAGTGTCGTTTGAAAAACACATCGTTTGATTTAATAAAACAATCAGAGTTTACAAAGTAGGTCCCAAATGAAAATCAACTTGTGCGGAAATAAGTTTGTTACAATTCAAACGATGTTTTAAAGTACATAAAACCCAAGTGAGACGCGTCGTCATCGCGACTCCATGATGTGTCCAAATGCATGCCATGAAGTGAATGCCTTAGATACCTGAGATAAAAACATGCTAAAAGTGTCAACACAAAGGTTGAGTGAGTTCATAGAGTTTGTGTTGAAATGTAAAGCCTTCCAAAATCGTTTATGCAGCAAAGGCATTGTAAATCCACCCAGTTCCAAGTTCCGCCCATACAAAACTTGCAACCTGTGTGTTCACAACCCACTGCCAAAATGTGTATAGTTTATGTTCAAACATATGATGTCAAATGAATTCACAATAGTACCTAACTCGGCGTAGAACAATAGCACTTAATCAATAAAACTAGACCTAATGTATCAGTAGTCAACTGATTTAGAACGTTATACGACGTAGAACCATAGTACATAAGCAATAGCACCTAACTCAATGTGTCAGTAGTCAACTGATTTAGAACGTTATACGACGTAGAACCGTAGCACGCAAACAAGAACAATAGATATAGAATAACCTTTGATTTAGAAACAATGGTGATCATGATAAAGTTTAGCCTTAAAAATCTAAAGTACTTGTGAAAAATAAATGAGCATGTATCTCCCCCAAAATAGTACAAAACAATTGAAAGTGGGGCTATGAAAACTCACGGTAATCCGTAATAGTTTAAAGTACTTGTGAAAAATAGTTAAGCATGCATCTCCCCCAAAACAGTTATGAAAACAAGTAAAAGCAGGGGCTATGAAACTCACTTGGTAAACTGGAATAATGGCAAAAGTGAGTACACCGAGGTATAATGTGATGCGTTAACCGGGACAAGTGAATGATGAGGTGCAAGTAACAAGGTTAAGCCTAAATACTCTTGGTTTTTATTTCAAAACCTAATAAAGAGTATAAATTAGATTGTAAAAACACTTGATCTTGAAAATTTTTATGATCCCTTTGAAGACCCTTGAAGAACCGGTTTAGAGGGAAGGAAAAAACCAAAAGAAAACTCAACTTTACCAACTATGAGAAAAATGATATGAATGATTAAATGAGTGAAGTTAGGATAGTGTATACATATATATAATTGAAATTTTTGTACCAATCTCTTAAATGCGATACCCCCCCTAGCCGAATTTTTGGGGATTATGTTCCTCCAAGATTTTTTTTTTTCTTTTACTTTTATAAAATGTGTAAACATTTACTTGTGTACTTGTAAGAATAATATGTAGTTAAATGAATCTTGTAAGGTAAATGATAGATTTTTGGTACAAGTAAATTTTTAATAGATTAAAATAGAATGTAATGAGATAATAAAAATTGTAAAAATACATTCCTTGTGAAATTTGGGTGATAAAATAATTATCGTATAGTTTTTAAGAAAAACGTCGTAATAATTTAACTTTAACGATTTATGTACCAAATAAATTTAAAACACTAGGTAAAGTCAAAATATAGTTTTTATAAACTAAATGTAAGTTTAAAAATACATCGGGATCATTTTTGAAAGTAACGGATTAAATATACAAAATAATAACTCACGCGATAACGTTTATTTAATATAAAATTTACGCGTTTATGGTGAAATGTAAAATCATGAATGAACTAATGTGTTGCAAATGATGTTAATGAAATGTAGACTAAACTTAGTCCATATGAAATGTACGTGATGATATGATCATGAATTCGCCGCTAAACCACAAAGGTTACGCGAATTTGGAACAAGTAAACCAAGTTTACGATAGATGTTGAAATAGTGAAGCATAAATTGTGTCAAGAAATGACCTGAAAGTACGGGTTGTCACAACCGATCACACCAAGTTACCTCAATGTAATGCTCATGATAATGGTCTCGAAAAGATATGCAAGGCCAAGTTCTAAAGTCTACTACAGCCACCGGCACACTCATTTTTATGGTATTATGTATAAGGGGAAAACGGAAAGACTTATCCTCACACAATGGAAATACAGGGAAGGTGTGCTCAGTCTAGATTAATCCAGTTAAGTAATTAAAAATATGTCAAAATTTCCACTAATGAAACACTTTTCATAAAAAACTAGAAAAATAAAGGCAGGTAAAATCAAGTGGGTGTCTATGTCTAATCTCTTCCCCCCACTTGGGTTATACTAAGCCTATAATTGAAAAATAGGAAGGGTTAGAGATGAAACAAAAAACTCCCCTGAATTTGCTCGGTATGATTAATAATGCACGTCCAAAAACATGCTCCAATTGTGCCTCCACGAGCAACATCCAACTACATATCAACACTCCTTGCAAACACAATAGCACTCAATTAGGACAGATAAAAAGTGTTCCCTTGCAGCCAATCATAGCTCCACAATTCTTCAACCTGTATTGCTGCAAGAAAAACTAATACCAAAAAGCATAATTCCGGATAAAAAGCAAAAATAGCACGACATATAAAAACAAAATAAAACCTAACTCACTTTCGTAGGAATCACGGTTGCATTTAGCGCATGCAACAAGCCTTTTAAACCAATCGGTGTCCCGATTGGACGAGAGAAGTCTCGTGAGGGTTTACAGGGAACACACCCACAAAGTTCATTTAATTACTAATACAAGGTTATGACAATGTTTCGAAACTTTTTTTTTTTTTTTTTTTTTTTTTTTTTTTTTTTTTTTTTTTTTTTTAAATTTAGTCGGTTACGGTGTAACTGGATCGGCCCAGTTACGGCGTAGGTGAGTTGACTTAAGAAATATCTTTACCAGGAAGGGGTTACGGCGTAACTGGATCTGCTCAGTTACAGCGTAATAAGAAACCCTGAGAAAAGAAGATATCTGGAACAAAGAGATTACGGCGTAACTAGATCGGCCTAGTTACGCCGTAGTTATGTAGAAGTGGGCAGATGGCCTTACTTATCGCCAGTTATGGCGTAAATGGATCGACCCATTACGTCGTAATTACATTCTGTTCTAGTGCCCAAAATGTCAACTTCTTCCTACATGATCAAGAGGAGTTATTGGAACTCCTATTATCTATCCTTAGTCTTTATACCTGCAAACAAGATAACAAAACATACCAAACCCAAAACAAAATCTAAAAACTACCAAAAATATCTAAAAAGGTCTTTTAAAACTAAAAAACAAAAGCTAGATCTAAGATAGGGACGGGTAGTCTCCCGACGAGCACTTTTCTTTAACTCCCTTGAGTCTTTAAGTTAGACTCCTGCAACAGGCATCAATCAGACGTCTCCAATCATGTCCATTGCTCAACTAATCTCGGCTTATGATCATGTCGAGATTTCCTCCACTTGTTCTTCTTGCTCAACATGCACACTATTACAACCTCGTGCATAAAATGTGTAAAAATAATAAACATGAGCAACAAGTGAGATATAACACATCATTCTAAATTTTAAGATGACTCAGACTTGGTTACGACGTAAGTCCAATTACTAACTACGCCGTAACTTCAGTCTGAAAGAAACCTGGTATATAATAAGAATAGATTACGCCGTAACCATGGCCAAGGTTACGCCGTAATCTCAAGACAGAAGACAAAATTGTAGAATAATATCAATCAAACGGCCAAAAATACAAAGACCGTTCCCCGGCAGCGACGCCAAAAACTTGAAGCAGGATTTCTGACCAGGTTTTACATTTATAGTAACTCGTCTACCTATGGCCTACCTAATGCAATAACGGGCAGTGTACCCGGTCGCATGTAGTGCGGGTATGGTAAGGCCGAGGTCATCCCAAGAACGGTTTATTCCTAACTATCTAATTAATTAAATTAGTCAAATAAATAAGTTTTAATGAAAGGATTGATAATATTTAAGGTGTCACGTGATCAATTAGGCTGGTTCTCTGGTAAACAAGCTAATGGGAAAGATAGTGATGCAATTCTTTAAACCGAGTTCATCCACAAGTGGCAAAAGTCGATTCGCCTACCCTATGGTTCTTAGAATCCTCACCAAGATGAACAGGTTACCCGGGATCATTCGGCAATCTAATAGCAGTTATTAAGAGCCGGCGTTTACTATCGCAATACATGGGGTTCTAAAAGTCACTACATTCATGTTTCAGGTGGGGTCAAAGTCGAGAAGAAAGCATTTGGTCAGTTCGCCCTAGCTTATCAGCAAAGATGCCACCACTGGAGAAGTCAGGTGTCCCCTCATAAGTCCCGTTGTTCCTCGTCCCCTAAGCCGAGTCATTAAGTTCCGCTACATTCTAGACTTATAATAGTGAGTGCCCGGGCGCTAGCATCTTAGACACTCACCCCCTAATTCTTAAGTTCATCCAAATGGTAGGTGATCAGTTGGTCAAATCGCACAAGTAGGAAGGGTCGTCATTTGGTCATATCTTACCCTTCCCGTCTCAATCTACTTACTTAGGGTCAGTTGGTCATATCTCCTAAGCATCTAGCCTCTACCGCCATTCAAAACTACCGAAACAAGGGTAGCTACCGATAAACTATGCATGCATATACTAGAAACAATTAATAACGCAAAAGCATTAATAATAAAAAGAATCAAAACTAGGCCAGAACCTAATTTCCACATCACCAAAATACCCTAGTGGAATGAAAAATAAAATCCTCGTATAAAACAATAAATAAACAAAGACATAACATCAAATAAGTAATTGACTAGTAATAAATTAATAATCAATTAAATAGAACACAATAAGAATTAATTCGCCAACAATTATATTAAGAATCAAAATTATAATAACCAATAATGAAACCAAAATAATATTATGAGTCAAAAAATAATTACATATCGTGCAAATGATAAAGCTATCGATCCCCTAGTTGAGTACCAAAACCCCGAAGGGTTTGCCCCAAAAAGAACCTAAGTTGCTGTGCGCCTTCTTTTCTTTCTTCCTTTTTCTCGTACAGTAACTTGTACTACCAATTGATACCTTTCTCTTAGAGCATATACAACAATAACACCATAACACCAATAACACCGTCTACGTCAGCGCCACATCAGCTTTAACATTTAACATTAACATCCCCAAAAAATACCCACAACAATAACATCCCAATAACATCAATAACATTCCCAACAATTTATAAAAACAACCCCTCATTTAGGGGCATAAATGAAAGAAAATAAAAAATAAATAAAAAAAAACCCAAATAACGGGCGTTGGGGCAATAACGCCGCCCCTTTAACACCCAAATAACGCCATCCTTCCAACAATAACACCAAATAACGCCGGGTAACGCGGCAATAACGTCGGTTCCGGCGTTATTATTGTACATGCTCTTATGCCATGTGATGATATATATATTAATATATTTAGGGCATTATGCAACTTGGGCCCGAGCTTTTAATAATTACGGCGTAACTAAATTAAGAAGTTACGCTGTAATTCTTTGTAGCTTCATATAATATAGCCGCATTTAATTAATTACGGCGTAATTAAATTATAATTACGCCGTAGCCTTCAAAACTTTGTGCCCAAGTAATTAATTACGCCGTAACTAAACATCGGGTTACGTCGTAATCCTTCGTCATCTCATATTTATCCGATCCGAAATTGTCTCTACGGCGTAACTAATATCATGTTACACCGTAACCTCCACAAAAATAATTACGACGTAACCATAAAAGATGGTTACGCCGTATCCTTCAAAGCTCATATTTACGCCGTAACATTATTAATGAGTTACGGCGTAATCTTCACAAATAATTATCATGCCCTCATAAATCAATCTTCAAAACATATATTTGGCCTTATATTACATTTTTTCCGCTCCAACGCGTCATTTATGCTGAAATGCAATTATGAATGAATATGAACGAATTAAGTACCATATCAATACAAATGAGGCAATAAACACGGGAATTTGATATATAAAAGATCAGGCTAATTTGATGTTATCAAATATCTAATTAAATAAAAAATGAATTCCATATCTAATTATGTATAAAACAAAAAAATGTACACCCTCTTTCTCTGTCAAATATGCAAATAATACTTTCATTTCTCTCATTATCATTATTCACCAAAAAATACCATAGCCATCCACCATCATCTTCCATTATCATCCTCTAACCACCGCTTGCAACCAAACCACTACCACCCACCATGATATGTGTGAGTGTGTGTAAGGTGATTGGATGGTTATAAATGTATGTGTGCCATCAACAATCCATCACAACCACCGCACATTTGGTGTTTGGTATCACCGATTAGTTGGGTTAAGAAGATGGAAAGATGCGTGTTTGAATGAAAGGCTTTGATTTGGGTTTGGATGAGATTAAGAGCATGTGTTTGAGAAAAAACAATAGATGGTTGTGGTGATAAGAAAAATGATTTTGGTTAAACAAGAATATGGCATTTTGGTTTTGATGTGTTTTGGGATTTGCATATTAACTTCTGGGAGTTTTATTTTAAGTTAATAATAATAATAATAATAATAATAATAATAATAATAATAATAATAATAATAATAATAATAATAATAATAATAATAATAAGGGAAATTATGCAAATAGACCGTGCGCCTTGAGGCTAGTCACTTTTCGGACCACTTTTATTTTTTATTAGAAAATGGACCGAGGGCAACCGCTGTCATTGGGCATCTCATCGACATTGTGACAAGTCTCCCGTATGTGTAAGGTATTGTTTTTTGGGGAACTAAAAAGCGCTGGGCAACCGTATATTTTAAAAAAGAGTTTTATCGTCATTTTACGTTACACAAAAACGTACACATTTGAATAGTGAAAGTACAGTTGATTTATATTCAAAATTCAATAGTCACTGACAAAAAAACATCCATAGTTACCGTTTTTCTCTGTTTTTGCTTCTCGCACAAAAGCATTCTTACTTACTATTTTCACAAATCAAACCGTCTTCTTCGTCAGCCCCCTCTCTTCCTTGTAACGTCAGTTATGTCACCATCTATAAAGCTACAGTGTTTGTTAATACAAATAAGCCGTTAAAACGTTTATTTATATTTAGCATTTTATATTTATTTGCAAAATTGCCGAATAAACATAATTGTTTGTGACATCGAAATATCTACCACTGTATTGACTGCAATGTTCCTTCTCTCCCCCGACTGCTTCTTCTGCCAAACTAAACACTTTTATCATTCATTCTTACGAAAACACGCTCTTCGTTTTTGTCTCTTTTTGCCATTGATACCTACAAAAAAACAGTCACTGATAACTTAAAACTTATATTTAGTTGACATGAAAGTGATAAGTTTACACATGCAAAAACACATTGCATTTTACTGCTATTTTGAGAAAAAATTTTATATGCCAACGGGTCGCGAAAAATCAAGGGGTTTTTTGTTATGGAATGTGTATGCCCTCTGAACAGTGTTACAGCTACTCTACGGGTTACT
>BPTQ01000001.1:131447298-131482077 GCA_019973895.1 Chrysanthemum seticuspe | reverse complement strand
TGTATGATAGGTCAATGAGTCGTCTGCGTTAGTATTAAGCTTGAATTACTTTTTTTTATGTCTTTGGAAAAACTTACCTTTGTGATTTTGTTATACTTATGTTATCGATAACAAATTGTAATTATAAATTTTACTAAAACATAAAGATTATCGATTGTTATATAATATAAATTTTGTTAAAAAAATTAATGATGAAATGAGCATTAATACTGCAGAATTGTAGTTCACAAGGTGTACGACGTCGTGAACCTAGTTCCAAAGTACTAATTCATTTTATCCTAAACTAACCTATGCTTATCTATAATACTATAAACTTGAGTCCCTTAATTTAATGTGCAAGAGTGAATGTGCACAACAATTTGTACGGTACAATCCGTGTAAAGCCATATGATTTAATACCAAGAAGTGAAATATGTAATCCTCAATGAAAGCTTCTAGCTATAGTAGACGAAAAGTTCCATCTAATGGCATGAATGCAAGAAGCTCAACAATCGTATTTGTGGTTACATGAATACATTATTTGGTACAACATGCATTAGAACACGAAAGGGCTGCAGTTATGCACCCTTAAAGAAGCCGAATCACTTATCAATTACATATCTCTTAAATGGAAACTCCATAAATGAGGCATGAAGAACAATAGGAATAAAACCAACACATTCCAGTACGTGTGTTATCATGGCTGCACAGGTTGGATGCTCAAATGGTGAGTTGTTCCTAAACGAATTGCATCCTGAATCAACTGGTACCATAGTGTTGATGTTGTGTAGAATGTGGGATGTAAATACTGCAACAGGCCGGTATTTGAGCACCGATTTCTTGATGTCTGATGCAAAGGTATATGCATATGTACCTTCCCAATACCTGAGTTATAAGAATAGATAATAAAGGATTAAAAAATGTATGTATTATTTAACAACATCTTTTAACATGGTTCTATTGCAGGGTAATGTTATCCATTGTACCGCCAAGGCAACCGTGGCTCACAATTTCTTAGGTTAAAAGAGGGAGGTGTTTACACTGTTAGAAATTTTGTTGTCATGCATAACAAGGAAGACTTTAGAGTTAGGAAGGATGATCGCTTTATGATAGAGTTTGATGGAACAACGTCAATAAGAAAAAGTTTGGTTATATCTGAAGGGTTTGTCAGACATCCTTTTCAGTTGGTGGATTTAGATCAAGTCAAGCATACGGATAACAAATATCTCATTGGTAATTTTCTATTTTGTATGTTTGTCCAGTTAAATCCCTGTTACATAGTGTTGCCATAAAAATTGTTACCTCTTAGATGTCGCAGGTTATGTGACGAATGTTGGAAGGATGAATCATACGAAAGCAGGGTAAAAAAACATTGATTTCTACCTGGCCAATCAAAAGTTCGTATACATGTTATTTGCATTTGATGCTGACAATTTTATAACTCTTATTTGGCCAGTATGTGTTATGAAACTAACCGTTTGATTATTTTTTCCGCGTGACATCAGAAGTCAATCGATACGGGTGACTCTATGGGGAGGGCTCGCTGATATATTGATTGAAAAGAAATCAAAACAGACAGGCATGTGCGCCATTGTTGTTACGTCCATATCTGCAAGGCATTATAACAGTTAGTCAGCTTGGTCTATTTACCTTTTGCATAGTATACGCCTTTATCATGCTAAGTTGGTTTTTAATTTTACCTCTCAGATAAGCTCTATTTATCGAGTAGTTCAGCCACGCAAATACTAGATGCTGTTGACATTCCTGCGATCATTGCATTGAAAAAAGACGCAGGGTATGAAATTGTTTGAATATAAAATTTATAGGCGATACGATTCAAACTACTATTAACTTACCAAGGTGTTTTACCTGTTTGCTAGAAGTGTTGTGTCTTCAACAGCATATTTGGGTGCACACCTCTCAGAACCCAAAGATGGGACAATAGAGAATCTGCTCATGTGGGCACACAACCGGAAAAATGATGTCTGTTTGCTTTTCCCCCCGTTAGCTATGTAGCCTCCTTAAACTGCATGATATTGATGTATTTTATTTATGCAGTCTGCGACTTTCCTATGTAAAGCCAAGATTGATGATGCGCGTACTAGAAAGGGATGGAATTTTCCGTCATGTGGAGGTGACAGTTGCAAGAAAGGCGCTACTAGGAAGGGTGGCCGTTTTTGGTGTGATTCATGTGAAAGACCGATTGAATACCCTGTGATAAGGTGCTATTATATTTGTGACCCATATGTTAGAAATTTGTATACAGTATATATAATTATTGGCATTCATACTTACTATCCACTACATGATCTTTACAGGTATCGCCTTGAGCTTGGTATCTCTGATGATACCGGTAGTACTGTGGTGGTCCTTTTTGATGAGGCTTCGGTTAACTTGATAAAGTTTCCAGCTTCGGCATTGTTGACGGACGAAAAAGAGGTACACCTGAAATTTTAGATTTTATTTGCACCCCTACTCCCGTGCCCCATTACTCATGATTTGCTATGCAGTGTCTTGATGATCACGCCAACTTGCCTTCTCCTATACTCGATCTCATTGGCACAACACACGAATTTGAAATCAAAAGTCATACATATTATGAGTATGGGAAGTTTGAGAGTTTTACATGTTGGGCGGTGGACTCACCTCATCCGTCGATTGAAACTGAAAGCTCAAGCACCATTGATAATGAAACTGTTGGACCGGTTGCATCGTCCAAAACCCTAACACCGTCTCCATCTGTTGTTACACCGTCTAAACCTACAGAGAATAAAAAGAAATATAGGTAATCAACCCCTGTAATATACCTATAATAAAAATGTTTGTTCCTTTAGGCCTTTTGCTAATGCAATAAAAAGATACCTGATATGAATGGTTTTCTTATTTTTAGAGTGGACCCCGAAGATTCAGACGTTGATGATGAATCAGACCCAACGTACAAACGGTTGGTCAAGTCTACTCCTGTAGATGATAAGAAAAAAAAGGTAATCGCAACATAATAAGTTTTGTGACATCATAAATACCAAACATTTTAACGGTTTTACTTTAGGCCTATTACTTACACAACAGATCTAGCATGACAAACATTGTTCGAATATTTTCAGGGCGGATATTGAACATTGAAACGCGGATATTGAACTTATATCTGTAGATGGTGACCAGGATGGTCAGGACGACACCACAACTAACAAGAAAAAAATGAGACAATAAGCACGTGTTGTATACCATATTTGGTCAAATATGGTTTTATATCTGCTCACATATTAATACAGTCCTCTTTGTATATTTTGTGGTCAGGTTAGTCATGGATGATTCAGAGTGACCCTGAGCCAGATGTACCCGAATAATCCTTATCAAAATAAACTATTATTACATGAATAATAAACTGTATTAAAACTGAGTTTGGGATCCTTTGTTTTTTATGTTTGGAAGGCACAGAACTGTTACGCTTTGTTGCATCATATTCTATTTTGTTTTGATAATTTATTATACTTTTCTGTCATGCAAAATATTGGTTCTTTTCTGCTTGACTTTGTTTCAGGTACATCCAATATGAACCGGCTGTGAAATGGACGCTTACCACAAGATACCAAATGAAAATGCATATTAACAATTATTGTAAAAAAAACATACTTTGGGCAAATAACTAATGCAACAACTTATGAATTATATGGAGTACCATTTGTTACCGTTGGCTATAAAAGTTCAGCAATATATTATTTCGATGTCCATACAGTAAACACATGTGGTTCAGAATGGAAATCGTATCACAATACTTACACACACTTTAATACATGGCTAAAAATGCTTTTGTTGAATTTTGTATTTTTTGGAATTAATTATGATTTTTAACAAACAATATGCAATGTGTTGTAAAAAACAACCACAAACTCACATACTGCAAAAGTATCATGCCCGCATAATCCATATTATAAGAATAACTTGGATGATCAAAATATTGAAGAAGTTTATGCTAATTGCTACATTGAACAAGATAGTCTTAAATTATATTTGTACCATCACCAACAAACTAGACATTACATGTTACATTATGATATGAAAAGTTTTGTGGTTATGGTATATTAAGTAATTACAAGTGTTAGGTTATGATTGGGGTTGTCAAACAACAAATTGTGAATGTTTATATATGATATTTCATCGCCACTTATTATTAATTATACGATTTTCCAAAACTCTTTCTATTTATATGTTTTTATGTCCTATCATACATCTGTTTCATTTTCATGTTAATTATTTCCTTTAACCATAACAGTTGTCTTACAAATAATTGCATTATAACAGTGCAAAGTATTATGTGTTCAGATAATTTGTAAATATAATGTATTGTGCTGTAATCATTATATAACTCAACTTTATAAAATTTTATGCTCACGGCCATTTCACCCACACTTTGATACATTTTTTAAGATGTGGTCTGCCAGTTGGTTGTCAAAATCGACCACTAAATGAATTGCAAAATTGAATCGTATAAATCACCATATTAAGAATTGTTTTGCAAAGTGGTACTTTTTAAATTCATGTAGACAATACTTTAATTTAAATATAGTAGTTTAAACCAAGTTGTGAGTATAAGTAACCAATGAGATGTGACCAAATGAAGTTGAGTTATGTTTTTTTCCGATTAGTCTAAGATGCACTCATAATAGCCTTTTTAACCAAATTGTTTCATAAAGATCAGTATCGTTATTAAAACTCAATAAGAATCTATAATACATATAGAGACTTACCATGAACTATAAGTATATGCCTTTTCATTATACACCACACTTATTGCATCAGTTAAGTAGTAGAATCCCAATAGGTGATATACTAAACTTATTAATTCATTATCTTACCAGATCTGCAATATGATCTGTTGCAAAGGTTAATCAGGTCCTTCAAGCATTAAATGGATACAGGTACAATTTACTTTTACAAGTTTACATACCTGCCGATTATGTATGTGATTAAACCTGTATTTGTCTTTGCATTGTAGTATCACACGCTGAACAGTCTGAAACTCCATCCCTGTCAGACATATTGAACAAAACTTTGTTTATTCATTCAAGAACTGTAATCAATGGCAGTGGAAAGATGCAGAGTTTCTGTGGTTTACGGATGACACAAAATGTTGGACCATCTACAGGTTTGTCCCATTTATAAGACTTTACTTCCATTATGCAATTACAACAAATCTGCAATAATGCATATCTACTTTTGCATGATCAACATACTTTGTTAGGACAAGAATCACACTCGGTAGGCACTTTGACAGAGCTGCCACTGAACCAAATAGCTTCAACCTCCAAAAAATCCTTTGTTTATAAAAAAAGAAGATCGGAAGGTAATTAGTACTAAAGTCGCGAGTTTATCGATTTCATAATATTGAATATTACCGTAATGGTTATTCGTGTAGGAACACTTTCTGATCGTGCAACTAAAAATATCCCACATGGAGCTGCACATGCATCTGCAGGTAATTGAACATTTTATAAGTCTTGCATCCTGTTAGTTAACTTATTATAATGTGGTTCTTATCAATGATATTTACCTTTATTTGCAAGGTATTCCTATGGTGTACCATGATATTGGCCCGCCAACATTTGAATGTCAAAATTGCAAGGCTCTTATGTGGTACCAGGAAAGATCTAACGTAGCAAAAACCGTTGTAAACTTAACGTTCTCTGTTTGCTGCCAAGGGGGAAAAGTGCTTCTTTCGATATATAATGAAACACCTTCGCCTCTTAATGAGCTTATGGACTACAGCATTTCTGCAAACTCAAGTTTCAAAGACCAGATCAGGGTGTATAATGGTATGTTTTGTTACACATCTTTTGGAGCAAAAATAGACCATTCAATTAACACAGGCAGGGGTCCATATACCTTTAGAGTAAATGGCCAAAGCTATCATCGAATAGGTTCTCTGCTGCCTAAACAGGGCACTCAGCCT
Organism: Chrysanthemum seticuspe; assembly: GCA_019973895.1. Lineage (NCBI taxonomy): Eukaryota > Viridiplantae > Streptophyta > Magnoliopsida > Asterales > Asteraceae > Chrysanthemum > Chrysanthemum seticuspe. Next base: position 131,476,148 of record BPTQ01000001.1, on the reverse strand, counting down.
AAATTTGCGCAGCTATACTTTTTTGACACTGAAAATGAACTTAAGAACTGAATGGGAATTTTTGAAAGCAAAGATAGTGGAGAGTGCGTGGATGCAAATATAGTAGCAAGCCTTATGAAGATGTTCAATCAAACAAATCCAATCACCAAGGCATTTCGAATGGCAAGGGATTGGTCTGAGACCCATAATTCAGCCCACTTTGAACTACGGCTACTAAGTGGTCGAGGTGCATCTCGGCAATATAACGCACCATCTGTACCGGAGATTGCAGCTCTGATTACTACATATTTTGGTGATGGTATTCCTACAAGAGATATTGTTGTAAGAAACAAAGAGGAAGGGCTGAAACGTATATCTGAGATGCATCCGGAATACATGGCCCTCCAATATCCATTATTATTTCCATATGGAGAGGACGGGTATCATGAAAAGATACTGTATCACAACAACAAAGGTGTGCGCAAAACCAAAAGGCCTTTTGTTACAATGAAAGAGTACTACTCATACATCATACAACATCGAAATAACCAAGGAACTACATTGCTAAGAGGTGGCCGATTATTGCAACAGTTTTTGGTTGACGCATATGCGGCTGTCGAGGAGCAAAGGCTAACATGGAATAGGAAAAATCAAGATACGTTACGTGTGGATTTATATAACAACGTGTGTGACGTTGTAACAAGAGGTGATACAAATGCGGCAGGGTTGGGGAAACGAATCGTCCTACCAAAAAGTTTTATAGGTGGCCCAAGGTATATGATGCAAAACTACCAGGACGCAATGGCTATATGTCGAACATATGGAAACCCGGACCTGTTCATCACTTTCACTGCTAATACAAAGTGGCATGAAATCTCAGAAATGTTAAAGCACATTTCGGGCCAAAAAGCACATGACCGTCCAGAAGTGTCCACGCGCGTTTTCAAGCTTAAGCTTACTGAATTGTTAAATGATCTTACAAAACGCCATGTTTTTGGCAAGTCCCGGGGAGGTAATGCACCTTACCTAATAATGGCAATATGTCTGTTTTTTTATAACAAACTAAGGTATTATCTTATTTGTTTCTCTATTTTATTTCAGTTGTATATGTAATAGAATTTCATAAACGTGGTCTATCTCATGCTCACATCCTACTATGGCTAGAAGAAAGATTTAAACGTAAATCCCCGTCCCAGATAAATGATATAATTACGGCAGAAATACCATGTCGAGAGAATGATCCAGACGGGTATAAAGTGGTAACTGAATTTATGTTACATGGTCCTTGCGGTAAAGATGCTAAACAGGAACCATGTACATCTGAGGGTAAATGCTCCAAACATTTTCCTAAACTTTTCGTTGCTGAAACAATGGTCGATAGTGATGGTTATGCTATTTATTGTCGGAGGGATAATAAAGCTTACCATATAAAAGGCAAATTCAAATATGACAGCAGATATGTGGTTCCTCACAACCGTTATCTCCTTATAAAATACCAAGCCCACATCAACGTAGAATGGTGCAACCAATCAAAGGCAATTAAGTACTTATTCAAGTACTTGAATAAAGGTCCTGATAGAGCCACAATTGTTATACAAGAAAATGTAAAAAACAATGGTGGTCAGGCAGATGTCAAGATTTTGGAGGTGGACGAAATAAAGAATTATTTGAATTGTCGTTTTTTAGCTCCATGTGAGGCGGTATGGCGTTTGTTTTCCTATGACATCCATTACTCAGATCCATCAGTAATTAAACTCAATTATCACCTGCCAAATCAGCATGCAATCACACTTCATGATTCAGAAAGCGTACCCGCACTAATTCAAAGGGAAGGCATCGATATAACCATGTTCACTGATTGGTTTGACTTAAACGTGCGTGATACAGAAGCGAATAAATACACGTATTCTGAGATACCTGCACATTATGTGTGGCATGAGAAAGACAAAATGTGGAAAGAACGAAAGCAGCATAAATGCATTGGGAGGATTGTTTACTCCCATCCGGCTTCTGGAGAACGATACTATCTTCGAATGTTGTTGAACATTGTCAGAGGACCTCAATCCTTTGAGAAACTCATGACTGTTAACGACAGATTATGTTCCACGTTCAAGGAAGCATGTTTTGCATATGGCCTTTTAAATGATGACACAAAATGGACGCATGCAATATCTGAAGCAAGTGTGTGGATGTTCGGACCACAGCTCCGTGACATGTTTGTGACAATTCTGTTGTTTTGTGATGTCAGCAGACCTTTAAAATTAGGGGAAGAAAACTGGGAATTTTTAGCAGAGGATATCCTACACAAGAAAAGGAAAATGTTCGATTACCCTAACTTGGAACTGACAGATGAACAGCTTCGGAACTATTGTTTGCTTGAAATACAAGAGTTGTTAAATAGTTGTGGAAGATCTTTAGGAGATTTTCAAGATTTACCACTACCAGACCCAATGTTGCTAACCAATATGGACAATCGTCTCATAAGAGAAGCGCTGGCTTATGATATGAAGGAAAGTAAGATTCAACATCAACAACTCCATTCATCATTAAACACCCAACATCGTCTAATCTATGAGGAGGTTATTGAATCTGTAAATGGTAACGAAGGGAAATTTTACTTTGTGTACGGACCAGGAGGAACCGGAAAGACATTTTTATACAAGACTATCATCTCAAGGCTGAGATCAGAACGTAAAATAGTGCTTGCCGTCGCATCTTCAAGTATGTATTTATACTAAATTTAAATAAACAACTAACTTACACATTTAAACAATTACGCAACTGATAAGTGTCATTAAATTGTATAGGCATTGCTTCATTGTTGCTACCAGGCGGGAGAACGGCTCATAGTCGTTTTGTTATACCACTTGAATTATTAGAAAACAGCACGTGCGGCATAAAACAAAACACGCATATGTCAGAACTCATGCAGCAAGTGAAACTAATTATCTGGGATGAAGCTCCAATGACCCAAAAATATGCTTTTGAGGCGTTGGACAAGACTCTGAGAGATATCTTAGGATATCATGACCTTGAAAGTAGAGAACGAATATTTGGGGGCGTGACGGTCTTGCTAGGAGGCGACTTTTGTCAAGTGCTGCCAGTTATACCAAAAGCAAGCAGGCCAGTCATTGTTCAATCATGTATAAACCAGTCTGAGTTGTGGAAGCATTGCAAGGTATTTACCCTTACACGGAGTATGCGGGTCAATGAGTATAGTGATAATGGACTGCTTGATACTCGAAAACAGGATTTCAATAAATGGGTATTGGCTGTGGGAGATGGCAATTTGCCAGCAAAATGCAAAGAAGATGAGGACGAGCCATCTTGGATCGACATTCCTGAAACTTTCCTAATCCAATCATGGGACTGTCCTATCGAGAAAATTGTAGCCGAGACATACCCTGATTTTACAACAAGACAGACTGACGATGTGTATCTCAAAGAAAGGGCAATCCTAACTCCTCGGAATGATGATGCTGATACTATCAATGATTATATGTTTAAACAATTAAAAGGGGACTCTGTTACATACAATAGCGCGGATGAAGTTTGCAAGGCATCTACAGACAATCTAGATCAGCATGACCTGTACCCGATTGAATTTCTAAATTCATTAAATTTTCCCGGGATGCCCCCACATGAACTTCACTTAAAAAAGGAACTACCCATTATGCTATTGCGTAACATCAATCTAAGCAAAGGTCTGTGTAATGGAACAAGATTGATCATAACAGATTTAGGCCAATTTTTTATTCACGCAACGATCCTTACAGGTTCAAATATAGGAGACAATGTCATTATACACAGGATTATACTAACATCAACGCAATCCAAATGGCCATTTATCCTAAAACGGCGACAATTCCCTGTAAGAGCATGTTATGCGATGACTATCAACAAAAGTCAAGACCAATCACTTACTTACGTTGGCCTCTATTTTCCTACTCCTGTTTTTGCACATGGACAACTTTATGTGGCGCTGTCTAGAGTTACCACTCCTGACGGCCTTAAGATACTAATGATTGAAGACAAAGACCCTAGACTTAAGAACTACACACGTAACATTGTTTTCAAAGAAGCTTTCAGTAGCCTGTCTTAGCATATCTATGTAATGTTCAGATATTAAATATAATAAGGTGGTACATTTTATTTCATATATGCATTGTTTGTATTTCCATATTCAGATACACATAATAAAATTTGAATGGCAACACCTATGGATAGTTCAGCACATTTATTTATTATAACTTTATTACTTGCCACAAACACTCATAAACTTTATAGTATTGGCCCAATTATCAACAGTGGTCAATTATCTATATTCTCATGTTAAAAGACACATAATAAATTGTGACCACCCATATCAAAACCTAACTGCATACTCATCAAGTGCTATTATTGCAGATAATATTAATAATATGCACAAATGTTCACATAAATATATAATAAATTTATTTTATGATTTATTAGGAGTTACATGCCCTTTATTAATTTCAAGTCAGTTCAAAAGTTTGATAAGACATTTAAAAACTAACTTATCTCAGTAATATACACATCTCAACTCCTTTTTTATCATACAGAAATCAGATATCCACATTCTAAAACTATGTCATTCAGCAGGGATGTCGTCTCACACTACTTTCATATGCCCTTACACCGAGCTGCCAAATGCTTTCATGTTGGTTCGTCTCTTTTTAAAGTGCATTGTCGATCGGTTGGAATAAAATCTTGGCCATATCGAAAACTTCTCAGTTTAGAAAAGTTAATTAACTATTTTCAGGTTAGCAATTAATTGACACTAAATTTTGTTTCTGATTTTCATACCACAAACCTGATTTGAATCTGCAATCTTCAATGTTTCCAAATAAAATAATGATTTCAATCTTATAAAAATGGTTTTGCCTATTCGCTAATATATACATATTTTAAGTCACAAACATTAACATTTAACTATGCTTTTTATAGTACGCATTCATATGTTTTCTATATTGTGATATCTAACTTGGTTTTCATAGGGCAAGGAAGGTGATTCAAATACTAATGAAAATATGCAAGACATAATTACAAAACTGCAGGAAGAAAAAAGACGGATAAAGGAAGATCCAGCATTAGCAATTACGAATAACACGAAAAAATTAAGATGACGTTTTTTCAAAGCTACATACAGGAAAAAAAATGCATCAATTTGGATTTGTCGTTAGCACCGCCAATAGTTCTGGATGTGGAACCGTTGCAGGTTATATATCCTAACAATCATGCAATCTGTGAACATATATAGTTCTCTTATGGCAACAACTATAAGGAGCAATAACAATGGAAAGCTTATTGATACCTAAACTCAAGTGTTCAAGTAGTATTTTTAACAAGTTATTTTCATAGATTTCTTTCTTGAAGTTTGGTATGTTATTCTCTACGTTTTTAAAATGAATAATGCTTAAACTGCAATTTGCGTCCTTTTTTGTTTGGTCAGTTTTAATAATGCATACCCCAACTGTTGTTATTATAATACCAGTTAAGTCAGCATAAAATATCAAAAGTCAATAACTAATAAAATGCATACCTTATTGACTGTTAAGCGATCAGTCGCAGGCATTTTGCACCGCTGTCTCATTGACGAAGTGTCTCATTATTTCTGTATACGAAACCAAAACACCCATCAAGCTTGAAACATCGTTATAACACCAACTCTCATATCATTGCAATATCCTCGACGCCCCCATTATTTTCATCACCTAAAGCCACATCGATATTCACCTACCCACTGCATGTATAACACGTAACCGTTATTAGATCAATTAATGAGCCGTAAATCATCCAACAAATACACTTTCCTATGCAAGTGACTAATACCCTGACAAAAAAAACAAATATTCTCATGTTATTCAGTCACGTCTCACCGTTATTCAGTCACCTATTATCTATAGCTAAACCAAGAACAAGATTCAAAACAAAAGGAAAACAAATTAATATTTCAGTTTTGTTCAACACACTTTAATATATTTAAAGATCTACAAATATCTCATGTTCTTGAACTCATAACCTCATAAATCTATAAGAAGACAAGCTTCGTTTTTACAAAAACAAAAACGAAACAAGACAAAAACCTTCGCCTACCTGATACGTCATTAATCTTTATCGAAACTTAGCTTCTATATATATCCGAAAAATTAAAAGGGAAAGCTCGAAACATAACTTTCTAACCTCCCTTTCATTCAGTTTAATCATAAACAAAACAATAACACACTTAGAAACATACATGAACTCCTCCAAAGGATCTTGAAACAATAAAGGTTCTTTGTTGATAGACTATGCTACAGATGACAAACTAGGTAAAGGTATGCTGTGAGTTAATGTTTGTCATGTCTGATTCATATAGTGCGTATCCTGATACATATCTTGGAGCAAACTAAGCTGTTTTTCATGTTTCAAGCTGCTTATTTGAGATAAACTTGAATGGCTTTTAGACCCGTAAAAATCTTAAAATACACAAAGACTAGCTATCCTGTCACGTTTTTCATCCACATAGCATCTTTTACAACATAAGCATATCCAAACACTATTTCATGAAGTGCTTATTTTCAGTTGCTTATCGAAAAGATAAATTAAACAATGCCAAAACATCTATAATGCTTCTAAACTTTATAATGTAAAATCATTGAACCCCAAAAAAGCTCAAACCCCTAACTGGATTATCACTAAAAAATCAAAATTGATCTTACACTTATTCAAACCCAGATCAATGATTACCAATCTCAACATAAAAACAACAAAAAGATTCGAGCTTTATAAAGCAAAATTAATAAACTCTGATCAAATTATCATTAAAACATATACTTGCTTTTCAGGATTGAATCGAAACTAACATAACACAATATCAATTATAAATCAACAAACAACCTAAAGTAACAACATTGCAATAAATTATAATGTTTAAACATTCGCCCTTTCAATCTATCATATTCAAATAGAATACCTGAGATATTAGGCTCAATCAGCAGATAATCAAGCACTTTATAATAGCCCTCAATAATATTTGATTGCTTAACATTTATTTTGATTGATTTTTCGATTGATTGAAAACCCTAGATCGGAGGTTTGAATGTAACTGTGTGTTTGGACCGAGTAAAAGTGAAATAGATGTGTGAAACACTTAAAGTCAACACACACACTACTTGACCATTTTATAATAAAAGTAAATAACTAAATAAAAAAACTTGCCTTCTTCAAGTTACTAGACCATCAAATCTAAAACCAGTAAACTGATGATTCATCAGTTTAATCCATTCATAATATATATACTTATAGTTAAGATAATAGAGTAGCAGTCAATAAAACCATACATACAACCATAAAATTTACATCAAAACACAAACCCCCCCACATCTTCCTACGCTTCATCTTCTGAATCATCAGCCTCATCCAAGTCTTCCAAAAAATCCTCCTTCTCCGCCAAACTCCGACGACATAGCACCAACAACTGAGCAAGCAAGTCATTCTTTCTTCGGTCCTTCAACTGGATCTCACGAAGGGCAAACTCACCTGTTGCTGCAACTGCATTGAAAGAAGGAAACAATCTTCTAGCCTCATCGATTGTTTCTTCTTTTTTTGCAACAGTCTATCTGAGAATGGTGCTCTCTTCTCCCAGCTTCTCAATCAACTTCTTCTCCTCTGCAATGTCTTGCATAATCAAAAGCCTAAAAGCATCGCTAAGCTTCCCTGATTCTGTTGCAGCTTTCATTTCGTCAATGTTAGGTGTGGAAGACATTTTCCGATTAGGGTTAAGTTATGATGGTATAGGGTTAAGTTATGATGGTTGTGTTTTATGGTTTTGTAAGTATACATAATTACAATGTACTAACTCATAAATTGCACAGATAATTACAAAAAAAAAAAACACTCAAGAAGCATTGGGAAATTTAATTTGGGTGTTACTGTAGCCCTTTCATATTCTTCATGCAAAAATCTGATATGCAGTATTTAGGAAGTTATCTCATTTTGCAATTCAAACCCTTCATCTTTTAAGTAGATCTAAACCAGTCCCTATATATACAATGCTTTGGCATTAACATCCTAATTTAAAAAAAAAATTAATGGTAATAACTTATAGATTATCTTTATATTTATATACTAACATTTCCACTATGTGTTAAATGAAACTTTAAATAAAATTAATCTAATTTAAATACACCAAGTATATCATTTGCCATGAAATAAATATATATTTCTTTGACATATCATCATTCCAAAAACAAACAAAACATTCAAATTATTAAAACCAACCAAAGTACCTAAACCCAAACAACTACTTAAACTCATTCATCTTAATGGCATTAGCTTCTTCCTCACGGGCACCCACTTTCGCTTCATCTTGCAAATAGTTTAACTCTGCAAGCAATAACCGATGTCTATCTTGGGTTTTTCTTAAAGCTTCAAGTGACTCCAAAGCAACTCCATTAGCACCATAACCTTCCATGTTTGCCATCATTGTATGGTTCTTCGCTATTACCCTCCTCAAATGTTGGCAACAACCGAATAGCATCTTGGATAATGCATCATCTTCACCTGCCTGTTGCACAAACCACAAGCGCATGCAATTATGCAATTTTGAAGAACCTGCGATATTCGATAAATTACCTATCAACTCTAAATTTGTCATTGAAAATAAAATATACAACAAACCAATTGGTTCTATAACTCATTATGAAACAAGCACCAAATAAATAGGTTAAACATTATTTATGTAACCTACTAATATTAAAGTGTTACATATGAAAGGTCTTTTTTTAAATGTAACATATTAACATAAACCTCTTCACATATACTCTTATAAGGTTAATTGTCTATCTAAAATAATATTAACTTAAATTAATGCGAGGGTAAAAAAAAATGTAGTCATCTTTACAGTTTAGGACATTGACCAAAATGAAAATTAGTCAACATTATTATGTACTCATCTACAGTAGAGATGAAGAAGCAACTTTGGCAAGAGTTTACCTCCGCCCTACGATAACAAATCTTATGATACCATCAATTTCAATATCTTATATATAACTACTTCCATACAATATTACATAAAAAAGATTATATATTCGATCCATACCAATACAGTGCAACGCACGGGCTTATAATGCCTCGTTAAAGATATTATACAATCAGATTTTTGGTATTTCCTAACCTTTCAATAAATTAGGTAGACTTCAATATGTCATCTCTTGGTTTTCTCATTTATTTCACTTTGTTGGAATTTGTAAATTGTTATATTAAATTGTGTGAAAGATATAAAATAGCTATTTGGCAAAAAGTGTTTGTTTTCACATAGTCTTTGAATACATTTATGTGGTATTTGGTTCTAAGAGTGATTTGATTAATGGCCGTGTATAAAAATGTGTTTATTTGCTTAAAGTTGGTTACTTTATGATAGGGATTGCATGCCAAAGTCCACACTTTGCACACTTTGCAGACTACATATCACACTTTGCAGACCACATAGCACATATCCCCCATATTGCAGTCCATAAACAGCAGACCACATATTTGCATATAGTGAATAATAGGTTGGAATAAAATATTAAAGTTAACCATTCATAATTTAGTTTTCAACATTTTGTTTAAACTGTTACATTTCAAGATCAATATTCGCCTACACTTGCTCATCACAGTAACTACCATAACTATTATCCATCTCTTCATAATCTGAGTCATTGGTAGGATATACAGTCTGCAACGGTGTGTAGGTTCATTTTCTGCTCTTGGGTATGTTAACGCCAGTTCCACACTCATAGTTTTCATTTTTTTACTTAGCTTTGAAATACCTTTGTCTCAACTTTTTGGTGCTTTTGGGAAGTTTGAAATCAAGGTTTTCTTCTACCTGCATCTTTGTTCCTTCAGTTTCTAATTATTTCTTCCTTGCTTCCATCAACTTTTGCACCTCCATTCTCAGCATATAATGCAAACTAACTGTGTGAGTAACATGGCAGTGAACAATATTACAATTCATCAAACCGATCTATTCATAATTTAATTTACTTAGAAAATTGAAACAAACGAATATTAACATAGTTGGGACCTCTGAGCTCCCTCTCAAATCCTATTTGCTATTTAAACAGGCTTTGTGCAAAGGTCTACAAGACTGTTGAGATAACAAAAGGAATCACTGAGGAAGATCAGAGTGCACAACTATGTTGAATAACGTATGTCAATATTAAAAAACGAAAAATGTGTTGGACTTTAGGCTGGACTCTTTCGACTATAAAGTTCACAACATTCTTTGTTTGTCAATATTGATATCCAATATTCCATGTCTATCACATAAAATACGCTCTGCCCTATAAATTTGAGAATAAAATGTTACCGTCAACTGATTCATTACCTAAAAATGGTTAATTAATGCTTGTAAACTCATAATCTTACGACATGGCCAACACTGAATACCCACATCTCGACAATGCCTTTTGAAAATAGTTAAACCAACATTAAGCTCTTTTGCAGCTCGCGCTGTCGGGATGTGAAGTATTCTGCAATAACCTCCCTGCTGAATGCCATGAGTTTGAATATGGACAGTGGATATGTGTTGGTGAAAAAAGAACTGGATTGGTGGGTGTAGAGGCTAGAAAAGGACTTTTAAAGGCCTTGCCAAGACTTTGAGCTTCCCTATAATTACTAAATGTTTTGTAACTCACTCATAAAATCCCTGTAGCTAATAAATTGTTTAGTAACTTCTATTCACCCATAAAATCCCAGCACTTACTAATAGGTTTTGTAACTTTTTGTCACCCATAAATTCAATTAATTAGGTATTTAAAAGAAGTTTTGTACTTGATATTGCTATTGGTATTGCCTGTGATACTTAATATTATGATTCAGTGGCTTAGTAACATGGATAGTTAGATGAAGATTTGCTGATGTGAATCTGAATTGATTTAATATTGATAAACTTATCATGCTTGAGAATATTATAAAACTTAACATCATAAGCAAAGTCACATTTATTTTTATGTAAAAAAAGTTTGGCAAACAACAATTGTGGTAACATGGATAGTTAGATGAATATTTACTAGTGTGAATTAGAATTGATTTAATATCGGTAAACTTAGCATGCTTGAGAATATTTTTAAACTTAACATCATATGCAAAGTCACATTTTTTATGTAAAAAAACTTTGGCAAACAACAATTGTGGTGGTTACAATTTTCATTTAATTTCAACTCAACATTACATCTTTTATTTTACCTGATTATAATCACTGTTTAAAAACATACTTTCATTTACAGGGATATTGTTTAATTGTTTTGTTTGCACCATGGATAGTCACTTGCACTATATATACTTGGAGTAGTTATGACATAAGAACCAATCCTGTACATTAAAGAGTTTTTCAGGTATGTAACATCTCTTCAAATTGAATATGAATACATTTCTGTCTATTTTGGATGTCTCCAATTGTCTATCGTGGTTTATAAGGACCAAAATCCTTTTTTATTTTGAGAACCAAAAGTGGAAACATCAAATATTTCATGGGTCTAAAATACCCGAATCATATGTGGACAAATTGAACATAAAGAAACTTGTTTTTAAATGACTGGAACACAAACTAAAGCATCCCATTTAACATTTGGGACTTGCGGCTATGGTAATTCTATTTTCCCAACCACTTATTCGCAAAACACGGGCTTGATCATATTATTTAGCTTCTTCATCGTTGGAAGACTTTTCTAAATTGGCCTCATCTCAATGTACCTGAGATAATGAGACATATAAATAACGCTTGTTAATATTTGGATCCATAAAATAAGTTGGTATCAATGTACTGCGCACTGACCTTAATAATCTCTTTTTGTTAGGAACGTTCCCATCCTCACCTGCAGTTTGTTCACCATTTGTGATTTGCATGTCTGAATCTTCACACTCCAATTTGTAAGAATGGGACGTAAGATAATGTCTTAGAGGTAAGTTATTTTTTATACTGGAATGTAAAGCACATATATTGTGGGATACCGGATTTTATTTTTCCCCTCCATTGGTTTCGACGAAGTATATACACTTGGATCGTAAGACGGCCTTTTCTTGGACAACCTTTTCAAAAGAAGGATTAGGGGTCGGTGCTTGTCTCTAGGTTGCTTGAACCCTCTAGGTTGCTTGAACGTGCGCTTTCTCCGACTGGCGATGCTGTGCCAAGCTTCCAACATGTGAAGCTCTCAAAAGTACCATGCTCATAGTATGAGTTGGACTTGAGCTCAAAGATGTGTGAAGTGCCAATAAGAGCCGATATTGGGCCGGGCAGGTTTGGGCTTCCATCTGCCGCCTGTACTCAGAAGTTAGGAAGATACCACTTATGAACTTGAAATAAAAAATTTAACCATACCTCTGTGTCATATTTCAGCAAGGATTCTGGAGAGCAATTCAACAACTCTCTTACAGTATCATCAAAAAGCACAATTACATCATGTGTTGTTTTGTCGGATTTTTAGGAATTAGAAAATTCCATTGTGAAGAGTCGGTCACCCCAAATATTATCTAGCATAAGTTAGCTCGTAGACTTGTAGTTATTTACAGTATTTATTAGTTTATTAGTCAGTTAGTAGCATAGAATAGTTTAGTGTATCACCGTAGAGGAAGGACGGGTCTTTACCCACTGTATGCCTGATCCACAGTCCGATAGGAGGACGTATTCTTTGTAACTATAAATACCCCTTCCATCCATGGAAGGGGTGTGGCTTCTTTGAATCTAACCTTTCACTTGTTAAGCAACTCTCTTTCAAGGAACCTCCTCTCAACTCTCTTCATCTCTCTAAAATGGCTTTCTTGTTTAATCACAATCCTAGACCACCCGAATCATCAAACAACATAATATTCATGATCCTACAATTGGTACCAGAGCCAAGGTTGTGTTGTTTTGATGATTTACATGGTTTGTTGTTGGCGGTTTGATGCGGTTTGATTTGTGTTTGGTGATGTTTAAATGAGTTTGACATGTTCTTGGTGTAGTTTGTTGTTGTATTTATTTGGTTTTTAAAGCTAAGGTTTTAACTGGTTTTTACAAACTTCTTACTGATTTTGAATGTTTATTCATTTAAGCGATTTGGTCTTGAAAGGTTGTTGAGTTGGTTTTGAATGGTTGTTGATACAGTCATTTATGGTCTTTAAGTGGGTTAGCATTTCACTTGTTTCTTAACAGTTTTGATCTGAATTTGAATGTGGTCAAACTGGTCTGATTCTTGGAGTCAAAACTTGGTCAAACGGGTCTGAATGAAACAATGAAGTTTTTCTGGGTTATTCTGGGCAGTTTCGTAAGGTTTAAACTGGTAAATATAAAGCATCTTTTTTTGTATTACAAATTCTCGTCTCAATATTGTGTCAAAAAGTCTGCTGCTCATACATGACTTTTGAATGCGAGTTGACTGGTTTCATATATGCGAGTTGTTACCTTTTTAGCATGCGAGTTGAGTGCACTGATATATGAAGCGAGTTGTGTTTCTGGTCCAGATTCAATGTTCAAAATGCTAGTTGACTTTGGTCAATGTGAGTTGACTTTGGTAAACTGCGAGTTGTCACTGAGTCTGGATGCGAGGTGCCCTTATTATCTTGATGCGAGTTGTTAACTTGTACTAAGCGACTTGCCATATGCGAGTTGGTTGTTTGGCTTTTGAGTCAACAAGATGCGGGTTGTCATTTTTTTAATGGTCAAATGCGAGTTGCCTAAAGTCAAAAGCGTGTTGTGTTTACAGTATATCATGCGAGTTGTTTACTTAAGATGGAGTGCAAGTTGGAGATGCGTGTTTAATATGCGAGTTAGTGATGTTGCGAGTTGATGATGCAAGACAGAAAGGATGAATATGAGATGAGTTAAACTTAACATGACCTTAAAACCATATTTGCAATACTCATTTACCCTAACCCAAACCATCATCAGCCAATGATTCAAGAACTAAAACAATCATACCTTAATCTACATCAACTGATTCATATCACCAATACAAATCACAACAATTCTAACACATTGACATCTACAACCCTCATCACCTCCTGAAGACCCATGACACGAATCTAAAACATGAATGTAATGAATCTCAGAAGGGGTTTGTGCAATTTTTTAATGCCTAATCAAGACCACCAAGAGTCTACATCTCACAACCCTGTCATCACAGATTCTTTTGAAGAATATAACTTCTAATGACTATCCGAATCTAAAGATAAAGATGATAACAATCATGTCACATCTGTTTTTCTTTGATTCGTTGGATGCTCACATTAATTCAAAAGACTTATGTGCCTCATAATCAAAACGTTTTGATATTATTCGACAATTAAGAAATGAGTTTAACAAGTTTGTTAACTCAAAACTTTGAGTCGTTGATGCCTTCTATTCCTTTGAAAAAAACAAAAACAATGCTTTAATATTAAACCTACCTGGGGTAATTTATTTGTTACATCGTGAAGCCTATGTCATACCTCAAAGCCATCCCTGTGGCGAGGTGATTCACTTCCAGATTCGTAGGTATTGATTCGCCTGATTGTGCAAAACGAATTAGAATATGGGGAAGGACAAGAGTATTGAGTTGTAATTAGGGTTAGAGTTTGGTGTAGAAGTTCTGTAAAAAGAGGCGGATCAATTGAGAGATTATTTAGGGTTGGTAACTGAAGCTGTTATGTGAGGCGTACAATTTATGAGATTAGGGTTAAGTAAGTGAGGGTTATGCCTTTTTATATCCCGATTATTAGGGTGTTACCGGGTATGACCTTCAAAATGGGCCATGTGGGATCTCTGTTTTGGACGTGGGCTTCAAATTGCTTAATCCGGTTGAGCTTATGCAATTTCTTGATTGGGCCGACTTTTTGAGTACTTGGGTGTTTATGATACGGGCCGACCAGTTATAGGAAGTGATTTGAATGGTTTTAATATTTGCTAGCTGCGGTATTCCGATATTATTTGGGCTTAATATGTGTTTATCTTGATTTGTTAAGTATTCGATATATCACGAATGTGTTGACATTAACAAGTATGGATCGGGTATTGGTTATATCACGAATGTCATTGTAATATTGGTTGAGTACTCATGATCCGGGTATTTTGGTATTCCTTGTTTTATCACGCAAGTCTCACATTTGATGGTGTCATGGTAATTATGTGTTATGTGATACAAATATTATTGGCTTAATGTGACGTTATATTATGGGTTGAATAATTGTTTGGACCGGGCTTGGAATTAAATGTGGGAAGCTTAGTGTTGGATTATCATGGGTTGTGACTTGAATTCTTTTGGAAGTGATTGTAACTTCATGGACCTTGCCACGATTATTCAAGTAAACAAGCTTGGGCCGTACACGTGATTGAATCAGATGGGCTTCTCAAGGGATTTGTTTGATTATGTGATTTGCTAATGAGACTTGTTGTGTTGTGAGGTTTGGTACTTTGATGAATGCATTTTCACAGATAATATTATGTCTCGGCTTGAGTTAATGATTGAACAAAGTGGACTTCGGAGTTGTTTGGACGGTACTTCTTATTTGGATTTGAAGTGAGGTTTTTCGGGCGCGTTTACTTATTTCGTCTTCTTTCTTTCTTCCATTCCGCGAAGATGACTTGTTTGGGCATTTATAGAGTGTGATAAAGACTTGGCTAATTAGTTACTTTTGTAATTCTTTCTCGCTTAACCCACAAAGTATCTATCACTTCGGTGTCTCACGCAGTTGAGGATACGTCAAGAGGTTTTGTACATTGGGTACACCGCTTCTTCTTCACATGGATTAGTACAAGTTTAAGTAACAAATCTGGGGAATTCTACTTCATGATCAAGTTTGGTATATCGGGTTTACTTATCCATGTGGTCACTACAATAGCCGTCAGAATACGTGAATGATGTGTTTACCAAAGTGTTTACTGGATGGTTGATAATATTATTGATGTTGGAGATTGAACCGCTGAAGAACCGCTGCATGTTCCCCTAAAAACAGAAATTCACAGAAACCAAAATTGTCATTACACATTTAAGCTGACATTGTTTACGGTTTTGTCTTGATTTTGTAAAATCCCGCGAAAGAATCTATTTCTCGGTTTAAATCATAGACTTGTAAAATCCCGTGACAATGGAAACATCCTGGTAATAGTAAAGTGCATTTCCGGATCTATCTTACGGTTTATTCTTGGTTTTGTAAAATCCCGCGAAAGAATCTATTTCTCGGTTTAAACCATGGAATTGTAAAATCCCGTAATGATGGAACCATCCTGGAGAAAGGAAAGTGTAATTCTGGATCTTATCTGATGCTGGTGCTACGGTTTCTGCTTCGAAGAAGGGATAAAAGGGTGTACTTCACGAATGGGATGTGTGTTTGGATATTCATCATGGCAGTTTGGTTATTACATGGTTTTACGGGGTGATATGATTTTAACCATGGTCGGGATGAAACCATTATCAAAGTTCGTTTAAATGTCAAAGAAGGCCAGATTTGAGCAGTTAACCAGATGATGTGACAACGGCGTTAATTCAGTATTATTTATTTGAGGTTGAAGTGAATTATCACGGGCGAGTGTACTTAGTATCTGAAGGTATCAGGGATGGTTGGATGAAGATTCTTCATGATCCTTGTTCGAGCTTATTATTAAAAATGAAGACTTGGAAATCTAGTTATTGTTGGGTGTCTTTTACCTTTTCTTTTACCACTTGGAGGAATTGGGCTCATATCACCACAAAATGACTATCACTTTAAGGAGTTACGTTATAGTGCTCAGTGTCACATTCAATTGTGGATTTTCAAGAGGTAATGTACGTCTTATACTTGATGGTTGGTTGGTTGAAGAGTATAGAGTACATAGAGAGTACTTAGAGATGCTAATGGAAATCGGCACCGCTCTTTGTTACATATGTGCAAGTATAAGTCACGAGTTCGGGTTAGTTTAATTCAGGGTCAAATTCATCATATTGGGTTTTCTCCATCAGCTGTCACGAAAATAGCCTACTGAATGATAATGGGGTTGATTACAAGTTTTCCAAGAGTAGATGAAAAGAGAGAGATAATGACGTATGAACACATCAGTTCATGCCTCGTTCTATAAAGAAAAGAAATGAGTACGTTTCAGTGCGCATTATCTTTGAAAGAAGAGAAATCTTCTTATGAAGTATGAACACAACAGTTCATGCCTCGTACTCTAAAGAAAAGAAATGTGTACGCTTCAGTGCGCATTATCTTCGGAAGAAGAGAAATCTTCTCATTATGACCATTCTCATCAACATGCTTCATACTTTTTCCATGCGCTTCAGTCATCAAGTGAACCGGGCTACCACTGATTGTTTTCTCATTCCACTTGCTCAATTATAATGAAGATGGCGACATCATGTGCTGATTTTGCGGGAGAGAAGTGTGAATAGAACATTTGGATGATTTCACTTATTTAGTCAAGAATGGCATCTCCGTATGCAATTCTTGAGGGGGAGAAGAAGTGTGAATTTTTTTGCATTGTTGATTGATATTTGAGAATATAAATGGTCATACGGCTCTAAACTCATGTAAGAACCGAGCTTCTTCTTATCGGGTCATCTTCACATGGAGTTTTTTTCTCTCTTCTAAGAGCCGTTGGTTGACATCTTCACTCGGATTGATGAGTTTATTGACAAAGTGCTTCCGGTTAATGCTTCACGTATACATCAACATGATGATTCCGAACAATCTCTCTGTTCTTGTTTGATGTGATTGGTAGTTTGGTGTTACCATCTTGTGTGTTTGTTGGGGCCTGATTGCTGATTTCCTTGATGAACATCTTTCTGTTCTTGTTTGATTGGGAGGGATTCTAGTTAAGGGGATTTGCAAGATGTAAGTTAATTGGGATGCTTTTTGGTGTGAGTTGAAGATGTTAACTATCTATTCCCCAACTGTGCAATCTTGAAGAAGGTCGAGTCTACAGTCAGTTCTACATTCTCTGCTACATGTTAGAAGACTAAAGACGAGTTGCATTTGATTATCTAAAGACTTCTTCTTAATCTGGGCATTTATCAAACAGATTGTCGGGTTAGGGGAGAGCACTAATTGGGAGAGAGTTATAAGTCAGATTCAATCCCCAATTAGACTTGCTCATATTCTTTAGCAGTGACTCCTCGAGACGTTGATATTGACTATTGTAATATTGCAGTTGCACTATTGAATAATAATCCGCTCTTTGGTATTCCTTTGCCAAATCTTCACGGATTATTATTCATGAAAAATGATCCGCTCTTTGGTATTCCTTTACCAAATCTTGACGGATTATTGTGCACTCTGTAAATCAACCACATGAACATTAAGGAAAATGACTACCTCATCTGCTTGAAGACATTATTGGTGAATCTTCCAGATCAGTCTCTATATGTATATCTTAAGGAAGATGGAATTGATGTTGAGGAATCATTTGTTCCGGTTCATTAAGTGGGTCAATGTACATCTAGTTGTACATTTATTCACGTGTTGGACATTTGACACAAGTTGATTACTTCAGAGTTAATCATTTATCACTTATTTGAGATTGAAGTTGACCTTCACAAAGGCGTGATCTTATCTGATAACTTGCTCGGGCTTAAGAATTTGAGTTGAAGACTTGGTTTATCTAGTTACCAGCAGTCGAGGTGGACGGTTGAAGACCTGGTTAACTATCACTATTAGGAGTTACTTTGTTTTACTCAGTGTCACACGCATATGACGGTGTGGATAATCGCAAGAGGTGTTAATGTCTCATACTTTGTTTGGGTAGTGAGTACTTAGAGATTTGCTTGAAGCATAAATTCTCTACACCGTTCTTCCATCATTAGGTGCAAGCTTAAGATACAAATGTGGGGAAGTTGACTTCTGTTTCAAGTATGGTATATCGGGTTTTCTTCTTCTGTGGTCACTTCAAATTGTCTACATAAGGGTTGATAAAAATAGTCAGAGAGAGTCTTCAGCAAGTTGATTCTCACAAGAGTTCAAGTGTTCTTCTCAACAAATTTCTAGTATACGGGCTTATAATGATTTGCTGACTCTGAAGTGTCAAAACTAGCAAGGGGGAAGGAGACAAGCATCTAAATGCGAGTAAACTTGATGAACTTAATACCTCTAAGTAACTGAAGATATCCTGGGAAGACTAATGTTATTACCGCAGAGAAACTCAAGGTTTGACTCATGGCGAGTAAACTTGATGAGCTTAATACTTCTAAGTGATTGAAGATATCCCGGGAAAACAAATTTCATGACCGCAGAGAAACTCAAGGTTTTACTCATCAAGGCTTTTAGTGTTATTATTCCAACAACGTGTAGGAAGTGATGTAAAAGAAAGTTTCTGAAGATAAAAGAGGTACACAAGTGCGTGATGATCTCGATGTTATCACAATCATCAGGGGAGAGAGAATTGTGTACATTGGGGGTGCTTAGCTGTTTCACTTGAGGGCTTAATCAGTGATTCAGAGATATAATCACTTATTCCGGAGTTGACATCCGCAGAGACTGTCATCCGCAGAGATAATCAGTGACTTGGCCTGCGTTTTCAATGTTATCAGTTATTCCTTCCTTGGGTATTGGTATACTTCGGATTCTTGAGCTTCATACACGATCATCAGGGAAGAAAAATGTGAACATGAGGAGGTGTTTTCATTCCCCTCATGATGTGTATTCGGGAGAGCTCTTGGGTATTGGTGTACTTCGGGTTCTTGAGCTTCATACACGATCATCCGGGAAGAAAAATGTGAACATGGGAAGGTGTTTTCATTCCCCTCATGATGTGTATTTGGGAGAGTTCTTGAGCATTATACAAAGAGGCTGACTGCATCATTCAACTACTTGATGGAATTGTTCTCTTGACACCTTTTGGAATGGATTGCTTCAGACTTCAGTGGTAATGAAATATGAGAAGAAATTTAAAGAGTGGGATGATACGTTGCTGTTCTTGTTGATGATATAACCCCGAACAAAGAATCTAGATTATCGTTCTTAAAAGGAGCAGCAGGATTTATGATAATTGTGTGCTTCTATGTGCACCTGGCTAAAGCAAGCTTGCAATAGAGCTTCGAATCTGATCATCTAATGGATTTTCGGTTTGGGGGGAAGCTGCCAAAGGCTCATGTTCTGTCTTCTATTCTGGAGCCTCGATTTGCTTTGGTGGTGAATGTTTAAGAGATGATGACTTCTATCTTCTACAACGGGGCTGCTTGATATCCTTATCTCGGTACTCGTATCATCATCTTCTTTTACTATATCATCTTCTTTTACTATATCATCTTCTCTATCTTTGTATATATTTATCAAAATCAAAATACAAAAAAAATATATATAAAACCAGCAAAACAAAATAGAAAAATATAAAACCAAGAAAAAGAAAATAGAAAAATATAAAACCAACAAAAACCCATAAAAATCAGAAAATTTGAAAAATTCCAAAAATATTGTTTTCTCAAGACATGTCTTCTGGTATCGATAACATCTACGATCTTAGAAATGTCATTCAATAATGGCACGGGACTTTAGATGAAGTTCGAGCAGGAGGTGTAAATATTTCTTTTTAAACATGTCTCAAAATATGGCTTACAGTTATTTCAGACTGTAACCCGCGCTTCAAAAAATGGCTTGCAGTTACTTCAGACTGTAACCCGCGCTTAAACCATGGCTTGCTATTATGTCGAAGGACTGCTGTTTCCACACAAATATTTTTCCGTCTAAAAATTCTTCAGAAAAATATTTGTTGTATTCAAAAATTGGTGGTAAATGAGTTGCTTTCAAAACAATCAGATTCAGAGTTTTTACAAAATTTGCAAACTCAATCAATGACTTCAGCGCTTTTAAACTTTTCATAAAATGAGTCATTGATTGAGGGGGAGAATGTTTTCAAATCTATATCATCTAACGAGCTTTCTTAATTATCATACGTGCTTAATTAAAAATGATATTTTCCTGTGTCGAAGGACTAGGAATTTAGGATATGATAGTTAGGTTTAGATGATTAGAGTTTGATTAACACATAAACCCCATGCCTTATATGATCTGATTGTTATGATGAATTGACTTTAATTAGTCAATTGCTGTTATGGGTGATGTCGACCACCATATATCTGTATGTGTGTTTACTAACGTATGCATGTATATTGGTTATAAGAATGTTCCCGATCCGGATCCCATAATTGAAGATGATTGGATGCCGAAAGGAAAGGGTAACTATATATTGGGTTGACAAATGAAGAAACGGAGCTTAATTGGACTTCTATGGAGAGTTGGCATAAATGCAACGTAAGAGGTCTCACTGCATCAGCAGATGGTTTTCTTCTAAGTGATTGAAGAAACGGAGCTTAATTTGACCTCAGTTGGCATTCAAAATGCAACGTAAGAAGAAGTCTCACTGCATCAGCAGACGGTTTTTCTTCCAAACCCTACAGCAACAAAAACGGAAGCTTCTCATCCACCTAACGTATCTTTGTGCAGGGATAATAGTGATGATACCATTTTTCTAAAAACTTTGAATAATATTGTTTTTGAAAATGGAAAAATATTGTTTTGAAAATAAATTGGACTAAATTTTGAAAATCACCGGACTTCTTTTTATCAAAACCTATGTCACTCAATTATCGACTTCGGTCATCGATTGAGGGGGAGAGTGATTTAAAATATAATATTTTCAAACAATATTTCTTCATAAAAGTTTCGGTTTGTACGTTAAAATGTGGTGATCTAAAGATTTAATGTTATGTCATGGTATGATTTTTCTTTAGAATCAAGTTCTTTCAAAATGAAATTCTTTCTGTTCTTGTTTGATTGTGAAATTGTTTTGTTTTACTTAAAAGATCTCTTAAAAACTATCATACCTGACACTAACAATCTTTAATGTCTTAAAATGGTCCTTATCTGTCATCTTTCAAAATTGAATCTTGCCACGTCTTTCCCCAAAATTTTCTATTATTTAAATCAGTTGGGATCACATATCTCAAATGGTTTGAAATTTCTGATTGGGGTAGAGATCGTGATTTAAATCTCAAATTTGTTTAAATGGAATTGGTCTTAGTCCTTTAAAAGGCACTCCTGCCTCCATGTGCCAAACGATTTCTAATACATAATGCACTTGTTGAGGGGGAGCATTTATCCAAAAACAAGATGAGTATTTAAACCTGGCCACATTTTCTCCTATGTTTCCTAAACCTTATTAAATCACTTGGGATCCAAAATCTCAAAGGGTTTGATATTTTTTATCGGGGGAGAATTTGTGATTTAATAATGAAATTTGATAAAAGGTGATCGTTTTGATTCAATTGTGCAGGCTACTCTCTCATACGTGCTAAACGCTTTCGAATCTTGAAGCACATATTGAGGGGGAGCATTTTAAAGCAAAATAAACTATCGAGGTACAAAAGCTTTTATGTTTTAACATAAGGTACCTTGATTGAGTTTTTCAGATGGTTTTCTTTATGGTTTTTGTGATCGTGGATGTGTTTCAAAAGAACTCTTTCCTCTATGTGATAAAATGATTTCAAATATCCTATGCACATATTGAGGGGGAGAATTTTACCAAGAAAATCAAATGGTTTTTTCTATGAAAATAGTGATCAAAGAAAATATTTCAAAGTCCTCTTGCCTCCATGTGCTAAACAATTTATAAATCATATGCACATGTTGAGGGGGAGGTTTTCTAAATGATCAAAACTATTAAGGTACAAAATGCTTTGATCTCGTATCACAAGTACCTTGATTGTTTTTCCAAATGATTTTGCAATTGGTTTCAAGGAAGAATGAACAATACCAAAAGACCGACCAATTTACTTTATGCATGGAGTTATAAGGATGGTTAGGTTAGGTATTCGTTCCTACGATCCAGCCAGAACCGGAGGGATCTTCCCAGGGACAATCCACTAGATAGTGTAGAGTCCTTAGGAATATTGAAAAAAAGGAGAAAAGTGAGATATGGGAAGAGTGCGGACTGAGATAGAGCTAGAACTGGAATAAACCCAACAAGGTTCTAGTTATGAAATCTCGGTAAGCACTGAAGAGGTTGAAGAATGAAAAAGAATTGAGTATGAAAAGGGGTGAAAAGAAATAGCCCTTCAATAATTCAACCTTAGGGCAGTAACCGGGTTCAATACATATGCTACTGGTGTTTACTAAGGTAACACTGGTATTGAAGACAAGACGTCATGGACCCAGTGACGCACTGCACTAACCTTCCCAAGCTACTCAAGTTCCTCTTAAAAGGACTTGTTTCATTCTCACGGGGAACCGACATTATCTATCGACTTTCTCTTAGAGATTGTTGATATTGAAGAAGGAGACCCTCTCCCTAGTCTCCGGCATAGGAACCAAAAATGTGTAATATTGAGTCTAGAGCCAAGAGATCATCCACAATATCTCATTAGGACACTAAATTAATGAAGACTTGCTGTTTCACACAATGTGGAAAGTAAGTAGATATTGAGAGTCCTACGCATTATCCTTGTGGTATTGCCAGAACATCCGCGTGATATGTAAAAATATTCATGATGAAGATGGAAATCCTTCTAGAGCCAACATCAAACAAGCTCTTGGTGGGTGGCATGTGAGATCTTTTCTAAGATCAAGCTTGTGACAACTGGATAGAAACGATGGGGCGATTCACTCATGAATCAACCTTGGTCCAGGATTGGAATTGACAAATACTTTTGGAAAAACCGTTCGATGTGCAAACCTTCTTTTCTCTAGCACGTCGAATGTGTACTCATGTTTTCAAACACAAAAAGTATCTCTGATTGAAAAAATACTTTTGGAAAAACCGTTCGATGTGCGAATCTCTTCTTTTCTCTAGCACATCGAATGTGTACTCTTTTCAAATACAACAGGTATTTTTGATTGAAAATTGATCTTTCTCATAAAACCTTCGTAGTATTGCAAAACTCTTTATCTTAAGCAATACGCGATTGTTTTTCAAATCATTTTTCATCAATCAGTGAATCTCAATTCACTGGTTCACTCACTCCGTGTTGTCTTCTTTGAGACGTTCCGGTTTGAGAACAACTAGAGCAGTTGCGAAACCCTGTCAAGGAGATTCTTCGGAATTATACCTGATCACAGGCAGTACTTGTACTGATCAACGGGGAACCGTGGGCCGTGTACCTCAATTCAACGAAAGTGATCAAAGACACTTTCGTGTGTTTTATTGCTAACTATTATTTGCAGGTACATTTGGACGGTTGCAGCTGATCAGAATTGAGGAGTCAATCCAAAGCCGCATGCTCACAACATCCACACTTAATTGAAGAAATCATGACTGGTGCATATCTACATAACCTGGTTCTAATATTTTTATACTATGCTTCTGCTACGCTGCTGCAAATATCATGAACCAGTACGGCTTCCGCTACTCTGATGGAAAGATGTCATGATTCAAATGTGTGAGCATGTCGGTCTAAAAGTCACAACATCACATGATGGAAACACTACGAAGGGTGATCCAGAGATTTAATGTGGCTGATGATCTCAATGAAAGCTCGAAGATCATCAAAGATGTGGATCGGTTAAAGGCCTCCACTTAAAGTACAAATCAATGCGGACTTTGAAGAATCGCTACAAAAGCACAAAGATTGTGGAATTGAAGAATTGAAGTATACTAGCTCAAGAACAAAGTCAAGAATAAAATGCTAGGATTCGAAATGTAAAACATGGGGTGACCTCCCTTAGGGGGAGATTGTTAGGAATTAGAAAATTCCATAGTGAAGAGTCGGTCACCCCAAATATTATCTAGCATAAGTTAGCTCGTAGACTTGTAGTTATTTATAGTATTTATTAGTTTATTAGTCAGTTAGTAGCATAGAATAGTTTAGTGTATCACCGTGGAGGAAGGACGGGTCTTTACCCACTGTATGCCTGATCCACAGTCCGATAGGAGGACGTATTCTTTGTAACTATAAATACCCCTTCCATCCATGGAAGGGGTGTGGCTTCTTTGAATCTAACCTTTCACTTGTTAAGCAACTCTCTTTCAAGGAACCTCCTCTCAACTCTCTTCATCTTTCTAAAATGGCTTTCTTGTTTAATCACAATCCTAGACCACCCGAATCATCAAACAACATAATATTCACGATCCTACACGGACACATCAACCTCAAGCTTGAACATGATAAGGACATGGTGTGTATGCCAGGTAAATGACATTATTCTATTTCATTAAATTAAGTGGTGTATAAACCAAAAACATTGTTACCTTAAAACTGGGTACTCAACTGCCTTATTGCATGAATCATACCAAAAGGTTCCATTTTTTCGGGTGGTGCCCTTTCTACACTTACTGTCACCACATGATGGAAAGTTCCACCCCTTCCTGGTCCTAACATTGTTCATTGTTGCTTTACAATTGTAGACCATGGCTTGAATGGATGGTCATTTAGTAAATGGAATGCCATGTACCTACATGACAACATTAGTAGGGAATTTAGAAAGTTGCTTACGTTGTTCTTTCGATTACGGCCCCAGATGAGCAAGTTCTCAATGGTCCCATCCTTGGGCTCCGAGAAATCAACAAGGACAATTGCCTCGCTTAAATTTGCAGCACTGCTATCCATACCCATGTGTTGAAAACTAGAAGGGGGGGTTGAATAGTTTTGCTGATTTTAACTTAGTTTCAAAAACTTTAGATTCGATGTTATGTGAAATAGTGTGGATGAAGAGAAAGTATAGATCTATAAGTAATGTGATAAGGTTTTAAAATGTACCTTTTTGAGGGGTCGTTTAAATTTGATCACTTTTGTATCCGTTATTACTTAATATCGTTCCTTTTCACTTTTTAGGTATCTTGAAGGCAAAATGCTGGAATGACACTTATTCGGACGAAAAGGCGCGAATATACGAAGAAAATGGCCAAAGTCAAGAATCGAGCCACTCAGACTGCTGGAACTGAAGGGGACGGTGTCAGGTGTTATCTGCGATGCCG
This sequence comes from Chrysanthemum seticuspe, assembly GCA_019973895.1. NCBI lineage: Eukaryota > Viridiplantae > Streptophyta > Magnoliopsida > Asterales > Asteraceae > Chrysanthemum > Chrysanthemum seticuspe. The sequence goes on along the minus strand of BPTQ01000001.1, from coordinate 131,450,293 downwards.
TCGCATCACTTTTGTGACGGCTCAGTAGCCAAATTGCTTATTTACAAGTGACGGTGTCAGGTTTTAAAAGAGTAGGTCGTCGCAACTCAGACGACCTAGATTTGATCCAGACGGCGTCAGAGACTGAAGGGGACGGCGTCACAAGCATAAGGTGACGCCGTCGCAAGACTAACGTGGCCAAGACGAAACCCTAATGAGGGCGACCCGACGGCGTCACAAATTAAAGGGTGACGCCGTCGCGAATGTAATCTTATATATAGAATCCAAATTTTTTTAGTTTTCGGTGTATGTAGTCTTTTGGAGTAAAAACCTAAACTGAACCAAGGCTGTCTTGTACAGTATTTTAGGGTTCCAAACCCTATCTTACAACAAGATAAGTGTTTTACTTCATTAATTTAATTATGTCTTCAATTACTTGTGTGTATGCCTGCATGTTCTCCATGTCCGGCTAATTTACTTGTGTGTTTGCTTAGGGAATATGAAACTTAATTATTGAATATTGATTGGTTGTCTCTTATCTTAATTGTTAATGATCTAGTAATGCGATAGGTCATCCGTTGTGTAGTTAATGCTTGATTAATCTTTGTGAACCTTAGTTTATAGCGCCTAGAGTTTTTGTAGGCTAAACCATCCGAAGATTACCTTAGAGTTAGAGTTTATAAATCCTAGAGACTTTGTAGGCGATAACCTTTGGTAGTTTCAAAGAGTTAGGGATAAACGCATACCCTACGACCTTAGACACACAACGCGATTAAGAATAAGGACGTGACAATTCAACCATCAATAGGAGATAATTAAGGAGTAATAAAACCTAAGTAAACACATCTTTAAACCACCATACGAGCACACAATAATTAGACATAGACTACCCTCACCTTAGTTAATTAGATAATTAGATAGTAGAAGTAATCGGTAGAAATACCAACCCCCCCCCCCCAAATCCAAACCCCGGGATTCGTACCTTTCCATTTCCTAAAAAAATATAAAAAGATAAAAAAATAATATTCCTCAACCCCAACCTTAGCGTAGTAACCTCTCACTAGCATTCCTATTCTCCTAGAGAACGATATCAATTCCTGTGGCTTACCCTAATACTACACTACAACGATTAGGTTCATTGCCTAGGGTGTTGAAAAACTTGCTCGACGAAAAGGAAGTTCCTTTGACCCCGAACGCGCTGCGTAAGCGTTATCAAGTTTTTGGCGCCGCTGTCGGGGAATAGAATAGCTAGTTAGGAGTCCACCTCGTTTAGGTTTCTTTGCTTGATTCCGATCAAGTAAATTTTTTTTCCATTTTTTAGCTTCCTCGTAGTCTATCCCCTTTTTCGTGACCTTTGTTCGTAACCCATCACTTTGTGTTTTGTTGATAACAAATATAATGTTATCTTAAGTACAATTATAAAGGATACATGTTAGTTTTGTAAAGCATTTACATATAGCCATTTAAATACAAAAATGTAGTAATTAAGCATTTGTTGTAATAGTTTATTAGGATGGGTAAATATCATAACCCATGGACCATAACCCATGGATCTTAACCCATACCCAAAGAGACTTGATACAATGTATACTTAGATACATTGAATCTAGATATAACCCATGGACCAACCCATAACCCATGACCCATAACCAAAAAACCCATGGGCAAAGAGGAGCGTTCCACGGATCCCTAGGATTACACTAGACGGATCCCTTGTGGAATGGATTCGTGGGATCTGTGGGAACAGTGAAGAAATTTGCCTATAAATAGAGAGCCATTTCTTCATTCTAACTCACCCCTCTTCTTACTAAATCTCTCATACACTCTCAATCTCTTCTAACATATAGATCACTTGATCTAGAGAGTTCTTCTTCTTTCTTTCTATTTGTGATCCTCATATAGGTCCTTCTCTAAGGCGAGATCACGAGCATTCTACAAGTCATCCAAGCAAGGGGTCCTTGATTGATTTGTCACTCCGCAAGATTTCTGTAGCAAAGATCTTGTATTTGATATTTCACATATTTGTTGTGTAATAGTTGTGTTGGTTTGGTCCACCGTGCTACGGACTCGGTATCTAGCTTTGTACCGGAAAAAGTGTAAGCAACGTTGTGAAGGCTTCTCCGCCAAGTGAAGGAGTTTGTTAACATAGTGCTTGAACTCTCGAGTAGGTGACTCGGGGAGTGGAGTAGGGCAAGGAAGGTGACCTTGTAGCCGAACCACTATAAATCGGTTGTGTCATTTCTATCCCTTAACTTTATTTATTTGCTTGCATTATCATTAGATCTACACGTTCTCAACATCCATACGATTTCACATAATATCGAATCTAAAGTTTTTGAAATCAACTTTAAATCGGCAAAACTATTCAACCCCCCCGCCCTTCTAGTTTTCCACAATTGGCATCAAGAGCTAAGTTTATAAAAGTTTTAAAATAAAATTGTATTTTAAAAACTTTTCGATCACTATGGGTTCTGAAAATTATAAGGAAGGGCAATCTATGCAACGACCACCACTACTTGAAACTAATGGTTTTATATACTGGAAAAATAGATTCGAAACATATGTGAAGTCTAAAGATATTGATCTTTGGTACATTATTGTTGAAGGTGATTTTGAGGCTACCTCAAATGATGATAAAGGAAATTTAATTCACATACCTCATGATAAACTAAATGATGAAATGAAGAAAAAGCTTTCTAAAAATAGTGAAGCAAAAATGGTTTTATATAATGCTTTACCGAAAAAGGAATTCGAAAGAATCTCTATGCTTAAAACCTCTAAAGAAATTTGGAATTCTTTAGTTGTAACTCATCAAGGCAACCAACAAATTAAAAATAATAAAATTGATTTAATTGTTCAACAATATGAACAATTTTCAATATCGGATGAGGAAACTATAGATCATTCATTTGCTAACTTTAATACTATTATTACATCTTTACAAGCACTTGATGAATCTTTTTCTAGCCGTAACCATGTTAGGAAATATCTAAGGGCACTTCCATCGAAGTGGAGA
>BPTQ01000001.1:131374235-131436585 GCA_019973895.1 Chrysanthemum seticuspe | reverse complement strand
TGATTTGTACTATAGGCCGGATGAACGGCACTCCATCTCTTCCTATGGATAGTACGGTGCTATAAATCATAATAGTTGCCTAAGAGGCAGGAGCAGAAAACACTCAAACCATAGCCTACTGTAACCTCAGGATTAACCAAAACTGAGAAGATCTGGCTTAAAGAAATTGTAGAGGAACTACATAAATCTAACTAATTTCTTCTATGGTAGAAGATGAACAAAATAAACATCTGGTTCTTTCTTTGATTCAAGAGGGTAGTATGAGTAGAGCTTTAGCAGTACGTACTAAAATCTCTTTAGTAGTGTGTACAGAACTGTTCACCTAGGCTTATATTATAGTAGATGTATATAAACATGATACTAATATACACTGAGAGAAAAGAATCATTTTTCATCAAGACATGTGTGATGATTTCTCTAAAATCATGCATGACGATTTCGAGATGAGTATGATGGGAGAACTTAGTTTCTTTCTTGGTCTACAAATAAAACAAGTAGAAGATGGTATCTTCTTTAATCAATCTAAATACATCAAGGAGATGTTAAAGAAATTCGGTCTAGAAGAGTCAAAACCAATTAGGACTCCAATGTCATCCGATACCAAACTCACAAAAGACGAGGACGGAGAATCCGTTGATAATACTAAATATCGTGGCATGATAGGTATCCTTCTCTACCTCACGGCAAGTAGGCCGGATATCATGTTTAGTGTTTGCTTGTGTGCTAGGTTTCAAGAAGACCCTAAAATATCACACCTAGAAGCCGTAAAAAGAATATTTAGATATATTAAGGGTACAACACAATTAGGATTATGGTATCCTAAGGGCACGGGAGTAGAAACAATTGTATATGCAGATTCTGACCATGCAGGTGATTACGTTGATAGAAAAAGTACAAGTAGGGTCATGCATCAATCTTGTTCCGTTGTCCCTCCATAGAAGCCTTAACTTAGGTAAGATAGAACCAACGGAAACCATCTTAGGTCTAGCGGACGGTAGTGTTGCATATCTGGTAGGGATAATAAAAGACATGGTAGTACACGCAGGAGAATTGACTCTTTTTGCCGACTTCCATGTGCTAGACATGAATAAGGACCCGACATGCCCATTGCTAGTAGGAAGAGGATTCTTAGCTACCGCCAGTTCCATCATTGATTGTAAGATGTCCAAAATAGTGGTAGGAGAGGGGAGTGCTAGGTCAATTTACGATGTCAAAAAGCATACGTACTACAAAGAAGAAGAAATCCCACATGAGATTAGGTTGGATAGAACGCCATCTAGATATGGACCTTGGATAGATAGGAACTTCATAGGTCCCCAACGACCTTTCTACCTAGATGAAGCTTTTGCTAGTAAAGCAACTTTCCATGAAAAAGAAATGGCTAGGGACATGGAAGTGAACCCGTTCGAGGACGCCTTAGTATTTAGGAAGATGACCGAGTTCCTAGGAGGCTTGCCCGTCAACCTTGTCATGAATAAGTGGAAAGTTGAGAGCGATAAGCCTAAACATAAATGGGATTGGGATAGACCACCTAGTGATGGTAATGGAGAGTGGCACATTAGGATAACAATCTATGATCCCGATGGAGAAAAGTTTGAAAAGGAATATCGAACCAAACGTATTACTAGGAACTTAAATGATAAGTTTGATCCTTACGACATTGTTAAGGATAGGCTTACTTATACTGGTACGTGAGGGCACGACTACGAGTCTAGCTACAAGACTCATAAATAAAGAAAAGCGCTTCGTGGGAGGCAACCCATGCTTAATTGTTTGCTTGTTTGTGTCATATATCTTTTATTGATTGCTTATTCTCATGTTTAAATTTGTAAAAATGCTTTATTTTGTTTTTAACCTCGTCTTAATTACATATAAAGGTATTTTACATAAAGGATAAGTGTAGGGAGGATTACACACATTTTCAAAAGAAACATAAACATGAGAATTTCAATTAATTAAAAGATATACATGTGTATTTGTTCGAGTCAAATGCTTGTATCGAGTCATAATGGATGTTTTGCAGAAAATTTTTCCAGATTCTAAAGATGTAAATTTTCCAGAAAATCGCAGACCAGTTTTTGTCAGGATAACCTGACGGCGTCAGGATCGCAACCTGACGGCATCAGGAAGGAGCAAAAATAACTGATTACTTGATGCAGGTTTTACTGACCAGGTCTTAATATTTATAGTGTCTCGCTATACCTATGGTCTACCCTAATGCACTAACGGGCAGTGTACCCGGTCGTATGTAGTGTAGTAAATGGTAAAGCCAAGGTCGTCCCAAGAGCTATGTGTGTCGGATAATTACTAAGTCTAATTGTCACAGAATATAAATGGTTTGATATGGTTTTAAAACTACGAATGCAGAATATAAAAGCAATTAAATGGTAGAAAGGAAATCAATAGAGGAATAGTGGTGCTAACCTAGTCAATCCTCCTAACTAGTTATGTCTACGTCTACCTACTTCCAATTACTTCAGGTGGGGTCAAATTTGAGAGGACAACATTTGGTCAATTCGCCCTAACCTATCAGCAAAGATGCCACCACAGGAGAAATCAGGCGCACCGTTATAAGTCCTGTTGTTCCTGGTCCCCTAAACCGAGTCATTAAGTACCGCTACATGCTAGATTCTAAATAGTGAGTGCCCAGCCGTTAGGAACTTAGACACTACACCCCCCAATTCTTAAGTTCATCCAAACGATAGGTGATCAGTTGGTCAAATCGCACAAGTAGAAAGGGTCGTCAGTTGGTCATATCTTACCCTTCCCATCTCAGTCCGCTCACCTAGGGTCAGTTGGTCATATCTCCTAGGCAATTGGCCTCTACCGCCATTCAAAACTACCGAACCAGGGGTGACTACCAAAGAACTATGCATGCATACACTTAGAAATAATTGTACGGAAGTAAAGGTAAACGTAAACAAAACAATTAAGGAATCATAACTAGGCTAGCACCAAAGGGTGCTTAGCCGCTCATATTAATCATGCACATCAATTCAATATTCAAAGGTACGAAATACATGAATTGAAAGTAAAAGAAATAATAAACGCTAAAGCTTATCGTAATGGTGTGACTTCTCCCTTGGAAACAGCTCCGTATGCTTCCCTAGACCTTCCTTGAGTATTTTCCCACGTTCTCAGAGTATTGTGTGTGGAATGGAATGAATAGAAATGTTGGAATTCGTGGGTATTTATAGGCCATGTATAGGTTACGGCGTAACTAAAAGATGAGTTACGCCGTAACCTCCGTAAATGCACTAGATGTGCTAGTTACGGCGTAACCTTATAAGTGGTTACGCCGTAGTCTTCAATAATCCTGGTTACGTCGCAAGTGATGTAGTAGTTACGGCGTAAGTATCCGCGGCGTGGAACCTCTTTTGACCTAATGGAGTTACGTCGTAATCTTTGGAAGGAGTTACGCCGTAACCTCTTGATGAGTTGGACTTCGGGGTCACGCAATAGTTACGGCGTAATATGAGAGACGAGTTACGCCGTAACCTCTTCAAAATAGGCATACTGTGATAAATCCTTAGTAATGTTTCCATTTCCGCGTCTCTTTAGCTCCAATGCTCGCAATTTACCTGAAAGTGTAAAACAATGGAAAACAAGCGTAAATCTATATAAATGATATAAATAACGAGCATTAACGGGGGAAATTGACACTTAATAATCAGGACTATTTAATGTTATCAAATATCCCCCCACTTGAACTCTACTTGCCCTCAAGTAGACCTTATTAGATAGATTCCTAAAAAGATATCTCCCAAAACCTGGAAAATATGAGTTTACAAATCCCTTATGCTAGAATAAAACAAAGCCGAACACCTCGCGAAAGGGGAACAAACACTCAAATCTCTCAACTATTCTAAGTGTCAATTTCAGGGTGATCACTCAATTGCATAGTCATAGCATGTATTCTATCATAAGCTTGGCTGTTACACAAATCTCCACCACTGGAGTAAAGGGCTAAACAATTCTCGAAGGCAATATGGGTAGACACGACAAAGGTTATGGGGTGACTCGTCATTACTAACATGTCACAGCGAAGTGGACAAAATCAATGATACATGACCAAATCCATGGCCAAGACACCAAAGATTGCTCGCTGTATCACCTAGACACGCTTCCTGACTAAAGGGTAGGATAAGACATGGGATGTATAATTGGTGTAAAATGAAAAACAAGCATGTAGTCTATATCTATAACTAAGTCATCACCACTTACCGTCCGCCCAAAGTTCAAGTTTAGAAGTCTAGAGACCGGATCATGAAATGCAAGGTAGATGTGTCATTAGAGGACGTCGTGATGGGCACACTACCTTTTCTTCTTCAGTTGGTATTACTCCAACTCCAATCTTCAAATGTGACCGAGGTGGCCTCCTCGATACTAAACAATAAAGCTCATACTATAGTGCTTATAACATTGCACTTTACAAAATCATAACTGAATCAACTATTTTTTTAATCGAACATACATGATAACATAACATCCCCCCACTTGAGATGGGAATTCGGGGGGTCTTCAATGATCTTCATAATTGTTGTCGATGAAAGTGTGATTTCCAAACCTTTCCACTCGAACCTTGAACTTAGGCAAATGATGACTTTCCAATTACAAATAAAGACTACAGGGTAGGCTAAGGTGTAAGGGTGTAATGAAACAATATATTGGGGTGACAAAATGAAAGGAATGGCTCAGAAGGGTGTATCTAGGGGTATCTTGCACTAAAGGGGAGTGCAACAAAAGGGTTTCACATGGGGGTCGAAAAGTCGAGGTGACTAATCGATAGACTCACAATGGTAGGCTGTTTGGGTGATAATCCTATAATACTGCCTTCTAAAACTGAAAAGTCCAAATACATCGAGCTAACTCAACATACCTCGTCTATGGTCTCGAAATGATGCAAAGGCCAAGTTCTAAAGTTTACAAGCTACCGGTACACTCATAATTTGGTGGATTTGGGGTAAAATATAGGAAACGGATAAGGCTAATCTCACCATGTAATATCAAGGGTTGTATGTGCTCGGCTAAGGTCTAATCTAGTTAGGTTTGGAAAAACATGTCAAAATTAAAAAATGGCATAATTTTTTAAAATAAACTAGAAAAATGAGGGCGAAATAAAGTTCAAGATATAATTCTACTCCCGTCCCCCCACTTGAATTGTACAAAGTCCCTTTTGTACTAGGCATTAAAATAAAGGTGAAGAGAAAGGTAGAATTAGAGCGAGAACTTCCCTGAAATTTGCTCAAAAAAAGAAGAAGGCCTACGAGAAAGGATCGTGCCTTCGTTAAAGCGTCATGAGCAAACTTCAATCCCTGAAATCACAATACCGACAAGCATAATTCTAAAAAGAAAAAAATAAAATGAAAAACAAACCTAACTCACTTTCGTAGGAATCACGGTTGCATTTAGCGAATGCAACAAGCCTTTTAAACCACTTGGTGTCCCAAGTGGACGAGTGAAGTCTCGTGAGGGTTTACAGGGAACACACCCACAAAGTTCATTTAAAAACTAATACAAGGTTACTGTGTTTAAAAATAAAGAATTAAAGCAGAGGAGAGTTACGTCGTAACTCCAATAAGAGAGTTACGCCGTAACTTGCAAAACCTGGAATGAGCTGAGAAGCGAATGGTTACGGCGTAACCACTGAGATGGTATTACGCCGTAGTTGGTAATGCGTTAAGAATTCTGCTGCTAAAATATGGGTTACGGCGTAATCACCAAGATGAGTTACGCCGTAACTTTGTTCAGATCAGCAACTGCAACAGTAATTACTTCATTGTCTCCTGCAAAAATGTTAGAAAACACAAAACCCAACAGAAAGGAAATAAAAACAAAAGAAAGGGATAATTCGGGTTGTCTCCCGAAAGAGCACTTTTCTTTATTAACGAGTCTTTAAGTTAGACTCAGAGCCGCGGGGCTCCTATGGGGGTCTTTTAGCTTGCCCCACTTCTTCGATATCCTTCATCAAATTGTGCCTCATCCATGCAACATTAGAGGCCGTTCGGAGGTACTCAATGGTCTCGATCTTTCAAACTTTACAGAATTTCTCCTCCGGACCTAGGTGGTAGCGAGTGAATTCATATTTTTCTACTATAATAGGGGGTGGTCTTTTCTAGGGTATCTCCAGGAGCTTGCACCTTCTTTGCTCGTAAGCTTCGTTATCGGGATCAGTACCCTTGAACCATTCTTCATCGAGCAAATTCTCCACTAGAACGTGCTTGCATTCTTCTTTATCATTACTCACCCTCTCTATATCCATGTCAATTGTTGTTTTACTCGTGTTTTTGCTACATTTGTCGTTATAATTTTCTTGATCCATGTATTCCTTCCAAATCTTATCTTTTGTTAATGCATCCACATTCCCATACTTAATTTTTACCCAACTATCAAACCCCAGGTTGTCTATCCAAGGTAAAATTGTTCTCTCCTTGTCATTGGTTGAGGACCAAAAGAATTCATCTTTTCCTAATCTTCCAGAGTTGCCTCCACCATCACACATATCGTTATACGGGTTGCATGATGCCCAGAAAATTTCCCCAGGGGATTTTACTTTCTCGCACCAGTGACTGCGTAGTTCAGTTTCATTTACATGCTCTTCCGTGCATAGTATATCTTTATTAGTCTCGTCCGTTTGAATGTGCTTCGCGTAATCAACTTTTAGCTTCATAAGAAGATTTGGATTGATCTTGGCATTCCCAAATTGAATTGGGTACCAATCTTTAAAGGCTAAATTACCGAATTTTATCCCGTGTCTTTCACGCTCATGAGGGCATGTCCATTCCTCCACTCTTTCATCGTCTCCTCCATTGCAATATTCGTGGAAAGGGCTGCATGTAGGCCATGCCCTTGTGGTTTCTTCATCAGTAATAGTGATAGGAGTACACCAGTGAGTGATAAGTGGCTCTTCTTCATCATCAAGGGAGAGTTCCTCGAGTTTTTCAGATTCGTCCAAGTCGAGGAATTTTTCTGCCCATGTATCCCAGTTATGTCGTAACTGAGATTCTTGGTTATGGCGTAATTCATTAGAGTCGTATACCTCAGTATTCATCACAACTCCTTTGTCGCTGTCAAACACCAAGTTCGCCGTACCTCATTAGGTATGTTACGGCGTAACTCAGATCTGTTGACGAAATCGTCCTCTAAACTCGCATCACTGGCCTGAGCCTTCGAGTTATCATCCGAGAAAATTACCTTACATTCCATAGCTGGTTTAGACCCTTCAGGTTTATCGTTATTCCTTCTTACTTTTTCGCTGAGCTTTATCACCATGGATTCAAGGTTTTTAAGAGTGGAGTCGTGTTTAGAAATGTTTCTATCAGTGTTTTCCTGGAATTCCTTCAACCATTCATCTTGCTCCTTTTGTTTTTGGGCTGAATTTCCAGAAATTTAGTAATTGTTTCTTCAAGACTGGGCTTTCTTTCTCCATAAGGCCCACGGTTGTAATTACTACGATACCCATTTCGATTGTCATCGTAAAAGGGTCGATTTTCTCCATACTTAGCTTCTTCGAATTCCTCTTCGTCCATATGAGGACAATTTTTCGTAAGGTGTCCTCCTCCACAACTTTCACATCCCACTTGAATGGCATGAACAGTTTCCCTGACTTTTAGCATATCTCGACTGAGGCTTTCAATTTTACTAGCGATTGCTGCAATTTCGTCGAAATTTCCACCTTGGTTTCTTTTACTTCCACCGTCGTGCCATTTTTGAGAATGGTCCGCCATTTTTTGAATGGCTTCAATTGCCGTAGTAGGAGTCATATTTGGGATAGGTCCTTGATAATCCAACATCTGTCTCGTAGTTACATTTATTCCTTTGTAGAAAATATTGACCTTCTGCTGGTTATTAAGATCATTGGTAGGACACTTGTAAAGAAGATCGTTGTATCTGTCCCAAGCATGATACAGAGTTTCGTCGTCTTCTTGTTTGAAATTGTGGATCTCCAAGAGTTGATTAGAAATCTTTGATGGTGGGCAATATCTTTGGATAAAGTGTTTCTTAAGTAGTGCCCAAGTATTAACTGCCCCGGCGGGCAATCTTTCGATCCATCTTCTTGCTGCTCCAGTTAGAGTCATAGGGAGGACCATGAGCATAACAGCATCATGAGACACGCCTGTAATGTTGAAAAGGCTAGCGATGTATAGGACATTTTCAACGTGCTCATATGCGTCTTCGTCCCTGTTTCCTGAAAAGGGTTAGCGCGAAGCTCCCTCATAAATTGGTCTTTAATCTCGAAACGAACATCCGCTCCGATTGCCGGTCTTACGAGACCCGACCCTTGATCAGCTCTAGTCAACGCCAAGTATTCCTCAAGAGTGAGGTCATCGATGTTAACCACTTCCATGGTACCTGAAAACTTGAAATATGATCGTGAGAAAAGTTTAAATATGAAATGAAAGACTTAATATTAATCCTAATATAGCTCCCCGGCAGCGGCGCCAAAAACTTGATGCAGGTTTTACTGACCAGGTCTTAATATTTATAGTGTCTCGCTATACCTATGGTCTACCCTAATGCACTAACGGGCAGTGTACACGGTCGTGTGTAGTGTAGTAAATGGTAAAGCCGAGGTCGTCCCAAGAGCTATGTGTGTCGGATAATTACTAAGTCTAATTGTCACATAATCTAAATGGTTTGATATGGTTTTAAAACTACGAATGCAGAATATAAAAGCAATTAAATGGTAGAAAGGAAATCAATAGAGGAATAGTGGTGCTAACCTAGTCAATCCTCCTAACTAGTTATGTCTACGTCTACCTACTTCCAATTACTTCAGGTGGGGTCAAATTTGAGAGGATAACATTTGGTCAATTCGCCCTAACCTATCAACAAAGATGCCACCACAGGAGAAATCAGGCGCACCGTCATAAGTCCTGTTGTTCCTGGTCCCCTAAACCGAGTCATTAAGTACCGCTACATGCTAGATTCTAAATAGTGAGTGCCCGGCCGTTAGGAACTTAGACACTACACCCCCCAATTCTTAAGTTCATCCAAACGATAGGTGATCAGTTGGTCAAATCGCACAAGTAGAAAGGGTCGTCAGTTGGTCATATCTTACCCTTCCCGTCTCAGTCCGCTCACCTAGGGTCAGTTGGTCATATCTCCTAGGCAATTGGCCTCTACCGCCATTCAAAACTACCGAACCAGGGGTGACTACCAAAGAACTATGCATGCATACACTTAGAAATAATTGTACGGAAGTAAAGGTAAACGTAAACAAAACAATTAAGGAATCATAACTAGGCTAGCACCAAAGGGTGCTTAGCCGCTCATATTAATCATGCACATCAATTCAATATTCAAAGGTACGAAATACATGAATTGAAAGTAAAAGAAATAATAAACGCTAAAGCTTATCGTAATGGTGTGACTTCTCCCTTGGAAACAGCTCCGTATGCTTCCCTAGACCTTCCTTGAGTATTTTCCCACGTTCTTAGAGTATTTTGTGTGGAATTAAATGAATAGAAATGCTGGAATTCGTGGGTTCTTATAGGCCAGGTCTGGGTTACGGCGTAACCAAAAGATGAGTTACGCCGTAACCTCCGTAAATGCACTAGATCTGCTAGTTACGGCGTAACCTTATAAGTAGTTACGCCGTAGTCTTTAATAATCCTGGTTACGTCGCAAGTGATGTAGTAGTTACGGCGTAAGTATCCGCGGCGTGGAACCTCTTTTGACCTAATGGAGTTACGTCGTAATCTTTGGAAGGAGTTACGCCGTAACCTCTTGATGAGTTGGACTTCGGGGTCACGAAATAGTTACGGCGTAATGTGAGAGACGAGTTACGCCGTAACCTCTTCAAAATAGGCATACTGTGATAAATGCTTAGTAATGTTTCCATTTTCGCGTCTCTTTAGCTCCAATGCTCGCAATTTACCTGAAAGTGTAAAACAATGGAAAACAAGCGTAAATCCATATAAATGATATAAATAACGAGCATTAACGGCGGAAATTGACACTTAATAATCAGGACTATTTGATGTTATCATTACTTTTTCTCGTTTTCTGAGCTACTTATAATTTTTTGGAATTTTCCAGGTCTTAATTTTCCAGAAATTCTGTAAACATCCATTCCACAAGCATTATATCCTAGTTTAGTAGAGTCTTATATATATTATTACCGCCTATTTTACGCAAAGGTTTCATTTGTTTTCTTCAAGTGTGCAGGTTTAATTTATCAAGAAGGAGATACATAAGATGAGAAGGAGCTTTTCACGCAAACGTTCTTCTTGAAGAAAAATATAACCACCACTTTACACGGATCCTACCGAGCTGATCAGGGGAGTACTAGTTTCTTTCATCTTTTATTACCTTCCATTATCATAACTTTGATACTTTCGGGGAACATTGGGGATAATGTTCAGTTTAAGTGTAGGGAGGGAAAATAAAACGGGAACTTTGAAACTATGCTTATCCTTGATTATTTGCTTTGTCCAATTGCATTTGTGTAATAAACCATGAGAAAATGTCGGTTAGGGTAATTTTGGCACCAAATTTAAAATTTTTCATGACATATAGGAGTGGGCCATTAGTCTTAACAAAAGCGTCTCACGGATAGGAAGTTATATGACTAGCACAAAAACCCTTTACCACTTAAATTCCACCCAAAATGTGAGGATCGCCCTTAGATTAGTAGGAATTAAAGCATTCATCTTTAATGCTTAGTGTGTGAACCGGTAGTATATTAGATTCTAGAACTTGTTTTGTGATGCATCCCGAGATCGCTAGTAAGACTACACTTGTGTAGTTAGGAATAACTAAATGATAAGAGGCATTAGTATAACCCTTGTTTAATACCCGTAATATAATTACTTCTTCCACATCGGTTGAGTAATTCCCCCACACCTTTACGTTGTACTCATCTTTAGTACACGATACCCCTAGTTAACCCCTCAGAGCCTATCCTTTTCGCGGTTCTCGTGATGTTTCGGTTTTTCGGAATATCAATGAAGAGCATTGTTTACACCCCACCCGCAAATGTACACCCAAATCGCCTTAACCTACCTTGTATGCACTCAGTTTTAGTGCATTATTGTTATCACCCTAAAAACCCTTAGTTCAATTATCTAGTTGTTTGCATAAGTTGCTAAGTCGAGTCATATCCTTTGTACACAGTTTTGGGATGATTGGGACTCATGGGAAAAGTTAAAGTTTATGAAATGACGGGAAGGGAACGTTAAATTCAAATTCTATTTATTTGCGTAATAATGTACTCCAAGTGTTTTGATCTTTTCAATTCAGGTCAAATTAGTGTTAGAGTAATAAAATCTCAAGTGTAGGGATGTGCCTATAAATCCCTATCATTTTGATGTTACCGTAGAGGATGGTAGAGTAAAAGTGTATGGAAAAAAAAAAAAAAAACATACAGGCTACCATCCTGCATCTATCTTTAATTTATGTTTGTTTGTTTCAGTTATCTAGAGTCTAGAGTGTCGAGTCTTGGCTTAGCAATGCCATTCTTCGCATGCTTGTAACATAAAGATTTTTGACTTGCCACCACTAAATAGCCTATCCCACCAAACCCTTTGTTTCCCTACCGTAAGCCTAACATTACAACCCTTTAAAAGACCTCTTTGATAGTCTTTCCTAGGTGCTTACGCCAAAGCGATGGAGGTTTGATCTAGTCTCAAGCCTATGGTAATCTATGTACTAGGACCGGTTAATGAGTGTTTATCTTCCATTTCCAACTTGTTATATTTCATATACACCCGAGAGATGTGAGTATCCAAACACCCCATGTGAGGTGCTAGTATGTAATTTCCGTGTTTGTTATGACTTTTGCGGGGCTTATATGTGCTGTGGATTGTTTTAAACCAATGCTTCATGACCCCTAACTTATAAATTAATTGGCTAAAAGCACATTTGCTTGAGGACAAGCAAATACCAAGTGTAGGGATATTTGATAAGGTTTTAAAACGTACCTTTTTGAGGGGTCGTTTAAGCCCTTATTTGATCACTTTTGTATCCGTTATTACTTAATATCGTTCCTTTTCACTTTTTAGGTATCTTGAAGGAAAAATGCTCGAATGACACTTATTCGGACGAAAAAGCGCGAATATACGAAGAAAATGGCCAAAGTCAAGAATCGAGCCACTTAGACTGCTGGAACTGAAGGGGACGGCATCAGGTGTTATCTGCGACGCCGTCGCATCACTTTTGTGACGGCTCAGTAGCCAAATTGCTTATTTACAAGTGACGGTGTCAGGTTTTAAAAGAGTAGGTCGTCGCAACTAAGACGGCCTAGATTTGATCCAGACGGTGTCAGAGACTGAAGGGGACGGCGTCACAAGCATAAGGTGACGCCGTCGCAAGACTAACGTGGCCAAGACGAAACCCTAATGACGGCGTCACAAATTAAAGGGTGACGCCGTCGCGAATGTAATATGATATATAGAATCCGAATTTTTTTAGTTTTCGGTGTGTGTAGTCTTTTGAAGTAAAAATCTAAACCGAACCAAGGCTGTCTTGTATAGTATTTTAGGGTTCCATTACTTGTGTGTATGCTTGCATGTTCTCCATGTCCGGCTAATTTACTTGTGTGTTTGCTTAGGGAATATGAAACTTAATTATTGAATATTGATTAGTTGTCTCTTATCTTAATTGTTAATGATCTAGTAATGCGATAGGTCATCCGTTGTGTAGTTAATGCTTGATTAATCTTTGTGAACCTTAGTTTATAGCGCCTAAAGTTGTTGTAGGCTAAACCATCCGAAGAGTACCTTAGAGTTAGAGTTTATAAATCCTAGAGACTTTGTAGGCGATAACCTTTGGTAGTTTCAAAGAGTTAGGGATAAACGCATACCCTACGACCTTAGACACACAACGTGATTAAGAATAAAGACGTGACAATTCAACCATCAATAGGAGATAATTAAGGAGTAATAAAACCTAAGTAAACACATCTTTAAACCATCATACGAGCACACAATAATTAGACATAGACTACCCTCACCTTAGTTAATTAGATAATTAGATAGTAGAAGTAATCGGTAGAAATACCAACCCCCCCCCCCCCACATCCAAACCCCGAGATTCGTACCTTTCCATTTCCTAAAAAAATATAAAAAGATAAAAAAATAATCTTCCTCAACCCCAACCTTAGCGTTTAACCTCTCACTAGCATTCCTATTCCCCTAGAGAACGATATCAATCCCCATGGCTTACCCTAATACTACACTACAACGATTAGGTTCACTGCCTAGGGTGTTGAAAATCTTGCTCAACGAAAAGGAAGTTCCTTTGACCCCGAACGCGCTGCGTAAGCGTTATCATAATGCAAGTAAAGAAAACAAGTAAAGTAAAGGATAGACATGACACAACCGATTTATAATGGTTCGGCTACAAGGACACCTTCCATGCCCTACTCCACTCCCCGAGTCACCTACTCGAGAGTTCAAGCACTATGTCAACAAACTCATTCAACTCGGCGGAGAAGCCTTCACAACGTCGCTTACACTTTTTTCGGTACAAAGCTAAATACCGAGTCCTTAACAAGGAGGACCAAACCAACACTACTATAACACAACAAATATGTGAAATATGAAATACAAGATCTTTGCTACATAAATTTTGTGGAGGAACAAATCAATCAAGGACCCTTTGCTTGGATGACTTGTAGAAGCTCGTGATCTCGCCTTAGAGAAGGACCTATATCAGAATCACAACAAAAGAAAGAAGAACTACTATCTAGATCAAGAGATCTGAGATTAGAAGAATGAAAGAATATATGAGAGAGTTTGTAAGAAGAGGGGTGAGTTACAATGAGGAAATGACTCTCTATTTATAGGCAAAATCTTGCTACTGTTGCACGGATCCCACGAATCCCTTGCATGAGGGATCCGTCCAGTGTAAATTAAGGGATCCGTGAGACGCTCCTCATTATCCATGGGTTATGGGTCATGGGTCCTAGACTTTGGACCATGGGTATCCAAGTAGATACAATGTATCTAGAGGATGCAATGCATCTAGTTAATGGGTTATGGTTTAGCTCCATGGGTTATGGATATGCTCCATGGGTATGGGTTATGGTTTTTACCCATCCTAATAAACTATTACAATAAATGAATCATTATATCAATTTATATTAAATGACTATATATGTAGATGTTTTACAAAAATAACATGTATCCTTATAATTTCACTTATGATAACTTTATATTTGTTATCAACAAAACACAAAGAGATCGCTAAATACTAATAAACGTTTTTACGATTTATTTGTATTAACAATCTCTCCCTTTTTGTTGATGATAAAACATAATGTTATGATGAGTAAAACTTAAGATTTGATGTATGTTTTGAAAGCATAAGTTATACTTCTTCTCCCCCTTTTTGTCGAAACAAAAAGTGACCCTAACGAAGAAATAAAGTGTGGAAAAATAGTAAAATCCATGATAACTAACTCCCTCTTGATGGCAGCTCCCCCTATTATAGGGCGTCAAGTGAGAAAATGTAAAACCTACAAAGAAAACATTAGTAGTAATATGTAATATAATCTTGTGATTGACGAGAAACAAGATGGAGAGCCAAGGTATGTAAACAAAGCCTTGTAATAAAAAGACAAAGTGTAGTGGTATATAGGCCACATACAAACATGTAAAACTAAGAACAAGGTTTGTTCTTTAAAATAACTCAAAAGAAAAAATAGAGAAAATAGTAATATCATTCCTTCCATGCTTGCATAAGGTTATTGATGGAGGTTTTGGTGAGTGATGATGTTGAAGCGATCAAGGATGTGGTTAAGTATGAATCGCATTTCGTCCCTAATTTCCATTGCAAGTTCCCTAGTTGATTGGCAATGTTCACAATGTAAATGATGTGGATAATGTGTGTGGATGATTTCCGGTTTAGTTTGATTTGTGAGATGCGGAAGATGTGGTGGAAAAGTTGGAAAATATGGATCAAAGTTCGGAATGTTTGGAAGTGATGGTGGAAAAGAACCTAGATGTTCTTGTAAAACAATAAGAGCTAAAGGTGGTGAAGTTACAAGGTCTTTGTAAATTGTGTTTGGGGATGTGGGAGGTGTTGAAAAGACTAGTTCTTTTGGGTTGATTTGTTGGAGTGTTTTCAGAGTCTTAAGGAGTTCCGATAGAGTGATCTTAGGTGGAGACATGATAGGTGATGATGGTGGTGTGTTTGTTGGAGATGAGGGAGGTGCTACTATGGAATCATTTGGTGGTGAATGAGTGGTTGGTGATGAACTATTTGACAATGGTTTTGCTAAACAACAAGGCCGGATGTTAATCTGTGCGGTTTTTCTAGATTTGGGTGGTGGTACTACGAAAGGTGGTAGGATAAAGTTTTGGATTTCTTGAAGAGGATTGTTTGCACTAGGTGATTCATCAATGTTGGAAGATCTTTTGGATGACATGATGATGGTTGTTTGTGAGGTTGGGAGTGATGAAGATGCAAGCATTTTGGGAACCTTATTTATAGAGAAAATAATGTATTGTAATGAATGCTTGACCCAAAATGTGGACTAAAATCTAATGATTAGATATGAATTGAAGGCATGTGATCATGAGAACACAAACATTAAGTAACATACTCATTAGTAAAAATGATAAAATGATGAAAATATGAAGGTTTTTAGCCAAAGTGAGAAAATAGAAGAGAAATTTAGCTTCTGTCTCACCGTTCCTACGGATCCTTACCTTGAGGGAACCGTCCAGCGTTAATGCTGAGATCCGTGGTACTGGTGACTCATGCAGCTCAAAAATTTTCCTTTTGGAAACATTTGTGCCTAGTGTGTGCCTATATGCAAACCATTTGGAATTGCGGTTATCTCGACTCCTAAAAAGAAAGGGAAAAATAGATTAGAAGTGAAAAAGTATACTATTATGTGAGATAACCCGAATGCTCCTAAATTCATTGTTGCTTAAATAAATGTACCCATAAACACATATTAGTTATGTGTTCCCTTTAGCATTCAAAAGATATGAGATGCAATGAAAACGGGTTTTTACTTTGTATTAATAATGAAAAAAATTTGTCCTAGACGTGAGAAATAGCTTTTAGGAAAATGATACGGGAAGAAGTATCTTTTGGAAAAGCATTTCGAAAAATTTTCTTTTGTTTAAAGAAAATTTTACCTTTTGGTTAAGAAAAATAGATATGAAATTACATGTTGTAAAATAAAATTTACCTTGGGTTTTGAAAATTCCTGTATTGTTAGTGAGTTGTGCATGAAATAGAGATCCTAAACTCAGAAACTATGAAGGCTAATGTTTACATACATTGTAGAGTTGAGAGGTAAATTACGACGATTGTTCTATGAGACCAAGACCAAGACGAAGCAAGTTGAATTGTTCCCGTTTCAATGGTTTGGTGAGGACGTCGGCTATGTTGTCTTCGGATGCTACCTTCTCAATAGAGATGTTCCCCTTTTGAACATTGTCTCTTAAGAAGTGATGACGGATCTCTATATGCTTGGTGCGAGAGTGAAACACCGGATTCTTGCTTAAGTCGATGGCACCTTTGTTGTCGCATAGAATGGCTATGTCACTTAGATGAATGTCGTAGTCAACTAACGCTTGTTTCATCCATAGTGCTTGTTGGCATGCTTTGCCGGCGGAGACATATTCGGCTTCGTTGTTGATATGGCCAATGCCGTTTGCTTTTTCAAGAACCAAGATGTCAAACAACATCCCATAAAAGTACATACACCACTTGTACTCTTTCGGTCAACATAATCACCTGCATGGTCAGAATCTGCATATACAATAGTTTCTACCCCCGTACCCTTAGGATACCATAATCCTAATTGAGTCGTACCCTTAATGTATCTAAATATTCTTTTGACCGTTTCTAGATGTGATGTTTTAGGGTCTTCTTGAAACCTAGCACATATACAAACACTAAACATGATATCCGGCCGACTAGCCGTAAGATAGAGAAGACTACCAATCATGCCACGGTATTTTGTGTTATCAACGGATTCACCGTCTTCATCTTTTGTAAGTTTAGTGTCGGATGACATTGGTGTTCTTATGGGGTTTGACTCTTCTAAACCAAATTTCTTTAACATCTCTTTTATGTATTTAGATTGATTAAAAAAGATACCATCTTCTACATGTTTGATTTGTAGACCAAGAAAGAAACTTAGTTCTCCCATCATACTCATTTCAAACTCGTCATGCATGATTTTAGAGAAATTATCACACATGTCTTGACAAGTAGATCCGAATATAATATCGTCCACGTATATTTGAACAATAATTATATGAGACTCCTTTTTCTTAGTAAAAAGTGTATTATCAACTAATCCCATGGTGTAGGTTTTTTTGATTAAAAATGACTTGAGTCTATCATACCAAGCTTTTGGGGCTTGTTTAAGACCGTAAAGAGTTTTCTTTAATTTATACACATGTTTAGGTTTTTCGAAATCGATAAAGCCCGGAGGTTGAGCTACATAAACTTCTTCATTAATAAAACCATTTAGAAAAGCACTTTTAACATCCATTTGAAAAAGCTTAAGATCGTTAGCACAAGCATAAGCAAGAAGTATTCTTATAGACTCTAATCTAGCCACGGGGGCATATGTCTCATCAAAGTCTATTCCTTCTTGTTGATTATACCCTTGGGCAACGAGTCTAGCTTTGTTTCTAGACACTACACCGTTTGCATCTAACTTGTTTTTATATACCCATTTAGTTCCTATTGTGGTTTGATTACTAGGTGGAGGGACAAGTGTCCAAACATCGTTAGAGACAAATTGATTTAACTCTTCTTGCATAGCCATTACCCAACTTTCATCTTTTATGGCTTCTTGTGTATTATTAGGTTCTATGGTTGTGACAAAACAAAATAAACTACTTTGGTTTTGGACTTGAGACCTTAAGGTTCTTTCGTTTAATTTTCCTATGACCTTATCTACGGGGTGATCTTTAGACTCTTTAATATTGATGATTTCATTGTTTAATGGTTCATCTTCTTTGTTTGTATTTTTTTTTATATCTATGGCTTCACTTTCGACTATCTCGTCATTGACAAGAGGTAGGGTAGGTTTAGGTGGACTCTCATCAAATTTTACGTTTAATGACTCTTCAACCTTCATTGTTTCTTTATTTAATATAACATAAGCTTTGCTATTAGGAGAGTAACCTAAAAAGATACATTCGGTTGATTTAGGATCAAATTTAGTTAGGTAATCTTTACTGTTAAGTAGAAAACATTTGCTACCAAAGACTCTAAAATGTTCTAACGTAAGATTTTTGCCTCGAAGTAACTCGTATGAAGTTTTACCTAAAAATGGTCTAATTAAGACTCGGTTAAGTATGTACGTTGATGTATCAACGGCATTGCACCAAAACTTTTGAGGTATAGATTGCTCATTTAACATGGTGCGACTCATTTCTTGTAGGGTTCTATTCTTCCTTTCAACTACCCCATTCGATTGTGGAGTGCGAGGAGCCGAGAAGTTGTGAGTATTACCATTAGCATCACAAAAGGCTCCAAATTGCTCTTCATTATCGAATTCCCTACCATGATCCGTTCTAATAGACACTATAGAATTTCCTAATTGTCTTTGGATTTTCTTACTTAATATTTCAAAGTGATCGAACATTTCAGTTTTATTCTTTAAAAATTTAGTCCATGTGTACCTAGAGTAATCATCCACTATAACCAAAGTGTAGTAGTTGCCTCCATAACTTTGAATAACGGATGGACCAAATAAATCCATGTGAAGTAATTCTAGACACTTAGTAGTAGAGACCGTATTTTTAGCTTTGTGGCTAGCATGGACTTGTTTTCCTACGTTACAAGCATCACAAAAGTGATGTTCATATTTTAATTTTGGTAGATCTCTTACTAGATCTTTGGATGATAGCGATTGAAGAAGTCGCATATTGGCGTGACCCAATCTTCGATGCCATAAGGTCGAAGTATCATCCATAGAAGTAAGACAAAGTTTGTCTTTAGGTTCATTACCGATTTTAATGACATAGACTCCATGTTTTCTAATGCCTCTTCTTATAGTAATTCCGTTTTTCAATATTTTACTACCGGTTTCACTAAAAAGTACGTTACACTTTTTATCACATATTTGTCCTATACTTAGAAGGTTAAAGTTTAGGTTTTCTACATGACACACATCGTTAATGGTTAAAGATTTGTGAGAAATTGTACCTTTACCGATGATTTTGCTCTTGCTATTACCAAATACCACATTTCATCCATTGAAGGATTAATATGTGGAAAATAAGTCTTTATTACCGGTCATGTGCCTCGTTCACCCGCTATCCTTGATCCATTCATCCTGATCTAGGTCGACCTTTAAGCACACCTAAGAAAACAATTAACTCAAAAGTTTGGTCCCCATTTGTTCATGGGTCCATTAGTGTTATACATTTCATTCGTATTAGGCATATATGGAAAAGGTAAGTATGCATTCCATGGTGCAAAGTTTTGAAATAGAAAACCGTTTTGTACATTAGGATTCCATCCCATTTGATGGTTACTTCTCGGATAAACATTATTAGGTCTCCTTATAAATGTGTTTAATTTTGAAAATGATGGACCTTTGTTTCTTATAAAACTTTGATTTTGTCTTGGAGGTGGTTGTCTAACAGTAACATGGGTTGGTTTCTTCTTATTAACAATAAAAAAATCGGTTCTAGATGAAGTGGCTATATTATTACTACTGTTTGCTATTACAGACCCACGGATCCCTGATTTTGTACTAGACTGTTCCCTTTTCAGGGGATCCGTGGGATCCTTGACAACAATGTCTTGTTTTTCTATTGCTTTGACGAATTGTGTTTCTTTATTTTCGCTAGTTGATGCATCAAGTTGCTGAATACCTAAACCTTTTTGGTTGTTTCCTGTTTTAACACTATCTAATATCATATATAGAGTATTAGTACTCATTCTAGCAATCTTGGAATCTAGATTATCAACTAGTGTTTGAAGTTGAACACAAAGCTCACATTTCCCACTTGCTATCTTCCCCTTTTCTAAATGTTTTAATTTAGCTTTTAACTCAAAGACTTCCTTTTCTAAACGTTCATTTTGGTTTTTCAAAATCTTGTTTTTGTTAATTACTTTTAAACTAATTTTTCAAATTTTATCATATTCACGATGCAATGAATCGTCATCTAATGATGAGCTACTATGATAGAGAGATTCGGGACATACCTCGTTAGAGTCATTTGCCATGAGACAAATTTCTTCGTCCTCCTCCTCGCTCATTCCCCACGAACCACTCACGAACTCTTTTTGTTCGTCACGTTTGGGACACTCACTAATGAAGTGATTAGGGTCCCCACATTTAAAACAAGCGCGTTCATCCTTTGCTTTCTTGTCGTCTTTGCCTATCCGGAACCCCTTCTTGTCGTCATATGGTTTCTTGACATATCTTCCCTTTCTTCTAAAGAACTTCTTGAAATCCCTTACCGTCATGGCATACTCTTCGTCATCACTATCCGAAGAAGAGTTTTCTTCATCACTTGAGACCTTCTTGGCTTTTAAGGCAAGAGATTTGTGCTTCTCCTTCTTCGTTTTTGAGGCTTCGAAATATTTAGCGAGGACAAGCTCATAGACCTTTAGATTGCCTATGAGTTCATCGAGGGTGAGGATTGACAAGTCTTTTGATTCTTCGATGGCCGTCACCTTAGATTTCCACTTAGATGGAAGTGCCCTTAGATATCTCCTAACATGATTACGGCTAGAGAAAGACTCATCAAGTGCTTGTAATGATGTAATTATAGTATTAAAGTTAGGAAAAGAATGATATATAGTATCCTCATCCGATATTGAAAATTGTTCATATTGTTGAACAAACAAATCTATTTTATTGTTTTTAACTTGTTGATTTCTATGATGAGTTACAACTAAATAATTCCAAGTTTTTTAGAGGTTTTAAGCATAGAAATTCTTTTGAATTCCTTTTTGGGTAAAGCATTGTATAAAACCATTTTAGCTTCACTATTTTTAGAAAGCTTTTTCTTATGATCATCGGTGAGTTGATCATGAGGTGTGTTTACTAAATTTCCGGTTTCATCTTTTGTAGTGGCTTCAAAATCGCCTTCAACAATGATGTACCAAAGATTAATATCTTTTGACTTCACATATGTTTCGAATCTATTTTTCCAATAAATAAAACCATTAGTTTCAAGTAGTGGAGGTCGTTTCATAGATTGTCCTTCTTTATAATTTTCAGAACCCATAGTGATCGAAAAGTTTTTAAAATACTATTTACTTTAAAACTTTTATAAACTTAGCTCTGATACCAATTGTTGAAAACTAGAGGGGGGGGGGGTTGAATAGTTTTTCCGATTTTAACTTAGTTTCAAAAACTTTAGATTTGATGTTATGTGAAATCGTGTGGATGAAGAGAAAGTATAGATTTATAAGTAATACAAGTAAAGAAAACAAGTAAAGTAAAGGATAGAAATGACACAACCGATTTATAGTGGTTCAGCTACCAGGACACCTTCATTGCCCTACTCCACTCCCCGAGTCACCTACGCGAGAGTTCAAACACTATGTCAATAAACTCCTTCAACTCGGCGGAGAAGCCTTCACAACGTCGCTTACACTTTTTCCGGTACAAAGCTAAATACCGAGTCCTTAACGCGGAGGACCAAACCAACACTACTATAACACAACAAATATGTGAAATATGAAATACAAGATCTTTGCTACAGAAATATTGTGGATGAACAAATCAATCAAGGACCCCTTGCTTGGATGACTTGTAGAAGCTCGTGATCTCGCCTTAGAGAAGGACCTATATGAGAATCACAACAAAAGAAAGAAGAACTACTATCTAGATCAAGAGATATGAGATTAGAAGAATGAAAGAATATATGAGAGAGTTTGTAAGAAGAGGGGTGAGTTACAATGAGGAAATGACTCTCTATTTATAGGCAAAATCTTGCTACTGTTGCACGGATCCCACGGATCCCTTGCATGAGGGATCCGTCCAGTGTAAATTGAGGGATCCGTGACACGCTCCTCATTATCCATGGGTTATGGGTCCTAGACTTTGGACCATGGGTATCCAAGTAGATACAATGTATCTAGAGGATGCAATGCATCTAGTCAATGGGTTATGGTTTAGCTCCATGGGTTATGGATATGCTCCATGAGTGTGGGTCATGGGTTATGGTTTTTACCCATCCTAATAAACTATTACAATAAATGAAGCATTACCTCAATTTATATTAAATGACTATATATGTAGATGCTTTACAAAAATAACATGTATCCTTATAATTTTACTTATGATAACTTTATATTTGTTATCAACAAAACACAAAGAGATCGCTAAATATTAATAAACGTTTTTACGATTAATTTGTATTACCACCATGTTTAACATTAGAGCACGCTAAGTATCCAAATATTAATTTTTTTTATCACGTGTTACCTCATCTCAACTTTAACCTCTTTCAATGCTGGAATTGCAAGACCATCAAAAATCAAGGTGGAGGAACCGCTTGAGAGATAAAGTTTATCTGCAAGGTATTAACATATGTGACCGAATCTGGTAACAAACTAAACTGTTTATAAACTTTATATTCCATAGATTCTTACTGTTATAATGTTTGCAATTAACAGAAGTTACAACAACTGGACATAGGCAGACATTTTTTGTCTTATTTTCTATCAACACATCACCCAAATCCTCCCCATAGTTTCACTCTAATTGAATGTCCACTGTTTTACAAAACAACACAAAAAAGTAAGGTGTTTCTCATGTTTGAAATAGATGTTGACCAATGGTAATATAAATTTCAGGTATATGCACCCAAATAACCTCTTATTAGCAAGATAGAAACCCAACGTCCTCGAGCCTGATTTCTGCTGGATTGTTCTCCCGACATTCGTGACGTACCCTGCAACATCTTCCAGGAATGCAATTACTGATTAGAATAATGAGATTGCAAAACTGACATAGAATAGTGTATAAATAAAACATTGCTAATCAAGTATTAGTTGTTTGTAACCTCAATTGTTAAAAATTCTTACCAATCAAATACTTGCCGTTTGTAGGTTCAATGTTCTCAATCTCTTCCAGCTCAAATGGATATCGATCAAAACCATCATACTCCACTGAAACTTTTCGGGCCGTTGTGGACCCGTCAAATTCAAGCATGAATGCATCCTCTTTTCTGATGCAGTACTCTTCCTTATTTGGCTTCACATCAAAGTTTTTGATGGAGTACACACCCCTTCTTTTAGCTTCACAAAATTGTGAGCTATGCTACTCCTTGCAGTACAGTGCATTACATTACCCTGCAAAATATTATATTAGCTTTTTAGGTGAACATATTCTATTTGTGATGATAAATGTAATCCTATGTTACCATTGCATCAGACACAATGAAGTCGGTACTCAAATAGTGCCTAGTAGTAGCATTCACATCCCAAGCTTTACAAATCATCACAACAATGGTGCCAGTGACCCACACATCCAATTGGTCCATGTACAAACCACTGGTTGGTTGGGCAACCTCCATTGCCAGGCTATCTGAATGCTTGTTTGACATGTTATGTTTAGCGTTAGTTATGCTGGAAGATCAATGATTTTGGTTTGGGTTATGGAAAATAAATGAGAGCCTATCTCTTTTAAACTCATCAGACAATGATCCATGGTATAAATCACAGAATTTGTTCACAGATTGTTTGCATTCCACAAAGGTTGTAATTGATAACGACATAAACTCTTTGCATGCTGGCAATTACTCAGGTCCAACTCTTTGCATTCTCGCAATTACTCAGGTCGAAGAATTAAACACTCAATCACACGATTTTACTCTACAAATTGTGTCATCAGTACTACATATTGAATATAGAGACTAAATCTTATAGTATAATATAGATAAATTAATTATATTATAATAATTATTGAGCAATATTGTCATTTCAATTAATCTACAATATTTTCAATACAATCACACGTTAAAAAATGTACGAGTATAACCGCAAGGACTAATGTCAATAATTAATCTGCAATATTTTGGTAATCACTATGGGTGGTACTATTGGTACCTTTAGTATATAAATATAAGAGGTTATGTTATCTTCACTCCCGTATATGACATAAGGAGGGTAAAGGTATAAAGATTCATTTTGTCTCCCAGTTCATAATACAACGTAATTTTTATAAGTTTCTTTTCTATCTTTTATGTCAGTTTTAAGTTTTTGACTTATTAAACTTTATATTTTCTATTTCATACTTTCAGGTTTATAGTCTTTTTATATAAACAAAATTATAAAAGATAACAAAATAAACATATAAGTTAGAAAAAAAGAGGAGGTGTCATTTGTATCACATTTGTAAAAGAGGAGGTTTATAGTCTTTTTAAAAGCCAATAACCGACCCCAATTAGTATAACCACAAGAATTAATGTCATTAGTTTACTCTTAAAACTTGTACGAGCATAAAAGGTCGTGCTAGTCACACACTCACACACTCACGCTTACTAATGTTCCTTTGCATTTCACCCTCTCCTATTTACACACATTTCAAGAATTGGTAACGTCAACATTTTGAAATTAAAAGTATATTCAACTCCAATTATTATGCCACATTTAACGTTAATCATTCGTTTTTTTCATGCTCATTATATTTCTACCTTTTGTTATAACGACCATCATTATCATTAACAATAGCTTTTTCAATCAGGCAAGTCGAGTGGACCACTAGAGAGAAATGGCGTCTAGTTTTACGTTGAATAAGTTTGAGATCAAGTTGATGAACGTTGGCAAGGAGTTGTTAACTTTGCCTTCTTCAACTGCTGACCTTCTTAATGTTCTTGAGGTTTCGTATTGTTTCGTTTTTATTTGATTATTGATGATGCATGAATTTGAATCTTTTTATGGTTTAGTATGGATTGCAAGTGTTGTGACGATATTTATTGTTGTTTGTTTAAAGAAAAAGGAAAACTCCCCTTTCGCGGACACTCGGGGAGAATTCGAACCCATGAATACCACTTTACTTTGCATGTACCTTAGGAGTGGCTAGTATCGTGGAGACTTATTGTTTTAATGTTGTTTAGTTAGGTTCTCGCTACTTGAGGCTTGTTCAATAACTAGGCTAAGGTGTCGTTTGATTTTGGCTTAATTGCCTTGACCAACGAAGTTACTTAATTTGGTTAGTCGACATTGACTTGTTTGTTACAAACTTGATCTAGAAGCATGACTTAAGAGAAAAAATCATAAGGTTGTAGCTTTTTTAATTAATTCGTATATTCTTATAAAACTAACAAAACAAACGACAATTTTTTATTTACAAACATACATCATACATCTACAAAGACCCTATATGTGCACAAAACTTAATACTCCTATAAAAATTAAAACAAACTAGCCCTAGATGACCAACAACCACAAAAACATACATAACACTATGCATGACTAGTGTGTGTGCAGTGAGGGTGTAAGTTTATACGCTATCAAGACGTAGTAATAGTAAAATGATCATAAAGGACTAACATTATTCACTATTATTAGAGGACCATAATAAAAAGGAAATCCGGGGAAAGTTGCAAATACGGTCAAAAGCTAGTGTGAAGGACCTTTCTACATTCAGCTTAAATGCCTAATAAGCTTACGCTGCATGGCTCCATTCAAGCGATCAAAAAGGCATTTTGGTCTGAAAACGCTCATAAGCTCCTTAAGTAAGACTTGACCAAACACCCCCTTTGTTTTAAGCTACTTGAAACTTGCTCAATCTATAGGGTTCTTTCTCCATGACTACTTGGTTACCGTACAGACTACACAATTATTACGATTTTTTTTTTTTTTTTCTTTTAGTTATTTTGTAAGTTCATATCCGTTATGTACACAAGTTTATAGAATTATTGATGTTTTTTCTGAACATGGTTTTCGTTTCTACTCAATACTCATATTGTTTTGCTACAACTAACAATTTTCAATTGTATGGTTATAATAGAAGATGGAAATTCTACAGAGGGTACAACAAACACAATCCAAAACAATGAAATATGCAATGCAATCAGTAATTAAGGCACTGATTGCTAAAAAACTGTTGAGACATCCTGACGTGGATGTAAATATCTCGGTTGCATGTAGCATCTGTGAGGTCTTCAGAATTATGGGTCATAACACACCATACAATGATGAACAAATGAAGGTATTAAACATCTGACGACCTTTTGATTCAACTCTTGGAGAATCTTAAAAGGATAATGTACTATACAACTCCCAAATAACCGCCTTTTTTTTCTTGGTGTACAGGATTTTTTTGAACTGGTTGTAATCACATTTGAGAAGCTATGTTCTGCATCTGGTGGAAGCTATACTAGAATGTATAAAGTCCTCAGAACTTTAGACAGTGATAAATTTTCGGTGATGATGTGTGACCTGCAGCTGGATGGACTAATAGTTCGACTATTTAAACAGTTTTTAACTGTTGCTGAGTAAGACCTCTGTTTCTTTGCTTGAATTGTTCTATTAACTGCAAATCGTCACCTGTTTCGTGGAAGTGTAATTATTATTTAATGGTGCTAAAACACTCGTATTCTAATCTCAGAGTCACCGAAACTTTAATTGTTTCATGGGACATGCCTTTTCAAAATATCGGAAAACGTTTTAGCTCAACTAAGTTTCTTCTTTTGAATTTCAAGCTCCAATACCCATGCTGTTGTAATGAAGATGAAGAAAATTATGATCATGATAATAGAGGAAAGCGAGCTACTGAATCATGAGCTTGTAGATCTTCTAGTCACAAGTGTGCGAAAAGAGAATGAGGTGAATGATATTTTTTCATTACCACTGACTGCATTATATACTGAAGTATTATTTTCTCTTTTAGATTTCATCACCTGTTTGCTGGCAACTAGGGGGAGAAGTTTTCAAGAAATTTACTGCTAAACTCAAACCACATCTCCAAGAAAAGGTGCGGGATATGCGCATTGATCTTATGGTGTTTTATCAGTTGTCATTCTTGCACTTATTGGCTGAGATCTCATTATAGGATTCTTGTAACAACTACGTAACATTTTTCATAACTCATATCATTGCTATCCCAAATTTTTTGTCCAATGTGCAATAATTACAGTTGTTTTCCAGGTAGCAAAAAAAGTTAATAATCATTTGACAGAAACTATTCCATCTATAACTGATTCAAGCAAGCTGATGACGGATGCAACTCACAAGAGGAAACATGAGTGTCTAGAAGGAAGCATAGATATGGTGCAGCCTATAAGACGTTGTCAAGATTTAAAGAGACTGGACAATGAAACACTTTCAACTGATGACCCACCGACACCAACCAAATCTGCATCAGAGGTGAATGAAAAACGCAAGACAAATAACACTTCTAAGAAGAAACAGCATCTGATTTCAAGTACTATTCTGGTTAGATGGTGGCAAAATGGTCGTTCATGTTGGGTAACGGGTCAAAATGGGTATTTTTGAGTTGGTTAATATGGATCTGGCCGACCCACAAAAAATTCATGTCTTTGTTTTGTGATTAAAAGACTATAGTATTACAATGGTAATTTAACTTATCAAATGCGAAAATGATTTAGGCCTTCTGAATACAGTGCAGGTGACTTTTAATCCGTTGAAACCATTCAAGTTGTTTTCATTTTAACAAATTTCTAGTGTTTTCGCATTTGACCAAAGTATAACCAAATTACCCATTTAACAAATTTGTAGCGTTTTCGCATTTGACCAAAGTATACATGACAGATACGATGTTCATTCCATTTATGCTAATCATATTTTGAATAACTGAACTATACACATCTATACTTATATAGGCTCACTCTGTTGAGCATGACGAAAATTTGGTTGGGAGGAGTATAAAAGTGTGGTGGCCTGAAGATGAAGAGTAAGTATTGTAGCAATTGAGCGAGCTTCAAGAATCTTTATGGATTTTTTTTTAATGTGAAGATCTTTTGCTGCAGTTATTACCAAGGAGTTGTGAAATCTTTTGACCGTAGAAAGAAACAACACCAGGTGTGATGATGCATTAACATTTTCTATATACTTCTTGTATATAGCTAACATATAATGTTCCCTATATATATTATAGGTACTGTACGATGATGGTGAAGAAGAACTTTTAGACCTCAAACAGGAACAGTGGGAGTTGGTTGTAATGACGTCCAAATTGTCAGATTATGAAATAAAGCTGATGAACATCGGAAAGAGGCTATTACTTTTGCCTTCATCAACTGATGAACTTCTCGATGTTATTAAAGTTAGTATTTGACTATTTTCTCTACATATTATTCCTCTTATAAATTATAATCTATAAATAAAAATAATTTAATTTAATGTTTTGGATGTATTATCTGAATTGATAATTTTAGATATTGTTTGCATAGCATCATATTGTTTGAGTCTCGTTAATTTAGTATTTATTTAAAATAGGAGATAAGATTTATTCGGTGTCCTTATATAACCATAATATTGTCGATTACTCAGAACAAGGCTGCAAATGTGTAACATATGATTATATGTAAAATTTAGATTTCTGTTGATGTTATAGCTGTCAAGACTTTTCTATCGAAACATTTTTGGCCACCCAATATCTTTTTAATACGTATTTGTAATAATTTTGGTTATCATATATTATTTGTTTGCCACATTTATTAATTTTTAACTATATGGTGTATCATTCTAATAGCAAATGGAGAAACTTCTATATAGAGTGCAACAAATGCCATCCGAATCGATGAAATACGCAATGCATCCAATAATTGAGGCTTTGGTTGCCAAAGATCTGTTGAGACATCCTGATATGGATGTAAACATCTCTGTTGCATGTTGCATCTGTGAAGTCTTGAGAATTATGGATGAAAACGCGTCATACAATGATGAACAAATGAAGGTTTGCAAACAACTGAAGTATCTTTTTAAATTTAATTACCAATTAGCCACCTTCTAATATATTGGCTCACAGGATTTTTTTGAACTAGCTGTAATTACGTTTGAAAAACTATCTTCTGCATCTGGTGGATGTTATGCTAAACTGTTTAAAGTTCTTAAAACATTAAGCGGATTATCATATTCGGTGCTGGAGTCTGACCTGCGGCTGAATGGACTAATAGTTCGACTATTTAAACAATTTATAACCGTTGCAGAGTAAGAACTCTTTTTTCCTTTCTCGCAAATAATGAGCAATGATACACATGCATGCCTATAAACTTAAAGATATGGCAACTCCATTATTGACATTTGGCTTAGTCATTTTTTATTTATTTTTTAAAATCAACTATTGAGTTCGCCGTTTGTTTTAATCCTATTGTTAAGCATATCTTTAGGCATAGTACTTAGGCACATGAATCATTTTTCTTCATTAATCTGCAAAAATTCACAGGTTCCATGAAAGAGTGACACCGTTTTATGCTAAAACACTCCTCGTGCTGTTATGGAGGCTCTTTTGACATTATTTCGATAGAAACATAAATAAATATCAAAAAGGAACTTTATTTCATTTAATAAAAGACTTAAGCTCAACTGACTTTTTTCATTGTTATTTTGAATTTTAAGCTCGAATGCCTTTGACGTTGTACTCATGATGAGGCAAATTATGACCACAATCATAGAAGAAAGTGAGCCGCTCAATCTTGAGCTTGTAGATCTTCTAGTCATGAGTGTGAGAAAGGAGAATCAGGTAATGATTATGATTTCATTTACCACTAAACTATATGATATGAATCATATTATATTCTCCTATTATTATTATCTAGTTAGTAGATAAGTATTAGTATTATTATATTAGGCGAGTCTTATTAGATAGTAATGATTAGGAATTAGAGTTTTATTAGGCTTGTAATTTACTTTTTGATGAACTTTATGAATGAATTGGTGATTTAATATCATTATTGAGAGA
Source organism: Chrysanthemum seticuspe (assembly GCA_019973895.1). Classification (NCBI taxonomy): domain Eukaryota; kingdom Viridiplantae; phylum Streptophyta; class Magnoliopsida; order Asterales; family Asteraceae; genus Chrysanthemum; species Chrysanthemum seticuspe. The sequence goes on along the minus strand of BPTQ01000001.1, from coordinate 131,406,764 downwards.
GCTTGTTTGACCTCTGGAACGTCGATTACTCTATCTTTGTTCTTTATTAATCGTTTATATCTCATTATCGAATTGGTTCATATAAATATATCAATGTACTAAAATATTCTTTGATATTGTAGATTACTTCGCCTGTTTGTTGGCAACTAGGGGATAAAATTCTCAGGAAGTGTGCTGCAAAACTCAAACCGCATCTGCCAGATAAGGTATGCTAAATATGGGAATTGCACTTCTTGATTATTACATCAGAAAATGATAATTGCATCAGAAAATTATTTTAGTCAGAGGTGGCAAAATGGTCGGATGGGTTGGGTAACGGGTCAAAATGGGTATTCTTTGGAATGGGTCAAAACCACAAAGCGCCGAGTTGGACGGAGTAATCCAATTTTTGACCAGGCCGAGTAAATTGGCCGATTCACCTCAAAGCGCCTTGACACATAGCCGTGTACCGGGTAACCCGATTTTTACCATACTGGATATGACTATCTGTACAGTCATAATTTGACTTTTGAAATAAAATGACTTAAGGTGGCTTTTATTCAATTTTAAACTGTGTTTATCATGACATTTGTTTAGGTTTGTTGCATTTGACTCAAATTGACCCGTTTACCCGAAACAGCATCAGTATAATTAGTTTGATTTTTTCAATGCTACAATTCTTAATTTAGTAGTAACTAACAAATTCTAATATTACATTTTAGATACTAATTTTTTCTTTATAAAATTATATCTTACTGAAAAAGAGTTAAACAGTCAAAACCAGCCCGTACGACACATTACCAATATCATCAACATTCACCATTCTAATTAGTTTTGTATCGATGCTATAATTATTACTGTGAATTAAACTCCTACTTTGACTCGCGTTTGTTGATATATCTTTTTAGGTATTGTATGATGAAAATCTCTTAGATATCAAGCGGGAACAGTCAGAGTTGGTTGAAATTGTCTCTGTTACACCGGATATTGTATATATCTCCCCCTCTCTTTATACTTTTGAACCTTTATCTTTCTCTTTTCTTATCTTGATGTTTAACCCGCTACCTGACCTGGCCTGCTAATTTTGTACAGGTGGGACAGGCAGCCCCTCAATGTGGCATAGTTTGTGTCCAAGGCTACAAAGTGAAGCAAAATATTGCACCAGTTCTTGAAGCCATTTTCAAGAAACACGGTGACATTGCATCTGATTGTCTATTCAAAACACATTGCGTGAGAGAATCTTTCCTTGAGGCTATATGTGAAGTTGTTAGGCAAATTCAAACCAATGATCTTACAACCATAATTTCTAAGATGGAAGAAATAGAGTGCCGCGTCTCAGAAGCACAATCAGCCAACATTAATGTGTCGTGGCTTCAACCTCACTTGGAAACCATTCACAAGAAAAAGTCAACTTTGACAAAACTAAACATTGGGTTGGTTAAAAGATCTGCCATAATGGATTTAAAAGAGAGACGAATTGAGCTTGTGGCTGCACAAGATGGGGTTGACAAGGCTGAAAGGTGCGTGAAAGTACTAAATCTTGTTGAAAAGATGCTTGATGACAATATTTTACAGGCTAACTAAATCATGTTATGCTATGTAATTATTAGAAGATTGTTAGGGTCATACTTGCTCCTCTATTACCACTTTTACTTCAGAAACACCTTATATTTTGTCTAATAATTGGGTGTGACCTCTTAGTTGCTCAAACACTCGGTGTTGGTTTTTTTTACATGCTTCTTTTGATTTTCTTGTAAAAGATTACACGATCATTTTTCTATACTTTGCTTTAGAGGCGGTAAACAGGTGGGTGGGTCTGGTATAGTAACGGGTCAAATGGGTTGGGGTCAAAAGGGTAATTTTTAGTGCAGGTCAAGACTGATGCCACACTTTCATGTTCATTCTATATTAAAAACAATAATTAAAAGCGTAAGTTCAAACATTTCTTTTATGTTAAGAATCATAGATGGATGAGCCTCAATAGCCAGTTACGCGAATGTTATCTTCCTAGCTATCTTACACTACAATGAACTCATAGTTATTACTCGTCAACTCATGCAAAGGTTAATAGCAAAAGACCAAATATTCTAACGACCAAACTTTGTTTCTGTGACAAATCAATTTATGCATTTCTTGGTTGATAGGCACAACATCTTGTCAGAAAAACAAGCGTTTCTGTTTTAATATATGATCTATCGATTAGTAAATAACACAAGGACACAAGAGCACTACCAACAATGCCTTTAAAAACTAAACATAATTATAAGAAATCAGTTGGTCTCTTAATGTTCTAGTTCATGTGACAAATCAATTTATGCATTTCTTGGTTGATAGGCACAACATCTTGTCAGAAAAACAAGACGTTTCTGTTTTAATATATGATCGATCGATTAGTATATAACACAAGGACACAAGAGTACTACCAACAATGCCTTTAAAAACTAAACATAATTATAAGAAATCAGTTGGTCTCTTAATGGTCTAGTTCATTCGGATATAAGAAATGTTCACAAATCACCCGAAAAAAAGAACATACTATACAAAAGATCACAAATCCTTAGCTATACAACAATAATCATATTATCGCGTTCGTTACAAGAAATTAATCGATAAATTAAAAGAATCAAGAAACAAATTCTTTAATAAAATTCAGAATTGCCAGAGCTCTTCTTGGATCAATCATATCAATCCCATGAAACCCGACCTCGTCAAATCTGGCTTCAACCACAACTCCTTGCATTACCATTACTTGCACAAGATCTTGTTGCCTATCAATCAATGGATCCCCTCCAAATCCTATTACCAAACACCTCCCTAGTCTTTTCATCTTTTCCTTCACTTGTTCATCACCTAATAGATTGCAAAATCTATGATCTCGATCCGTACCCTTAGGTAATGCAAGTTCCCACATAAGATCAATAACGGGCAATGGAAACAATGTATCCGCAGCTAGTTTTAGCTCAGATTTTGTTCTTTTTTTGCCTCCAATAAGGGGTTGGCATAGTATGCTCCCTGCTATTGTCAATGGAGACATGTCATGGTTGAGAGCCCGTAAAGCCGTGTGTATAGCAATGTTGGCCCCGCATGAGGATCCATAAAGAAAAACTCTAGAAAAATCCACATATTGTTTGATCCACGAGTCACCATTTGGATCTGAGGCCTGGTTTTTCACCCAATTTAAAGCATCCATTGCATCATCATATTGGCCAGGGAGTCTTGTCTCGGGTGCTAACCTAAAGTTAACCGCAAGCACAATGGCTGGAATCTCAAAGGAGAGTCTGTTCATGGCTTCATGGTTCATGACATCAGATACATCGAAAGCAATCCAACCACCTGCGTGAAAATACATGATTAATGGAAGCCGCGCGATTCTGTTGTCATTGGAGGGTATTTTTGTAGGTCGGTAAATACGCATAAATGTTTTTTTCGTGGGGTCGAGGGCGACATCCTTGCTGACCACTGTTTGGCCAGGTTGGAGGTCACCTTCGCCTGTAGGGGGAACTTGTGGGAAATTAACAAGGCGAGTGATTGTGCCATCATCATTCTTAACAATCTTAAGGTGTTCATATGGATCAAATTTCGACATCTTTTTGGTAATGAGATTAGGATCAAATTCTGGATATTTTTAAGATCTTGATTTGTGTTTCTGTGGTATATATTTTTTTGCAAGTTTGTTATAAAGTTTTTGAAGGGCTGTGCTATATTTTTGGGCATGTAGGGAGCTTGACACCATATATATGTTAATCGAAGATATTCTGTGAAAGGTTAAACTATGTCTTTAGAGAATATAAATAGAAATGTATGGTTAGGATTTTGTTAAGGTGGCTACATATGCAGGTCATACAGTTTGCTGAAGTGTTGAGTAGATTTTTTCTACAACAAGTCGAACTAGGGGTTAATTGATTGGATCAATACACACTAATACACAAACACGTTCTTTCTATATATATATTTTAGTGTTCTAGATAGTTAATGTGTCACAAGGCTACGATACAACAACGATTGGGTATGTTTGGCGCAATGGGTTGGGGCTGGGGCTTTTATTATAAGCCGAAAGTTGAAACTTATATTTTTTTAATGATGTTTGGCTAATTAGTTGTAGGTGAAGCTTATTAATGTAAAATCACATAAAAATACATCAAATTAAATTCACATATATTTACACCTTTTACGTAATAATTCATTATATTTTTAAGGGTATTTAAGTAATTTAACTAACCATAAGCCCCATTTTATGGGCTTGGGCTTATTATAAGCCGTAAGCCTCCATAAGCCTGTGTGACAAACGGGACTTATTTTATTAGCCTGCTTATTTTAAAAGCCCAAGCCCCAATAAGCCCCTCATAAGCCCTCGCCAAACATAGCTAATATGCTAGTTTTTTCAGTGAAGTGATTCAGGATGTTCTATATGCATCTGAAAACAATTTGTGCGGCTTTCAAGTTGTTTGAACCATTTGACATAATTCGTCAACCGACCAGGTTTTATATCTATCCATTTAATGGTTACAAGTATATGGGTCAAATTGACCATGCCTAATGTGCTTATAGTTTGTATTTATCAAACGACATATAGTTGCAGACATAAACTAATGAGAATTCAGAAAAATAAGAGTTTTATACTTGCATCATTTTAAGACACGCCTCACTTGGATCCCAACACCAGTATATCCATTTTAGACACCGCTCAGTTTTGAGTTTGTACATGTTCAAGTTGTTAATATTCTCCTTTAATGGGAATGTGTAAAAGGCGGAACGTTTAATCTGCTTACCTAAAATGAGTCTTACATGATACGATTTAATTTATAAGTAATGCGTATCAATATTACAGTTTTGACAGAAACAGAACTGAATAGAATAAAACGAGAAATAACGATGAGATGCAGGAAAATTCATTTATGAAGATGAAAACCTCAAACAAATGGAAAGTGTAACCTCCATTGATATCCAAAATCCAAATTAACAAATAGCATAACTATGTATCAAGATTTACATGTACTCAGTGTGTGTATATAAACACTAACAAAAAAAAATGTAAAAAAGCTCGATCAAGCTAGACTTGTCCAAGTGGTTAGGACATTAAAAAGAAAGTTTTATGGATTTTGAGATTGAGTCTTACAGCTGGAAGAAATTTTCATCACCTCATCCGACCACGTGTGTTGGATCATCAATGGCATCCATGGTACTGTTGATGGCTCCATCGTCTCTCATTTTCTCTTTCTCTTCAAGCATCCTCTTCTCTTCTGCTAATGCTGCATCTTGTTCTTCTTTAGTGAATTGATGATACATGGCCTACATATTTAACCATTTTCATGTAAATAATAAAGTTAAAGCTTGAAAGATATATGTAAATGAGGGAAAAAGATCAACGTGTTTGCATACCTTGACTGTAATAGTTCCTCTATCCTTCTTATCTTTGATCTTGAGCATATCAAGTGAAGGCTGAAGTCTCATCTCAATATCTTTCTCGATTTGGGGTTCAAGATCAACCAACGGCAATTTTGCTATGCCCAATCGCTGGTCAGATCCAATATCTTCATCGAAAACCTGTTTCAAATTTACACATCATATGATTAAATACACTCAAAAAGTATTTGTAGAGTAGAGCTACATGATAACATCTTTATGACGATGGAAGGGATTTCACACTGTAAAACTACTAATATGTCACTCTAGCACAAAATGAGTGCACCATAATTACTTTTATATCTCACAACAACAACAACAACAATACTCAATCCCGCCGCAGCGAGGTATGGGGGAGGTGAGATGTAGACAGTCACACCCCTACCCGAGGATAAAGGGAGCAGGAAGACCTCCGGCAAGTGCGCGTGTGCAAATGAACAGACCCAAAGCAAGGAGAGAGGGAAGAGAAACAAAGAACATAAACGGGAGCATATAAAGCAAAACACAGGAAACAAACATGCGAGCAAAGACATAACACAAACAGGCAAAGAAACAAGGGAGCAAGCAAGCCAACAAAAGGGGAAAAGGTCACAAAGGGCACATAAGAACAAATATCACATAGGCAACGTATAAGCAGCAAAAAGCAAAACACACCAATAAACAGAAATAAAGGCTTTAAACACGCAATAGCATAAAACATTTAATGAATCTAATGGAAAAGGACAAAGTTATGAGTGTCTCGCTTACTTATAATTGGGTTGATTTGGGTTATATTTGTATTCTAACGGGTCAGACAGGTAAAATCAAAGATGATTAAAGAACGAAACAAGTCAAATGGGTTAGACAGTTTAAAATTTGTTCCAAAAAGTGAATTTTTATATGCACAAATCCTCCTACGACATTTCATTAATAAAGATGAGACTATAGCTAAGATAATATGTTGTGTACTCATATTTGGCACACTACTTATATATAACAAAGTTATTCAACCCACAAATAATTTTTTAACCCATAACCCAGCTCGTCCATTTGGCCACCTTTAACTGTTGAAGATAATCAATCAACTTTGGATAAAAACATCACTAGCTAAGAGAATGTTGCATTTTCTAGTCAATTTATATTTGTATAAGAAAGCGAACAAGCGGAATAATTAAACCTCAATAACAGCATATTGGGTCTCTTTGTCTTCCACAGTGAGATGAAACATTTGATTCCAAACAGGATTCAAGTTGTTTTCAATGACTTTTGTTTTGAATTTCTCAAGTGGCCGAATGAAAGCAACAGCATAAGGATCAGACTTTCCCATCATTTCCATATTTTTTAAATGATTCGCCTTCACAATTGTTAACATGAGTTTCCCTTGCGGCTTAAGCTCCAAATCACTGCATAATATAACAACATATCACTAACACTTAGAGCAAGTGTCTTTTAGAATCATCATTCTCGGGTTTTTAAAAATAATAACAGCCATCAGAGTGAAAGATATTTGAAAAACTTTGAATATGTAAATTCTAAAAAAGACCTTTTCTAGTGTCTTTTGTTTCTGCATTGTAAACGTACAATCTTTTTTGTGCGAATGCCAAAATAGCTATAGTTTGCGACACAGAATGAAATCAATCATATTACCTTGTATCAACAGGTACACCACCTAGGGGAACAACAATCCTATGAGGCCATTGAAGCATATCGGTGATAATTGAAGTTACTGTGTCCTACACAAATTGACGAGCATGTGTAATGATGCATAAATGCTTATGAAAAAATATCAAATCTCTGTATTAAAAAAGCTTACTTCAATCATATCTGATAGTCCAGGAACGGCTGTCAAACTTCCACCAACAGCCTTTAATGTATAATCGAATCTTGGCTTTGGCTGATGCCAGAATACAGAAGTTTCGTATTAGTTGCCAAAGAAGAATTTATTCACTTTTACATAATTATACTTGAATTTTCATACATGTTGCCATTTGCATTTCGTAATTCTTCTATAACTTTCATTCTTATAAACAACAATGTTACTTTTTATAATTCTACAAGAATAGCAGTTGGTTTGCAACCCAATACTAAAGACGGTGTTAAATAGTCAATACTCCTCATAGAAATACTAGATTATCATCATGACTACAATTAATAGAAATATTTTTCTAATCATTAAAATATTTAGTTCAGGGTTCATAAGGTCAATAAAAACACAGTATTACAAGCAGTGTAAAATGTACCTCAGAAAGTAAAGCCACAACAACAGCAGAAATGCAAGGAATTTCATCACAAAGTTGAAAAATAACACGAACAATAGTAAAAACTTGAAGATCCTTCAGCTGTAGGCAATATAAGAGCATCAAATTATAAGATGATAGTATTAATTAACAAATGATTTACAAACACTATCATAATTATTGGATAAAACTTATACCGACCTGAATAGGTAAGGACACACCAGCAGCTGCAATTCCTAAAACAATATCTGGATCACCACCCCATCGGAAATCCATGTCCATTGTTATTTGACCTGGCTTTGTGCTCTGAACTCGTATACCTGCATATGTTAAGTGGGTGTTTGGATGTGCATTTTGGAACTAATTATGTGATATAAAGGAATAAAGGTGTAGCAAGCTGTGGAGATTGCTTATAACTAATACCTTCAATCTTTGGTGCTACATTTCCCAAAGACAATTTACTGAACTTCAAAGATGAAATTGCTGATGGACGATACTCTTCCAATATGGGCTCAACGGATTCTCTAATTATTATAGTAGCAGCCTGCGCATGTAACATTTGAACGGCAGCATAACATGTAAAACTGTATGTATTCCTAGATAAGTCAGCAATTTTTTAATTTTTTTTGAAAAGGAGAGTAAGAGGTTCCAAATAGTTCAGGAAATAACTTTTTAAAATTAACAAGTTGAATGAAATACTAATCAAAATCACATGGTGCCAAAGCAGGAACGGCTGACGAGGTCCATTTAAGCAAGTATACTAAAAAAGAACAAACTAACAGCTAAAATTAGAAACCATGAACAGAAAGGGTAGATAAAATTACCTCTGCAACATAAGGCCACAGTTTGCTTAGTTGTTTATTCAGCCATTTAACCTTTTAAAAGAACGCAAAGAAATTAAACCTAATCGATGAGATAAACGTAAAGCTATCTCACAAATCCAGAAAGAAGCTCTAACCTGCTCATAAACAGGAAATGATATCCATTCAGGATAGTTATCACCACAAAGTTTCTTTAGATCTTCTCTATCAAGAGATCCCAGAAGCTTTATATCAGCTGCCTGAGGTAAATATAAAGTATCTTATTTCAACTAATGAACTTAACAGAAAATGGTAACATATTTAAATCTCTAATAAACCATATCTTTTCACTGACGAAGTCTATGTTTTCACTTGTATACATCATTTTCCTCTTTTTTTCCTTCCATTTTTCGGGGCTTCCACATTATTGTCCCACACAAGGAACAATGCCCAAAATACAACTTCTTTTGTTTTCGACCATCAAGATGGAACCCACAAAATGAAAACGTTACTAAGCCAAAATGAATATATAACATGAAACCACAAGCTATAATAACACTAGCATATCTATTTCGTAGTAGTTTCACCTCTTGTGATCTGTTACTAATGTTTGTTTGCAATTAACGACGTATTAAGGAGTGTTCGGGTGTACATTTATAAAGTGATTATTGCGACTTGAATTGAAGAACCTGCTTCATAGGTGTGGGTTGGTGATCATATATTGTATCTAAATTCTTAAACCTACTTCTTTCTTACTACACTAGACTTAGATTGCATGTTTAGGCTAGCTTTTATAATCAGTGATGAACACAAATGCGTAAATTAACATGTATTACAAAATTTCAACGTAAAACAATCCAATTAGACGTTGTATCAACTAATCATAAGTACCATCTTAATGTCACACTAACGTGTTACCTTGGCAGCACGGCTTTTGCTTCGTAACATCATCATATAACGCCAACCCGCCATTATAGCAATCCCAAATAAAGCCCCCATAAATATTCCAGAAAGCAAACCCATTTTGGATTCAAATGAGATATCAGAAGCCCTACAAACATAAATCTATATCATAAATCATAAAAAGAATGTGTGACGCCCGCGATGATCATAAGAAAAAACGACACACACCCACTGTGTAATCACTGTGTATTTTATCTGTTTCAAATTCCAGATCAGTTTTGTTGTTTCTTGGCATTCTCTTTTAATAAGTAGCCATGCATGGTTGTTGTGATGGAAATATGACGATGGGTTATCAAGACAAGGAGCTGCTCATGTAGATTTAGATCAATGTTTTGTTTTTCATGCATGTAAATCTGTAGATGGTTTTGTAAAATTTTCAAGAACACATGTTGATATGTATTCCTACAATAAATGTGGTTTTATGAAACTTATGTTATAACAAGGTTGGTTATATGAATGTTTCAATATTGATTTTGTAGTATATAATTAATACTACCTCCGTCCCATTTTTATTGTCCCCTTTGACTTTGACCAGTCTTTTTTGTTCAACTTTGACCATTAATATATTTATTTGTGTTATATAATACTTGATGAAAATTATACCAAATGAAAATACATTTAAAACCCAATATATTCATATATTTTTCGTCAAGTATTATATAACACAAACAAAAATAATTATGGTCAAAGTTGAAGAAGAAAGACTAAAAAAGTCAATATGGGACAATAATTTTGGGACGGAGGGAGTAACTAAGAGTTACTATTAAAAATCTCACAATATAAGTACAACCCAACTTTTTTTATATAACATATAGTAATTCTAGAGTTGGTAATGAATTACCGACGTACTTAGGTAACAATTTCTTTTATCGTAGGTTTTAGGTAACCAAAATAATAACTTTGTACAAAACTTAGCAATATTACACCACTAGCTAAAAGACCCGTGAAATTCACGGGTATTTTTAAGTAATGTTGAAAAATGTAGTAAATGACAATGCTTATCATGAAGTTATAAGTTAGAACGAACCGCATATGGATAAACAAACGTAAAGTGTACAATTGGTTGCAATCAAACATACGTTATATAAAATACAATAGTCAAAACTCCCAAAAAAATAAAAGAAATATCTTCAATCCTTTATTCTACGAAGGCGATATACGTGTACATGTAGATGCGATCATAAATTGTGTATCATTTCTTTATAGAACACGTTGGTGGTGGTATTATCCATTAAAGAGTTGGGTTCACGAATAAAGTAGAAACAACAACGATCGCGAATAGGTTTCATTATTTCATGAAGAGAATAATAAGTTTGATATTTGAAAGAACCTATAAACAATTTGGTTTATAACTATTAAAACAATGAACATGTAAGTATCGTCTTGTTCAACAGGTAGATAGTCTTGAATACACAAGGTATGCAATCAACGTCAAACATCCGAGTAGCCCATGCTCATTCAGTAAATACCAAAGAGTTTAAGAAAAAACAATAGTATCTCCAGAGTTTTACATTTTTACATATCTTAAATATCATTTAAAAAAAAAAAAAAAAAAAAAAAAAAAAAAAAAAAAAAAAACTTTTTATATTCCATGAGCTTTTTGATCCTTGCTAGCATTGCCATTGCAATACTTAATATTCAAAGTATGGAAGCAGCATAACTACATTGTTTAAATGATCATGCTTAGCTTTAAATTAATAACCACAATTATTCATTAGCAAAATACTAAAAGATGTGTTTGACTTACGTGTTGTCACTTAGCCAGCATGTTTGCGGATTAAGCAACTCAGTCACACCATCAACTATGAACTACCTGAGATGGTAAGCCAATTCGGATGTCTTCAGATCTGCACTAAACGAACTGGCATTTTAGAAAATTGTTCCAAAAAAGACATCACACATTATAATGAGAATAAACTCATCACCTGAAATAAACATTTTTAGGATTGATTCCAGGAGTTATTGTACTATTAGCTTTATTCCCGTCATAACGAACGCCATCTGTAGAATGCAAAAAGAATATATAGAAACTTCATATTAACTTAACCAATTATCTGTTTTCAGTGTTTGGAATCAAATAGCTTAGAGAATTTTTGTAAGAACAAACTTAGCAACATACCTCAATTAACTTGTTCAACATTGGTTTGTGCTTTCGAGGTTGGATTTATGAGTCGATGAGCCAATGAAAGATGGTTATCTAACAGCTCCAAATGCACTCAGTGGATACTAATGCTTACCAGGAATATGTTGTGTGAAAGTTGCTATCGCCAACATGAGCAATAAACACCATCGACCCTATCGTTGTTAACAGGAATATGTCAATAAAAAAATTAAACAACAAACTAATGAAAATTTTCAATACTAATTATCAAGTCAAATTGCAAATATGAATACACAGATATATTTGGACCGATCATACCCCAGTAGTGTGAAGTATCTATTTCTTCCTTAGAATTTGCTCCGCAAGGTGTGATAAGGGGACACATACATCCTAAAAAATAAAGAGATCAGTCCATAAATAAGTTGCGCCAAGAAACCTGTGTCGGAGGAGTTATAGACTAATCGACTAACAATTATCAGTGCTTCAAAACCAGGTGCCACTGCTAAACAGGCAATATAAGCCTCTTTCCTTGTTTAATAGAAACAATGAAATTAACTTAAATTATAAAAGTGAAATAAAATTCTGTTTTGACAATAACATGTTCACATTTTACCCATGCATAAGCTATAATGATTGTTTATTAAAACACGTTTACATACATAATTAATCATTTATGAACTCTAAACAATACTACATTTCTAAAAGACCCGTGAAATTCACGGGTATTTAAAAAAGAGGCACAAAAATAGATAATAACTTGTTTATTGCGCAATTGTTAGAAAGAAACATAGTATGCGCAGTTAGAAATGGAAAATGCTTACATATTCATGTGTGTAAATCAAACAAATAGTTATATAACCAATTGAAAAAGATAAAGTTGCATAAGCAAGTATCATAGTTTTTATTTATTTTTTGTTTTTATGAACTAAACTTTGATATCGACAACTCTAAACAATAACACAACATATTCACATCTTTGTACGTATTTGGAGAGGCTTTAGCACACTTATAATTGGTTTTCCAGTCATATTAATTTGCATCATCATTTTGTAAGGCTAGCCTGCAATAACACATAAAAAGAAAAAAATTATTGTGAATTGCATATTTTATTGATGAGAAAGTGTGCATTAAAAATTGTTTCAAAAAGCTAATTTTTTTCTATGTCCGCATGCTGCATACATTTCTTACCCGGATTAAATTAGTTGCGACTAAAATGGGTTTTTATTATCAAATTTGCTGAGACTTAGAAACTCAAGGGAGAAAAAACTTACCGAGTTTCAAGACATGAGTAACATGATACCGCTCGATCCTTTTTAGCAGCATAAGAATTAGGGTCTAGTTTGCAACTTCGAGCCACAACCCGAGAGAAAGTGACTTCACAAGAACATACCTTTTTGCATGCTTACCAGTGACCTTCATTAATATTCTGCATGTAGGCAAAATCTTGAGATATAAAACTTTTATATCAGTAGGTATTATAATGTTATTTATGCTCTTTAGTCCTGCACCATATAGAGCTACGTTGATAAATATAAGCAAACATTTTAACTTTGAGGAGATCATGTGAATACATCAAGTTGATGGTGTAGATGGAAGAAATACATACCTTTTTTTATAAAACATAAAGGTATTGAGTTTTACACTAATCAAGAATCTAAGCCATCATTATCACACATAAACGATTTGAAGATTTAAGGGAAGTTTGGGATTTCCCACTAAAACATATTATATATGTGGATGTGCAATATATGCAGTTTTAATTAGCAATCCCAAACACCCATATTGATCATCATGTAATTGTAAAATCAAGTGCAACAAAAACCATCATACCAATGCTTCTCGATTTGCTTGGTAGTGAAGCCTCTCGAATTTCTTGGGGTTTATAATCTTTGTCCACATTTGAAATATCCAAACAATTTTTAATCAGGGGATCTTGCATCGGTTTATACAGTTCGCATAATTTAGACCTGCGTAAGCAAAGTGACATATAGTCATTAGAAGAGCAGACCAACTGAAACACAACATTACTGAGAACTCGATAGCCTAGAGTGGGTTTAAACCAATTTCCCGATTCAAAGCTTTTAGCACACGCAAGCTGGAAGTTCATAGATGCTACTGACATCACGGGTAATATACATATATTAACCATATTTCAGATAATGTAATAAATGCATATCCTGATTGTGCTAAATCACCTTTCTGGGAAATGAACACCCTGGTTTTGATCCATTACCCGGCCCACCCAATGTTGTCACTTCTATTCAGAAGTACACATATGATATTTTAAAAAAGAAAGCGACGAAACCATATAAGCAGGACAATTTCACACACCTGTATAACAACAAATAAAACATAGCTATAGTTGGGGATATAAGATCAAGATTCCCGCTCACAGTTACACAATACGTAGGAATTCTGTGAAGAACGCTGTTATATGAGGTTAAACGCCATCTGCAAACGAAAATGTCATCATTGCCATGTAGTTTGGAAATGTTGGGTTTCTGAACATTTAGGGTGTGTTTGGGATAGTTTATTAGGGCCCTAAGGGGTTGTTTGGGTAAGCTTATTGAAGCATCATATTAGCTTAGAAATAGTGCTACAACTTGATTTTATAAAAGTGAAACTCAAATATAAATATGGCTACCTTTAACCGAAAGAACATCGGATGTTTGTCTTTAAACTTGGGTAATTGCTTCAAAGTAATCTCCAAGCGACCTGTCCATTCTTCTACTGGCTTCAAGTAATCGGATTCGCAACCACCGCACCATAAACACAAACCATTCGTCTGTATTCATCAACTCCCATATCTGCCATTGCTTTTGCTTATTTATCACAAGGATTCCATACCACTAAACACAGCAATAAACCAAATAAGTCAGCGAAGTATGCACATTTGTTGCACATTAAGTAAAACACAATGTACTTGATGAATACATTAGGAGCAATCAATATTACCAACATCTGAGAGGCCTTCCCTCTTGTCACATATGTCCGGTTTAAATGAAGTAACAACAACCAAGTAAGAATAACATACCTTTAAAAAGAGCTTGGAACGGGTCCTCAATCAGTGAATAACTTTTCTGTTAAAATAAACGAATGAACCTGGTGACTAACTTTTTCTGTGAAATTAACATACCTTCGAATGAACCCGATGACTAACTTTTTCTGTGAAAGAAAACCACTACGTCAAAAGCGGACTGAAATGAGGATTGCACACAGACTTTGAAATATATCCATGAAAACTATTATGACTTAAGTTTAATAACCAAAATATGAAGAGGAAACAATATAATTATTAATTTTAACGATGATTAAAAAAAAACAATAGCAATTTATATGTTACCTCTAGAAGGAGATGTCCTAGTATACATGCTATGTGTTACTGCATGAACAAATCTATGACAATCTAACGTATATAAATTGTTTAAAATTTCACAATTTGCAGATGATATTATTTTCATATTAACAACCTATAAGATCAGAAAAACCCTTGCACATCAAGAAAATTAGTTGGTTCGATATATAAACTTTCAAACAAAAGAAAAATGGAACAACCAATTATAACAATGGAAAAAAATATAGCATTAGCTTCCATATATAAACATTAACAATCAAACCAATTATAACAACAAAGTGAATCGAACTAATAACTGTCAACAATCAATCTAAATAAAAGGTACCTGGTGTGTGGAAGGTTGAATAAAATCAAAACTGTTTTTGGTGTTCTTTTGAATCGGTGATTATGAGATTGATTTGAAACTCATTTTCTTTTGATTTTGAGAAGCGTATTGCAGTAGAAGGAAAGTCGTAGGTGGTATTAAAGCTTAACAAAAATAGGGTGTAATATTGTCCAAAATCAAAACCGATTTCGGGAGGGATGTGAAGCTGATGCGTACATGAGAAGCTTTTTCATAGAGTGCATTGGAGAAGATGTACTTTACTAAAATATCTGTGTGCTATCTTTCAAGACACATCAGCGAATTAAATAAAAGACTGCTTAAAGGGTCGTAAAAAAACTCTATTTTATTAGTTAAAATAATGTAATAAATGCATATCTGATTGTGCTAAATCACCTTTCTGGGAAATGAACACCCTGATTTTGATTGTCCATCCGTGTCATTAACTTAGTCATTAATTATTATTTTCTTAAAAAACCTTATAAATTACACGTTGACTAATAATAACCCGACCCACCCATTATTGACCCGTTCAAAATTAAAACCCGATCCAACTTTGTTACAATTACACACACAAAAACCCTATCTACACACACAAAAACCCTATCTAACACCCCCAAAATTATCGCAACGGAAGATTGTGTCACTGGGGTCACTAAAAAAAAAGTGATATTTGGCACTACATTCTCGTTCCCAAAATACAAAAGATGTCGACCCAAAAAAAAAAGGCACGACATGTCGTGCTTTTTTGGTAGACCCAATTTTATTGACCCAAAAAAATTTGGCACGACACACCATTTGAAATTTGGCACGACACACTTGTGGGGCCCAAAAGGAATTCAACCTGAAATTTTTTTTTTGGTACGACATATTTATTCAAAATGGTACATTTTTTTTTTTTTTTTTTATTTCATCTTTTTAAAATAATAATAAAACGAATTTTTAAATACAGAAAGGCACGACAAAGTCGTGCCAAATGGTAATTCCACGTGGCCTGGTGGTTCAAAATGGGACGACATGGTGTATTTCTGGGTGGGCAAAAAAAAGCAGCAAAACTGCAGTTTTTCCAGATTTTTTTCCCGAAAAAATCTACCAAAACAAATACAACCTGTAATCAATCACAATCAACAATACCAATTCGACAATATGATACAATACCAAATTACTAAACGGATTGAATAACATTCCACAATTCCACGATACCATTCGACAAATAGGATACAAAGTAAACTACTCTTAAACTATACAAGGCGCAAATTTCCTAAATAACATGTCTCAAACTAACAAGTCACAAGCTTATAAAGCTAACATGTCTCAAAGTTATAAAGTTAATATAAATCCACGATATTATTTGACAAATTCAATACTATTCCATAATATTAACAAGTCTAAAACTCACAAACTAACTTCCCGCCTACTACTCATAGAACTCGCCGCCCGAATCGTCACCCGACTCGTCGCCCGCCTCATTATTATCCTCACTATTATCATCATTATTATCCAAATCATTATTATCAACATGATCATCTTGGAGCAAATGAGGATTATTTTGTGAGTTGTACTGGTTAAGGTCTGGTGGCGGCATTACATAGTTGGAACTAGAACCCGGGCACGTAGTAGAGTTGGGAAAGGTGGGACGATAACAACCAGCAAATATATTATTGGGGTCGAAAATGGGAGCTTGGAAACCATAAGGGCCGGGAATGGGACGTTGGAAACCATAAGGGCCGGGAATGGGAGGTTGGAAACCAACAGGGCCGGGAGGGGGAAAAGGGCCAGGAAATGGGTTACCTTGTGAGTTGTAGTGGGTGAAAAACTGCTGAAGGTATGATCTGAACGCCCCAACTGTGGAATAAGCCGCGACAACCTGTTCCCTAGCCGCGTGAGCGTCTTCCTCAGCCTGACGAGCCCGTTCTTGCGCAGCCTTGGTTTCCCTCATCGCCTCTGTCATATGCTCCCTAGTAACGTAATCTTGAGCAACATGCCCACGTGTGAACCTGCGAGAGGTTGAGCAACCACCAGGTAACCTCCTACCCCTGCCTGCCATGTTCTCGCGGTTGTCACTCGGAACTATAAGCTCTAATATTTCTATGCTGCTCATGTACGGGATGACACCGGCTCTGACTTGCTCTTGAAGGGCCCTCATCTCATGCTGTGTAATTTCAAAAAAAAAAAAAAAAAAAAAAAAAAAAAAAAAAAAAAAAGTAAGTTAGGAAAAAAATTATAAATGAGAAGTAACTTAATACAATGACGCATGTTAAGAGATAAATTACTTACATAAGACGTCTCGTTCTCCCTGTTCTTAAACGTGCCATCTTTTTTTGAATGGCCCTTCCTCCAAGTTTCAATCAGGTCTTCATTTTGATTGTTATTGTTGACCCTTTATACATACAATATAAAATAAATTGATAACGAGGTAAATATAAACAATATAAAAACCTTTAAAAATCACAAAAATTATAACGAGTCTTACATAATGGTTTCGTCCTTGAACGAATGACTGTCGACCTTGGTGAGTTAAAATCTTGTTTTTAGATCGATTTTCTGCATTTTTGGCCGATCTTGCCATCCGTTTCGGGTCGCACCACCTGTCAACCAACATCTCCCGTTGCTCTTGGGTTCTGTTCAGCCAGGCTTTCGGGGGTGGCGGATGTGCCCTTGCCACCGCGGGCGTCTCGTGGGTATCAAAGTATTTAGACTTGAGCCTGTGTTTGTATTTTCGGTATAGCTGCCTCTGCTCTAACCATAGCCCAAGTCCTACGATTTCCCCCACCGTATAAACATTATTTCCAACTTGGAATATGTTCTCGTTATTCAACCAAGGCGCCGGGTTGAAATAGGTATGCAAAAAAATATACGCATTTAAACAAACACACAATTTAAATATAACAAGCATATTTAAACGGTCAATAACAATAAGAATAGAAATAAAATAAACAATAAATATAACCTGTAGTGCCGACATTATATGCGCCTTATAAGAATCAGGAATTTCTTCCCAATCGCAATCAAGGGGAAGTGGCCTCACTTGTTCCCCAATAAGACTAGCCAACTGCTGTGCATAAGTGCCTATCGGTGAGAATGTGCCTTGATCATCGGAATCAAAGCATATAGGCAAAGGGCCGTTATTCTCCTTATAAGCCTTCTTTAAGGCCCGATTTTCCGTCTCACCAATGATCATTGAACCTACAAATATAACTTATTGAGTTGTGAAAATATATGTAAAAAAAATTCAGTTTTATCAATAAAAATTATATAAAAATAAAAAATAAAGTAATAAAAATAAAAAACCACAATTTGTTACCTGCGCAATAGCCCGACATAGTAAATGAGGGTCGTCTGGGTGGATCACCGCCAGCATCCCCGCCGTGTGATCTAGGCTGTACACACGCCATCTGTAAAAGTACAAGTACAAGAACACATAATTTCGTGGACCAATTAATACTAATATACACATTCATATAAATATACACATTTATATAAACATATAGTAACAATTTCATTCAAATTATAATTTAAAAACAATTATCATAATCAAATTACAATTCAAGAACAATTGTCATAATCAGATTCATCACTAGATAAAACTTCTTCAACAACAATAGTGGGGTTCACTTCATCATCATCAGACACGTCAACATCATCATCATCAAGGACATGAGCAACGACGTTATCTTCATTAGTAATAAAATCAACATCTTCTTCAGCAACACCTAGTGGGGCGTCCACTTCTGCTGATTCATCATTTACACTCAAATTCGCATACTCAAAACCAGTCAAACCAACAGACAATGCAACATCAGATGAACTGCTGCCATGTATAACATCCTGATCAGAATCTACCACATCCCGATGCCAGATCTTCCGAAGATGAACATCTTCGACTACCTTCCAATGAGGTGGTCTTCTAGCAGGGTCTTCAAGGTACAAGACTTGTGTTGCTTGTGTCGCAAGAATATATTGTTGATTTCTATAAGCATCCCGTTTAGTCAAAATATGATGTATGCCATGTTCAATGTAAGAACGTCTGGAGCGTGGCGTAGGGTTAGTAGGGTTACATGTGTCGAACCATATACATCGGAACAACACAACCTTACGGCTGCCCATATAAGTGATCTCTAGAATTTCTTCCAGTTGACCATAATACATAGCTCCATCAGGCCCGGGTGTTGAAACTCCACTGCTTTGAGTGGTATAAAGTTTATCGCGCTGGTGCACCAAGAACTTCACACGTTCACTATGCAAGCGGGGTATGTACTTTGATGAGTGTGTAAATACTCATCATTTTTGGGTCAATCTGAACTGCAAAACGTTTAAAAATGCTCAGAAATGCATCAAAATACTGAAAATATCTCAAAATTGCATTTTATATGTTTTAGATGCAAAATGTTTAAAATCAGATGAAAAATGAGCTAAGTTTGCATAATTGGCAGTTTCAGTCCCCCAAGTTTCAAAAATTGTCGGAAATAGTCCCTGAGCACATAATTTCAAAAGAAAAATCACCAAAGGTCCTTTTAAAATCATAACTTGTCAAAATTAGTCCTTTGGTGAAAAATATCAAAAGTTTTGAGAAATTACAAGTTTGGTCCTCCAAGTTTAAAAATTGGCAAAAATGGTCCTTGGAAAATTTGAAAATGTCAGCTTTGATCCTTGTACTATTGAAACTTGTCATTTTCAGCCCTTGGAACAACTTTGAGATATTGGCAGAACTGGTCCTCCAATTTTCATAAATTACAAATAGGTCCTTGATATTATTAAAAGAGCCTAAGCCATTTTGGACCCTTGTCAACCCCAAGTGACCCCCTGCCATAACACCCTTTGGACCCTTACCATTTGACCCCTTCCCCTTTAATATTAAAACCCAGTCAAACCTATTTGACTTCCACCTTTCCCTCCAAAGTCACGGGTATCCAACTCCATCATCACCCTCACCCTGCAACCTTTCCTGCAACACTCCTTCATCATCACCCCTACCCTCCACCTCACCCCACTCCAAGAATGCATTCAATGCATCTTTAAACCTAACACTCAACCCCAGCTGTTAAAACAGTTTTTGGCGCCAAAATGCATCCAATGGCCAATATCCATTTTAGCCATCCAAGGGCCAATATTACTGCTGGGATTTGAAGAGAGAGGTGAGAGAAAGAAGTTTGGTGTATAAAAGAGGATGAAGAGAGAAGAAAAAGATAGCACTTAGTTTATTTTCTTAAATGTATGTCGTTTTAAAGCTTTTCATGTCTTAAATAGTTTTTCAATTGTAATATCAAGTTAATTTGTATCAAACTTAGTAGTTTCAATGTATTGCAACTCTATTTAAGTATCAATTCAAGTTAATGTTCATTTTCCATACTTTATGTTCACTGTTGAAATTTTCATTTTCAAACTCCTATGTCAAAGCTTTTAGTAGCTTAGTTTTAAGCTCAAACAAGCTTCTATAAGCTTATTATAGCTTTTTACAAGCTTATATTCAAGTTTCGAGCACCTTTGGGAATTGGTCAACGAAAGTCAACTGTGGTGTCTTATTTGGTTCAGAGATGATTATGATGATGAATATGGGTTGATTTGATGTTAAATGGGTTAGGTTTAGTGGTTCTTTAGCTGATTTGCAAGCCATAGTGGCTGGACTTCTTGTAAGTGTGAGCTTAATCTCATTTCTAGCTTAATATAAAGTGGCAGTTATTATTTCTATTAGATCTGTTATAGTGTTGATTATTGCTGTCAT
Organism: Chrysanthemum seticuspe; assembly: GCA_019973895.1. Taxonomy (NCBI): domain Eukaryota; kingdom Viridiplantae; phylum Streptophyta; class Magnoliopsida; order Asterales; family Asteraceae; genus Chrysanthemum; species Chrysanthemum seticuspe. The sequence goes on along the minus strand of BPTQ01000001.1, from coordinate 131,385,903 downwards.
ATTAGCTTTGTTTAAATGCATTGAATCTGTTTTGATGTTGGAATAAGCTTGTCATCATGTCTTAGCTAGAATATATTGCATTTACTGTCATATATGAGTGTTTGGATTAATACTTAAAACTGTGCTAGAGGTTTATTCATGGACTAAGTTTTGTTGCTTTTAGCTTGTTAGAGTTCATTGCATTTATATCTGTCACAAGTTTGCATCAGTTTTTCTCAAAAGTCAAAATCACAAGTTAACTGATCTTATTTGCATAACTGTTGGAACCAGTTGCTGAAATCATTACAGATAGGTGTAGAATCTGTTAGGTTAGCTTATTTGGGTCTTATTACATCCACTTTTAGCTTAATCAGTCCAAAATTTGCCTCTAAATCTCAAAAAAATTCAAAGTACCAAACTGTTTTCAGAAGTCAAAATAATGTCAAAGTCAGTTTTCTTCAAATATTGCAGACCTTGCACAATGTTCATTTCAAATAGTTAGGGTCTGAGTTTTGGTTTAGTTATAGTCTGCTAGGTGGTCTTGAGGACTGCATAACTGTTTTTCACACAAGCTCTTCTGATAAGCTTGTGGATAAGCTCAAACATAGGGCCAGGTAGCTGTTTGAATAAGAGTATCAGTTAGCATCATATCTTGGTAAACTGCTTATTAGAGATTAGGAGTAGAAGTAATCAGTTTATTTTAGCTTATTTGAGTATAATCTAGTCTCTGTAGAAGTTTGGTGGCTTAATTTGTTGTTTAGCTTATTTAAAAGTGCTTATTTAGACTCCATTTACACTGCAGCTCTATTATCTTACACATAAGCCTCATATTTCTTATTTTTCATAGATTTAGATTAACATTTTAGAATTTTCCTGAGATTTTCATAATTTTTGGTCATTGGTTGCTATTTTTCTGCATTTAAATCAATGTTTAGCACTTTTTAATTAGCATTTAATACAATTAATTAAGAAAAGGTTCAAAAAAATAAGTTTTCATTTTTCTTAAGTTAAGATAAATATAAAAAGACAAAAAAAATATTTTTCCAGATTTTTCTTAGTTAAATTTGTATTTTTAAGCAATTTAAGTAGTTTTAAATAGTTTTTAATTCCTAGAAAATACAAAAATATTCAGAAAAATACAAAAATAGTTTTGAAAATTCTCTTTTGTTAATTTAGATTTTTCCAAGTCAAAATTTTATTTTTCTAGCTTTATTTTACATTTTCTTGTATTTTAGGTTATTATTTAATAAGTAAAATTAGTTTTTAATTAATAATAATTAGATAAATAGTGATAAAAATAGTTTTCTTTTTCTAAAAATTTTCTTTTATCATTAGGTTTGTAAAAATGTCATTTTCATATTTTTAGGATTAATATTGTTTCAGATTTACATTTTCATTTGTACGTCGCGTAGTTTTTAGTTAAGTTTTATAAAAACATAAAATCAAAAACATCATTTTGCAAATAGTGATAGCGTTTATTTAATATTTTTTTATCTTTTTAATTTCCTTTAATTTGCATTTAAGCCGTTGTAATTTATAGACTTTTTCTGTAGTTATAATAATCACAATCCCTTTTTCTGTTCAAATCTCTCGATCACTATTCGTTTGGTGATTCTTCGCATAGCTCGCTGGGACATAACGACCCGGGGAAACACTATACTCTCCTGATCTTCATTGCATTCGTGCTTAAACTGTTTTAAGTTCCTTACGGTCGGCCATTCACAAGTGGTCGGCTTGTGTGAGAAAACTTGACGGTTTCGCATGAATCAAATTTGAGAGTAACTCGGGACTACAACTTGGGTCTTTTGCCACGCTCTTTTCACGAATCTACGAAAGAGATACAAACAGATTTAGATGAGCAATAACTCTGGACTACAAGGTAATATATCTAATGCGCTTACCTTGTGATTGAACCAGGGAGGAAAACTTGTTTCCACGGTATTGTTAGGAAATTCACTGCACAAAGGTAATGAATAAGTCATCGAAAACAAATAACTTAAGAAAAAAAAGGGTTCTTCAAAATATAAAAAAGAAGAAACATACTCTTTGTACGCCAGGATGTCTGCGTCTATTTTAGGACTGTTGTTAAGTATAAACCATAAAACTGTCTGCATAACATCTGTATTCAACCGAGTCGGGCGTTCTCTACCCACCGGTTTGCCTACGGACTGGAACACCTGGGGTTTATTTGGTTGTTCAGGCAAACCGTCATCATTTCTGTCAAGACGATTAAATCTCGTCTCGACATCCTTAAGATAACGCGAACAGAAAGTTAATGCTTCTTCTGCAACATAACCCTCTGCTATAGAACCTTCAGGCTTGGCTTTACTTCGGACATAATTATTTAGTTTTTTCATGTATCTTTCAAATGGATACATCCACCTGTAGTAAACAGGGCCAACTAGAATAGCCTCTTCGGGTAAATGTATAACCAAATGAATCATTATGTCAAAAAAGCAGGAGGAAATATTTGCTCTAAATTAATCATAACATCGATCATTTGCTTTTTAGCTTTCTCCATGTCCTGCTGCATCAAATTTTGAGCACAAATCTGCTTAAAGAATAAGCAGAGCTCGATTAATGGGGTTGAAATGTCTTTAGGTAAGTATCGCTGAACTCCATAAGGAAGTAACCGCTGCATCATTATATGACAGTCATGAGATTTTAGGCCCGTTATGTTGTTATCATCAGTGGTCACTTTTTTCTTGAAGTTGGATCCAAACCCATCAGGTAGTCTAACTCCTTTGATGAATTTAAAAAAAAGTTTTCTGTTTTCTGGTGTGAAAGAGTACGTTGGATGAGGCTTATCGAAGTTCCCGTTTCCTTTATCAACGAGCCACAACTCCTTTCGAACTCCCAAAGTTTTCAAGTCTTGCCTTGCCTTTAGCGTGTCTTTGGATTTGTCGTTCATTAACAAGGTACTCAGCACACTCTCAAGCATGTTCTTTTCGATGTGCATGACATCGAGATTGTGTTTTAGTAGAAGAACGGGCCAATACTCCAGTTCGTAGAAGATAGAATGCTTATTCCAATTCAATTCGATTTCTCGATTAGGTTTAGGGTTATTTTTTAAAGTATTTGGATGCTTCCCTGAGACACGTTTAAAGACTTTACTAATTTGAATCATGATTTCCTCATGGGTAAAGCTTCTAGGAGGATGTTTCTTTTTAGGTTTACCATGGAATTCCTTATGTTTATTCCTCAGTGGATGCCTTACGCGTAAGAATCTTCTATACCCAACATAAGCGATTTTATGCTTCACAGGAAGCGATGGAGTGTCCTGATTACATGTGGGGCATGCATAGTAGCCTTGTCCAATCCACCCAGACAAACTACTTCGAGCTGGAAAGTCATTGATGCTCCATAAAACCGCCGCTTTCATTTTGAAATTAGTACCCGTAGCAGCGTCTAAAGTCCACTCTCCTATCCATAACTCTTTGAGTTCTTTGATCAAAGGCTGCAAGAAAACATCAATATCATTTGCAGCTGATTTAGAGCCAGGAATTAACATCGTCAACATTAAAGAATTCTCTTTCATATACATCCAAGGGGGTGTGTTGTATGTTGTCAATATCACCGGCCACATGCTGTAAGTTTGACTCATGTTGACAAACGGATTGAAACCATCAGTAGCCAACCCTAATCGGACGTTTCTAGGGTCACAAGAAAACTCAGGTTTCATTATGTCAAAATTTTTCCATGCTTGACCATCACACGGGTGATTCATCTTACCGTTTTCCTTAGACTGTCCAGTAGCATGCCAAGTCATCCACTTTGCGATGTCTTTTGTGTTGAACATACGTTGTAGTCGAGGTTTTAACGGAAAGTAACACAACACCTTGTTGGAAACTTTCTTCCCCTTTGTCTTTTGGTTTTTCCATCTACTCTCGTTTCAGATTGGATAATTATTGAGACTTTTGTTCCCATCTGATCCCCAAAATAAAAAACAATCATTTATACAAGCATGGATCGATTCGTATCCTAACCCAATATCTTTATATGTCTTATTGATTTCATAGTATGACGCTGGGAAATTGAATCCTTTACTAGGGGGACATGCCTTTTGCAAAAGAGCTAGAATCTTGTTAAACCCGACATCAGTTATTTTATGTAAGACCTGGATGTGCGAAAGCTCTGACGTAAAGCTCAATGTAGTCATATCACAACCTGGGTACAACTTTTTGGTGGACCTAGCAAGTAACTCTTCGTACTTGTTAGTAATGCTAGGATCATTGGTTTGAGCTGGTTGAGGACCTGTTGTTCGATCTGATTGAGAAACTGTTGTTTGAGATGGTGGAGTTGGGACATTATCAGCAGAAATATCTTGGAAGAATGCATCCATGTCCATGTGTTTAGGTGAAGGTGGTTGTGGTGTGTTGTGTACTACGGGTGGAGGAAGCGGTTCACCGTGATATTTCCAAGTGGTATAATGTGTGTCAAACCCCGTATTTAGATATGTGTGACTCAAGAGTTTTGAGCGTACCCAATTTAGTTAGAGCGTTACCACAACGAACACATGGGCAATGAATCATTTTTGAGACGGGGTTTAACAATGGCTCACAATGCGCGACGAATGCAAAAAGACCATCTAAAAATTCTGGGGAATTACGGTTGGATACAGTGGTCCAACTCTTATCAATTGTCATGACTGCGTTGTAAAAAAACATATTCAAAAAAATGAATTTATATATATACATACATATGCAAAAAATCACATTCAAACATGAAAAGGCGTAATTATGAGCTGTTCTGTTTATCTAGTGCAACTATTGAAGGCAATCCTAACCCACTCTTTGAATGTCTCGTCTCATATATGAATGCGTATAACTGATTTACTATTTGAAAAAAATTTGGCAACATTTCCCCTCAACTCCCCAAATATATGAATTAAAGACCTATTCGTAGGAGTGAAAGGGAAATACTGTCGAATTTCTCTCAAATAGTAAAACAATTATACGCATCCATATCCTAAATGAGACAAAACATTCAAAAAGCAGTCCCAAACAGGGGACTTTCCGAAATTAATTTCTAATAAATTAATTTCGGACGGGTTTTCTATAGGATGATTAACTTCGGACGGGGAATTTCCAAAATTAATCACTAAAATCCTAAAATCAGTAACACAAGTTTAACAATCACAATATTACTAACCAAAGTATCATTTTCATTTTAACACGATCACTTTAAGTATTATAACTAACAATTAATAACATATCACATGTCATTTTTTCCGATAGCACATATCATTTTCATTTTAACACGGTCACTTTAAGTATTATAACTAACAATTAATAACATATCATATGTCATTTTTTTCCGATATCACATATCATTTTCATTTTAACACGGTCATTTTAAGTATTATAACTAACAATTAATAACATATCACATGTCATTTTTTCCGACATCACATATCATTTTCATTTTAACACAATCACTTTAAGTATTATAACTAACAATTAATAACATATCACATGTCATTTTTTTCCGATATCACATATCATTTTCATTTTAACACGGTCACTTTGAGTATTATAACTAACAATTAATAACATCTCACATGTCATTTTTTTCCGATATCACATATCATTTTCATTTTAACACGGTCACTTTAAGTATTATAACTAACAATTAATAACATAGTATATAAAAGTATATACATTATCGACAAAGTAATAAAAGTATATATATATATATATATATATATATATATATATATATATATATATATATATATATATATATATATATATATATATATATATATATATACCTATTTCGCGGCTGAACTACAGGAAGAGAAGAAAAGAGAGAGAGAAAAAGAGGTGGTCGCTTGACCCGTCCTGACACGGCTGTCCCAAACACTACACATAAAACCATAGTTAAACAAACATTTTTTGTTTTTTGTTCTTCTAATGCTTAGGTATCAACATTTTTCTACAAGACTTATATAAATGATAATATTCTATGGTACTGATAATTAATAAAAACTTACATTAACCAAATTAATTAATAAAACCATAGTTAAACAAACATTTTTAGTTTTTTGTTCTTCTAATGCTTAGGTATCAACATTTTTCTTCAAACGATATTGTCGTACCAAACTTACATTAACCAAATTAATTAATAAAAACTTTTTACGACGACATTGTCGTACCAAAACACATTAACAAAATAAAAAAAAGTCACTAACCAACACAAACGGTGGTGAGCTGTTGCTGATGTGGTCCCGGCAGTGGTTCGTGGTGGTGGAGCTGCTGCGACGGTGGTGAGCTGCTGCTGCGGTGGACCATCTAACCAACAAAAACACAACATAAAACCATAGTTAAACAAACCATAATTAAAGAAATTAAATTAACAAACAAAATTAAAAAAAAATACCTTTAAACAAAACAAAATAACAAAAATTATACAAATTGTGCACAATGGTGCGTGTGTAATTGATGGTTACGAGTGATAGTAGTGTTGTGGTGGTGTCGAATTGAAGAAAATATCGTTTTTTTTTTGGATTTTTATCGATTTTTTTTGGATTTTAACGAGCTGTTTTTTGGTTTTTTTTGTTAAGTGGTGAAAGAGAAGAAGATAGAGATCTGTGTCAATTATTGATGTAAAAAGGGGACAACACACAAAGGGACGACAAAGTCGTATCTTTTTGTTTTTTTTTTTGCGAAATATTTGGCGGGCTGTTTATTTTTTCGGGGAAAATTTTGGTGAAAAAAAAGGGTACGACATATGTCGTCCATTTTTTTTTTTTTTTTTTTTTTTTTCCCCCTTTATCTTATGTATATTAAAATGTGTTTAAACTATTTAATTAATACTAAATAAATTAAATTTGTTATAAAAAATTTAAATAATTTAAAAATTAATTAAATTAGTTATAAAAAGTTTAAGCAAATTAAAAATAATTTAAATTAGTTATAAAAAATTTAAATAATTTAAATTAGTTATAAAAAATTTAAAGAATTTAAAAATAATTTAAATTAGTTATAAAAAATATAAATAATTTAAAAATAATTTAAATTAGTTATAAAATATTTAAATAGATTAAAAATGATTTAAATTTAATTATAAATTTTTTATATAAATTAAAACGGATGAAATGTTAAACGAACGAGTCAAGATGATATCGTTATACATGAGATGTTAGACGAATGATTCTAAATGACATCGTTAAACGATCGAGTCTATGTGATATCGTTATACATGATATGTTAAACGAACGAGTCGAGATGATATCGTTATACATGATGTGTTAAAACGGATGAATCGAGATAGTATCGTGGTACATGAAATGTTAAACGAACGAGTCGAGATCTTCCCGTTATACATGATATGTTAAACGAAAGAGTCAATATGATATCGTTATACATGATATGTTAGACAAATGATTCTAAATGACATCGTTATATATGATATGTTAAACTAACAAGTCGAGGTGATATCGTTATAAATGATGTTAAACGAACGAGTTGAGGTGATATCGTTATACATGACATGTTAAAACAGATGAATCGAGATAGTATCGTGATACATGAAATGTTAAACGAACGAGTCGAGATCTTCCCATTATACATGATATGTTAAACTAACATCGTTATACATGAGATGTTTGACGAATGATTCTAAATGACATCGTTATATATGATATGTTAAACTAACAAGTCGAGGTGATATTGTTATACATGATGTTAAACGAACGAGTCTAGGTGATATCGTTATACATGATATGTTAAACGAACGAGTCGAGATGATATAGTTATACATGATGTTAAACGAACGAGTCGAGGTGATATCGTTATACATGACATGTTAAAACGGATGAATCAAGATAGTATCGTGATACATGAAATGTTAAACGAACGAGTCAAGATGATATCGTTATATATGAGATGTTAGACAAATGATTATAAATGACATCGTTAAACGATCGAGTCGAGGTGATATTGTTATATATGATATGTTAAACTAACAAGTCGAGGTGATATCGTTATACATGATATGTTAAACTAACAAGTCGAGGTGATATCATCAAAACTGGTTAGTCTATAACTCTTTATCTCATCAAAACATCCAACCAAAATAATGGCGCCAAAACTTCCCACCAAAAGCTACCAGATCTGCTCTATATATCACATAAAGAAAACTTGAGATCTTATCCCACCAAAAGCTACCAGATCTTATCCTCAAAACCACTCAACCTCACAACCTCTTATCTTCACACAAATTTCAAAACCTGAGATGGAGCCATTCAATCCTTTTATGTGTTCTTGTGGAGTAAAAAATATAAGATTAAGAACATCACATAGAGAATATTCATCTGGACGGCAATATTATGCATGTCCTCTGTCGAAGGTGAACAATCATACATTTCTTATTTATGTAAATATACAAATAATTGGGTTGTAATCTCTTATAATTTTCTTATTATGTAACCGCCCAAAAAAGAAGATAATGGGTGCAGATATTTTATGTGAAAGAGTGAATTTGACGAGTACTTAAGAATAATCTCTTCTGGTTCAACATCTCAAGGTTCTGGATCTGCACCAACAAAGTGCTCAAACTGTGAAGCCAAAGATCTTAGGATAAACATGCTGGAATCACAAAAACAGATGCTAGAGACAAGAGTAAGGATGCTTGAGGCAAGACTTGAAATGGCAAGGATTCCTGACGACCACGACCACGCATGTCAGTTGGATGCAATACTCCGTGAGCTGTTACGTGACATGGAAAATCTTCGTATGTAGTGTTGTTATTGTTGTTGTTGTTGTTGTTGCTGCTGCTGTTGTTGTTGTTGATGTTGTTGATGATGATGATGAATATGGTTCTTATAAGAACTCATCTTTAATGAAGTTCTTAATGAATATGGTTCATATAAATGGGCAATGTTTGTTATGGTATATGTCGTGTGTTTTGTTTGCTTGTCGAGTTGTTTCGTTTTTTTGTCGAGTTGTTTCGTTTGCTTGTCCGCGAGTTGTTTCGTTTGAGTTGTTTAAGCACTCTTTCACATTCACTCTTTCACATAAAATATCCACATTATGATCTTTTACTCTTCCACATTAATTTTTTTTTTAATTCTATAGAAGTATTTAATTTTAAATTAAAGTATTTAATTATAAATATAAACTATTTAATTTTAATTCTATATTAAATAAAAGTATTTAAATTAAATAAAAATAATTTTTTAAAATTAAATAATTTAACTAAAAACTGGTTTATAAAGTTTTAAAAAAATATATATATAGATTTACAGTTTGGGACGACAATGTCGTCCCAAAGTGTTTGGCGGGATAAAAAAAGGGCGGGATGTATTTATTTACGTGACTGGTTATTTAAAAGATTTTAAATTATAAAAAAACAAATAATTACAAAAAGGCACGACATTGTCGTGCCAAAACTTTTAAGTTGACTGCCCTTTTTGTTGAAAACGTGTAGGTCCTACCTGCATTTTGGGACTATATTGTCGACCCAAATAATATGGGCGTCCCCAAACTCACATTTTGGTGTAGTGGGTATTACTTCATAGTCCACAACACAAGTTACAGAAAACGACTCTAAATGAGATGTTTTGAAATAATTTATCATTCGATATAAAATATCAGACTTTACAAAGAGGTCCCAACAAGTTTAACATACATAAAAAGTACAACATAAAAGCTGTAAAAGTTTTATCGAATGATAATGATGCATTTCCTTCAAAATATTTCCATGCGTCTTCACATGCCAGCTTATACTTTAGGGACATGAGATAAAACATGCTAAAAAGTCAACACAATGGTTGAGTGAATTCATAGATTTATGTAATGGACAATTAATTTTTAGAGATATAGTAATAATTGCAACAAATACAAATATCGATAAAATGGATAATGGGTTACGTTGTTATACACCTATAATTATGAATTGTGGGTTACATTGTTATATACCAAAATAATGTAGGTGGTTACGCACCTATGCAAAGTAGGTAGTTATGTACCCAAGTAAAGTAGTGAAAACCGTATTTAAACAGTTTATTGAAACCGTATTTAAACAGTTTGGAAACCGTATTTAAATAGTTTGGAAACCGTTTTTAAACAGTTTGTTGAAACCGTATTTAAACAGCTTGGAAACAGTATTTAAACAGTTTGGAAATCGTATTTAAACAGTTTGTTGAAACCGTATTTAAACAGTTTGAAAACCGTATTTAAATAGTTTGATAATTTCAAGCACATAGTTCCAAGTACATAATTCCAAGTATCAATAATAATTGATATATCACATAGTTTCAAGCACATAATTCCAGTATCAGTAAAATTTGATAGAGTACATAATACAGTTTTCAAGAAATTGTTATCGTAGAAAAAGTAGCATGTATCTCACCCCAAGTAGTTTATAAAATAGTCAAAACGAGTAAAAGTGGGGCTATGAACTCACCGTAATGATAAGCAGTGGATTATAGCGATATATAGTGTATCGTGGAGTCACGAGGCTTAACAATGACCTACGAAAATATAGTGATCATGTCTTAGAATAAGGTACGATAACGTGGAAGCATACAAGTCTATATGAAGTCTGACTTGATCATAATGTTGTACATAGGACTTAAGTTGTTATAGTAATGAAGTATCTTAAAGTGTTGTTTGCCTATTTGCCTTTTATAAATAATATAGTACCATCGTTTGGGCTATCACAATTTAGAGATCATGTAGTGAACGTATGAGGAGCCAGGTCACTTTAAATCATAAATTCACAACTCATCGATACTGTCACCCGAAGGGGCTTCTTATATGAAATTCCTTATTAATATGGTACTTTCTATTTATAATGTATAATTTGTATGTGTAAGATTTACAACAAGACATATGGTTTATGAAAGCGTTTGTATATTATGTTAATTGTTATGGTCTAAAAAATGTAGTACTTGGTTAATAAGGTCCATTCGTCAAGAGAAATGGGTCAAAATTGGTTATACATCATGAAAGTGGATAAAAATGTTCAAAAACTGTTTTTGGTCATAATAGTCGTCAATATGTAAAATACCTTTTCCGAGAGTCAAAAGGACTATGTCATTTTATAAGAATGATACTTATAAGTTATTTATTAAACCTGGAATTTTTGGTACATTATCAAGTTTGGGAAATAATTCTAATGCGACTAAGTTTATGGAAGACAACTTTAGTTCAAAACAGTCCTAGTTGGTTGCTGTGGTTTTCAGCCCTTGTTATACATTTTAGGGTTTAAAATTTCGTGTAGTCTTACTAAAACATCATTCTGGACAACTTTCGTGTTTTATACTTTAGCTGGTTCGGAACAAAGAGGGGTCAAAATCTAGTTTTAATTCCAGATCAGTACACTATTTTGTCCAACACCAATCTTCCTTTTAGTAACTTTTGACAATCTTCATTTTGGTGTAACTTTAAAACCATAAGCTCTTTTAACATGATTCAAAAAGACAAATTCTTGTCTTAACTTTCTCTACATCTTTCTCATATTTACACTAGTCCAAAGTCTAAGATTTCATGTCAAGTCTTATTACAATTCACTAGTTTCAAACTACTTATATCAAAAAGATTTCTAAACAAGTTTTGCTTATGTTTTTACTATGTACAACATCAAATCAAGTCTTAATACATATACAACTTGTACAAGGTATGAAATATATCAAAAGGTATGAAATATATCAAAAAGAAAGAAAGACATGAAATCTAAACAT
>BPTQ01000001.1:131216522-131374181 GCA_019973895.1 Chrysanthemum seticuspe | reverse complement strand
GTTTCCTAACACTCGACGTGCACCATTTTACGACTAACTTTTTGAGGCCGTTTTAGTCACTTTCATGGAAATTTCCACGACATTATTTTACGACGAAAAGTTATAATTTCATAATAACTCATTAAATGATTATCGTAAGATATCATTTCAACGTAAATACTTGTAAAGTATTTTATAACATGACGAGATGTCATAAACATATATTTCGACGATAAATTCTATTTTCAAAAACGTACAAGTGGTATAGATTACATGTGAGTTTGCATGCACGACATTGTTTCATGATTTACATTAGAACATATCATTCATAATAGGTCACGGTCAGAGGTTGCTCCTCATTTCAGTATTGCCATTCATCATTATCATTGCAACAGGTGAGTCATAGCCCCTACTCTTTTAACTGTTTTGAATTACTTTTGGGGGAGATACATGCTCAATATTTTTATGACATTCATGATATTTGCAACTACATGTTTAACTGAAATGAATGTTTAATCATACGAGGTAGCAATATTGTCATATTTAGAATTTCTATACGATTATCATTGAGCTGAATGTCTTGGGATTATTATTGAGCTGAATGTCTTGGGATTATCATTGAGCTGAATGTCTTGGGATTATTATTGAGCTAAATGTCTTGGGAACATCATTGAGCTAAATGTCTTGGGAACATCATTGAGCTAAATGTCTTGGGAACATCATTGAGCTAAATGTCTTGGGAACATCATTGAGCTGAATGTCTTGGGATTTTCATTGAACTAAATGTCTTGGTATAATTATGTCAAGTAACTATTGATACATAAAGTCATGCACTATTATGTGAATTCATTTGACATCATGTGTTTGAACATAAATTATACATATTTTGGCAGTGGGTTGTGAACACACAGGTTGCAAGTTTTGTATGGGCGGAACTTGGAACTGAGTGGATTTACAATGCCTTTGCTGCATAAACGATTTTGAAAGGCTTTACATTTCAACGCAAACTCTATGAACTCATTCAACCATTGTGTTAACACTTTTAGCATGTTTTATCTCAGGTATTAAGGCATACACTTCATGGCATGCATGTGGACATATCATAGAGTCGCGGTGACGACGCGTCTCACATGGGATTTATACACTTTAAAAACATCGTTTGACTTGTACCAAACTTATTTTCCGCACATAGTAACTTTCATTTGGGACCTATCTATGTAACTCTGAATGTTTTTATTAAATCAAGCGATGTACTTTCCAAACGACACTTTAGGTCGTTCAATATAACTGTGATTGTGATGCTATGACAGTCAATCCCCAGGAATTCCATTCCGCTGCAAAACAGGTAATTTGGGGGTGTGACATTAAATACCCTTCAACAATTTCCCTTAATGTTATGTATGTTCAGTTTATATTTGGTTTGACTATTTCTGCATATGTTTTAACTATTTATGCATATTGTCTCAAGTACAGATATGCAAATGGCATATCTAGTTTATATTTGGTTTGAAGTACAAGTTTATGCAAATGGCATATTTCTGCATATGTTTTTTTTTTACCACAAATGGTAGTATTTTGTGTTTAAGTATGGGTTGAATACCCATTTCTGCATATGACAGTATTTATGCAAATTCCATATTTGGACAACAAATGGTAGCATTTCTGCATGTGTTTAAGTATCTGCAAATGGCATATTCAACATACCCATTTCTGTATATGGCAATAGTTCTGCATATGGCAGATATTACACCCGTAACCCAAAAAGGTATTACTATATTTTATAAGTTTTTTAAATTACCACAATTATAAGTTATAGAGTTAAAGTATATAAGTATAGGGACCTAAGCTGCCAGATTCCTAAAGTAGTACTAGATCACTTTGTTTTAGTACCAAGATTAAATTGTTATTATAAAGACCTAAAAATTTGAATAACATTTGAACCTTTAATACGATTACGACTTAAAATATGAACGACATTCGAATATATATAATACGAGATAACATTTGAACCTTTGAATGCGAATAATGTGAAACGACAAAATACAAATCCTAAACCTAAGCTATAAATAAAAACGACACAAACTATTATCCTAGAAACATCATACGTTACTAAGTTACAATAAGGCCCGATTTAATTTTTTATTTTGATACACCACATCACACGACTAATGTGTACCCTACAGGTCCAAATTCATTTTAAGTTGTACATAATATATGTAAATTTAATGATGGGCTCAGATTTGAATAGTTTGTAGATGAATTGGTCTCCTAACCTCCTCAATAAACTCAGAACTTCCTACTTCTCCTATCCTTCATTTTCTTTAAACCGTATAAAACTTTTCCTCACTCAATTCTAAACCCTAAAAACCTAAACTGAAAGAATACGGCAGCCAAAGTCCTCCCAAAATAAATTCATATAAGCCCTAAAGCAGTTGGTATTCGATTAGAAGAAGAAGAAGGCATGTTGGTGGCGATTCGTGTTTAGTCTCGTGTGTTCTTCTTGCCTTGAAATCGGTTCTTTGGTATCTCCTAACCTCTTTTGATTTTAATTCGACATATGTGTATAATTATATGAAACCAAAAAGATATAGGTGTAACGTAATTCCATGTGTGATTAAAATATGAGAAAACCTAATTAAAAACCTAATTTAATTCAGATTTAAGAAAGGACTTAAAAAACTTATTTTGTTTGGTTAGGGTTTGGGGTTTGTTTTGGGTTAAATGTAAATGTCATCAAGGGTTGTGTATTAAATTTGAACTAAAGCCAGGTTTTGTGATATATTAAGGTCCCGGGTAATTGTGATGGTTTGGTGGGAATATGGAATAAGTATACATGTTAATATTATGGTTAAAACAGGTCTTGTGATATATTATGTAACACCCCCAAAATACCGCAGCGAAAGATTGTGTCATTGGGGTGCTACTTCATAATACAAAGTACAAGTTATAGAAAATGACCTCTAAATGATACGTTTTGAAAAGTTACCATTCGATTAATGATATCAGATTTACAAACAATGAGGTTCCAAAGTATAATACATAAATGGTTAAAAAATGTTTCGAATGGTAAATGATAAAAGCGCAAATCTTCATAATATGTCGTGCGACTCCATGCTTCAAACTCTAGATATCGCCTTAGGACCTGAGATAAACATGCTAAAAAGTGTCAACACAAAGGTTGAGTGAGTTCATAGGTTTGTAAGTAAAACAATTGATTACAAGATTTCCATGTTTAATATGTCGTGGGTTACATCGTTATACACTTAAAATGTTAAAAACAGTTATTATTGCACATAAATACAATAAAAATATGGAGATAGTGTTTTCATTGCCCTAAGTTCCTGACACCGAAGCCTTAAGTTTTCTAGTTTTTAGTTCCTATCCGTTTGACATACCAGTCAAGTGGGGAAACCACCCGGAATAGTTTCCGGTAGATATCCACCTAGGACATCCATAGTTCCTCAAATGATTATGCATCCGTTTGACATACCAGTCAAGTGGGGTAACCACCCAGATGGGGGAGTTCAACCCCAATAGATCTATTCACAACATTCGCACTCGGTTTCTAACTTAGGCAATTTGCGAATGTTTCGTACATATGTATTCGTATGTAAAAATAATCGTGTATCAGAGTTATTTGTTTCAATAAACAAATAGAGTGTTTCATTAATCGAGTAAAATGTTTCAGATAAACTTACAATTTGTAAATAATTGCGATGGTAGTAATAGTTGTAGCATGTATCTCCCCAAAAATAGTTCAAAATAAGTAAAAGAGGGGCTATGAATCACCATGAACTAATGATATCAAATCGTATAACAGAATCGATGGATAAGCCTGAAAGTCTCTACGCGTAACCTAGAATATAATGTCGTGTCTTAGATTTGGAATAACGATGCGAAAGTATAAACAAGCCTATATATGTCTATATATTGATCATGATGTAGTACTTGGTACTTTTGTGTATGTTTGTTTATGAAACAGTTTTTGTTTGAAATATCTCGTATTACCGTTCTGGCCATCATAATCCAGAGGTCATGCAGTAAACGTTCGAGGAGCTAGGACACTTTAATTTGTCAATCCACAACTCGTCGACAGTTTTACTCTAATAAACCCATCACATGAAGTTCCCTAGTGTTGTAGTATTCGACATAGAAAAACATATGTTTTGCTCGTTTGATCATTTGACTTATAAGTTAAGTGGTTACAAAATAAGTTTGGTCATAATCCGCAAGTGATTTTCAAATGTCTAGCAAGTGTGTAAAGTTTCATGGTTTATCGAGGGATTAGACCAAATTGTATTGTATACGATTTGGTTTGTCAAGGCTGAGGCCTTTGGTTTATGGTCTCAGCTATCATGGCCTTGATACCTCATAATTGGCCTTAGCCGCGGCTGTGGTCTTGGTTTTAAGGCCTTTAGGCCATATGGTTTCTGTTAATACAAATAAGCTGTAAAAACGTTTATTTATATTTTACGATCTTCTAATGTTTTGTCGATAACAAACGTAAAATCATTTTAACGAAACAAATAAAATACGTAAATAGTTTGAGCCAATAGTTACTAACACACTTAAGTTTTCATACAAAACACTAAACAAGTAATAGTGTTTACATTTTATAGAAATGCATATGTATAACAACTAGTGTTTACATAATGGGTATATATATATATATATATACATACTTAGTATATGTTGTAATGGGTTATGTGATAGGTAAGAATCTATGTACTTGACCCATTAACTAGATACATTAAATGTACTTGGGTAAAACCCAAAGTCCATGACCCATACCCATGGAACATGATCAATAACCCATGACCCGTTGCATGACATCATGCATGAAGTCATGTTGGGTAATATCCATAACCCGTAGAGCTAACCTATGACCCATTGACTAGATGCATTGCATCTTATAGATACATCGTATCTATTTGGATACCCATGGTCCAAAGTCTATGACCCTTGACCCATGATCCATGACCCATAACCCAAGTAGGAGGAGCGTCCTACGGATCCCCTAGATTACACTGGACGGAGCCCTTATGTAAGGGATCCGTGGGATCCGGGGAATAGAGTGAATTTTTGTTTATAAATAGTGAGCCATTTCTTCATTATAACACACCTCTTTCACACACATTCTTTCTTAGTGTTGTAAACTCTCTAACCTCATATCCAAAGGATCTTTTTATGTAGTTTTGTGTTTGTGTGATTCTCTAGGTTCTTCTTAAAGGCGAGATCACCACCTCTTGAAGTCGAGGAAGCTCAAGTTCATGGGTTGCCTACCTTCGTTATCATCAAGACTACTGATGTTATCTTGTTGATAGTTCTTTCTTCTCTCAATAGAAGTGTTGTGTAGAAGACATAGGTGAAAGATGTCTAAAGGGTCAAGTTGAAGGCATTAGTGAAAGGTACCGAAGATCCGTGTCAAGGGCATTAGTGAAGGGTGCCGAAAGTCCGTATTTAAGGCATTAGTGAAGCGTGCCTAGGTGTCGTGTCAAAAGCATTAGTGAAAGGTGCTTAGGGTGTACATTTGATATGGTGCATCGATGTATAAGATAGATTAGTTTGGGTCAAAGGATATTGATATCCTGGTTGATGTTGTAATAAGGAGTATGTCTCCTTTAGGATAGGTGTTGTGTAGTGTTGGGTAGTAGTTCCTCCTTTGTAATGGAACTTGGTATCTAGCCTTGTACCGGATAAAGTGTAGGCGATGTTGTGATAGGTTTGGTTCTACCTCGTGGAAGAACCCGGTGTCTAGCCTTGTATCGACTAAAGAGTAGGCGACGTTGTGAAGGCTTTTCCGCCAAAAGAAGTTTGTGTTGTGTAGTGATTACGAACTCTCGAGTAGGTGACTCGGGGAGTGGAGTAGGGCAAGGAAGGTATCCTTGTAGCCGAACCACTATAAATACTCGCATTGTGGTTTTGTGCTTCTTACTCTTTATCTTTGCTTTACTTATTTATATGCTTGTCTATCAACATCCAACACACACATTTAAATAGATTGACATAGGTCGATCTAAATAGTTTAAAACAAAGTTTTAATCGGTAAAACTATTCAAACCCACCTTCTAGTTTTTCACAATTGGTACCAGAGCTTCGTTACCAAGTTTCTTAGAGTATGTTGTACTTTAAAAACTTGATACGATCCGTGTATGATTGTAAACTACAAAGAAGGAAATCTTTTAAAATAAATTTCTTTATTTTATGTTGGATAGTGATAGATTATTCTAACAATTCTTCTTTAAGAAATCTTCTTGCTAGGACTCTTCCAAATTCTTCATTTCTATCTAAATAAAAATGAAGTCAATTCTCAAGGAAGTATGCAAAAGTAATCACAACCTACTTCTACAAAGTACAATAGATTACTTTAGAAGCTCATGAAGTATTTTGGGTAAATGGTCTCTAAAAACCATATCAAGAGGTTTGAGGTATGTTCTCTTACCCACAAACTAGTTATCTATCTATAGTATGCTTATATAAATATGTTGATGATATGCGCATATAAATTTTGTTCTATATAACTTTATGAACACACGAATTAGGATGTTAACTTCAAGTCTCTAAAAAGTCTCTCTTCATCACTTTCCCTACTTACTCATCATCAGGAATAGTATTCCTCGTTGATTTTCTAAAAGATCATCAAACTCACGCCGTCCTCGAAAAAGAGACCTTTGATGGCTAACTTATCTAATAACCAATTTACCATCAAAACACCTTGACCAAGCGTCTATTCAAATAGGAACCTCATTTTTACATGTTTTGTTTTATAAGCTATTTTATAACTTATTACAAAAAAAATGCCAAACACTCCTTTTTCTGTCCACAGTAGCCGGATCCCACAAGTAGTACTAGCCGGATCCCTAATACAAGGGATCCGGGGGAACCATTTGACAGAAATCAGATATATGATTTTCAAAACCAAAATAATCCATTTTCCCTCTCCCCACAAACACAAAAATGACCTAACTTCTGCTTCCATCTCCATAGAGCTTCATATCCTCAAGCATCTTATTCTTGAACGTTATTGTAAGTAATTACACTCATATGTTCTATTCATCATCATCTTCTTCCTAGGGTTTATGGTTTACATTTTTTAATTAAAGATTCAATTGATTATCAATTGAAAAATTAGGTATTGCAAAAATTAATTATAAAAGGGTTTTATGTAATTAAAGATTATTTTTCATTGTTAATACAATTCAAAACCATAAACCCATCTTGACAAATTTTACTTAATTGGAATATTTGTTTTCTAGGATCAATCATGCCCAAAGATACCCAACAAGATCACCATGACACCATCCACTACCTCTCTAGATATTATCGAAAAGAAGAGCTTTCAAAAACCAATAGCAAAATTTTCAAAAGGCTTGAAAAACGACTTATCCATGAAGGTCGTGTTATTAAGGAATGTTTCCTTGAAAACACCGACATTCATCAAGTCTTCTCGGAAATTAATTTTGATTGTCTCCTAGATATCGATGAACAAATTTTTTCGGTTTTTATCTTTGATTTTTACAAAAGTGTTAGGATCATTCGAAACAATGATGAAATCATCTCAATCACTTTCATTATCAACAACCAAACCATCACCTTACCCCTCAACACCTTTGCACAAATTATTCGCATTCCATGTGAAAGAATTTGTATGTATTCTCAAGATTGGGAAATATCCGCTCAATCCTTTGCACTTGACCCCAAGCCAATCTATCACACTCCTTTTGATGATCCCGTAGTTGTTCGTGACATCATCTTCAACATTAGAGCCGACCAATCTCGTCTCAACCATAACAAAGAACTCATTCATTGTGATCTCTTTCAAATGCAACTCTCCAAGATAATTCCGATTTACAAAAAGTGTGAAGAAATCCTTAAAGAAAATGTCATTTGTTTGGTCGGGAACAAAGACCATCCCAATGCGTGTCTTGTTCAAATGATCTATTTTCTTATCCACCAAAGACCATTCAACCTTGCCTTTTACATGGTGAAAAGAATGGTAGGTGTATTCAGAGTCAACAACATGGTACTTCCCTATGGTATGCTCCTAACACGACTCCGTGAGTATGTTAGTGAAATGCAACCTTCTCATATTAATGATGATCATTTTTTTGCCAACCATGTTATGGTACCACTTACCAAACAACCCTCTAAAAGGCTCATGATCAATGGAAAAAGGCCTCGTGCTCTCTCGGACTCTTCAGATGAAGATGAAGAAGAAGTCGACCCCGTTGCCAACTTCCAAATCGACCCCATGACCTACTTTGAACAACTTCCCACTCTTCCAAATGAGTATGAAGAATCCAAGAAAATAAAGGGGATGATCAAATGCCTAACTCACTACCTCATGACTTCAGGAAAGAAGAAGAGAAGAGATTGACGAAAGAGACATTATGCTTGTCTTTATGGTTATGTTAGATATTTTATTAACAATGGTTGTTTATGATTGTGCTAGATTTACATTGTTACTTCGATGTTTGAATATTATCACTATTACTCGTCGTTATGTTATGATTGTGTATGATATTTACTTGTTTTGATAGTTACTTACAGTAGAAACTTGTAGTATTAGTATGCATCATCTAAGTGCAAAATCTGCACACTTTCTGTAAGGCTACTGATATGCAGGAGCCGGATCCCTCACTTTGAACTAGCTGGATCCCTCCATTAAGGGATCTGTGGGATCCGGGCAGACATAAATGCAGTTGCAGACCTCCATACATCAATCATTTCCCTAGACCACTTCACACTAGCTTAACATGAATCTCTAGGATCACCCAAGTCTTCCTCAAGATCAATAGGTCTCACACTCACTCATAGTTAAATTAGGATCACATTCAAAGTGCTTTTGATTTATCAATTCACCTAAACTCGCCATATTTTCGCTCCAATGCTCACAAATCATTTCTCACATCTCTAGACTTCTACCTCAAAATGGGCCAAAAACTAGTTTTTCATTTATCATGATTTTTAAATAATTTTCCAAATTTCTCTTGAGCTACCATCTGATCTCTAAGATCATTTAACATCACTTGACACTTTCAAATCCATTATTGTCATCTTTGATCACTCATTGGTGCTTATAAAGTCCCATCTTCTTCCATAAAAGGCAATCATTAGCTACCATCACTCATTTCCCTTGATCATTTAAGTCTCCTTCCATTTAAGAAACTTAAGAAGACTGAAACACTCAAGATGTATAGGTATTAGACCTTACAAAACATCATTTTCCTCTTTTTTTGGCTGTTGAGAGCTGGATCCCTAGGATAAGCCTAGACGGATCCCTCATTGGAGGGAACCGTAGGAACCAACTGACAGATTCAGCCAATCCTAGCTAAAACAATCATTTCAAGCTATCCTTGCTAACTTGAACACTCCATCTTACCTCAATTAACCTTCTTAATCAGTACAAATCTGAAGTTGACTCTTGTGCATGCAAATCATTGCATTTTGAAGGATCTTAGTGGCTTAAGCCTTGAATGCACTTGCCAAATCCTTCCCTTTATAAGCCACCTTGTTAGTACTTCTAAGTCACCATCTACAACTTCATTCTCAGCAACTAGAAACCTTTAACTCACTAACCTTTATCATTTCATCATGAGGAAAGCTCCTAGTGCCAACTCCTCCACCAAAAGACCACCTAAGAAACTCGCTCGTGTTGTCCATGAAATCTCCTCAACCGAATCATCACCCGTTAAATCCACAAAATCTAGGATTTCCCCTCCACCAACTCAACCAATCAAACCAATCCCTAAAAGGATTGTTCCCATAAAACTACCATTACTAAACACTAATAAACCAAACACCCCTATTTCTACTAAACCATCATCCTTAATGCCTAGAGCCTTATCATTCACCACTCCACTGTCATCTCTACACCTCTACACCTTGGAGGACTTACCTTCTAGGCCATCTCATCCTCCACCATTGCCAACATTCTCCTCAATAGAGAGAATTGCGCAACAAAAAAACAATGGTGTTGAAACGACACTAGCACCGATATCCTTTTCTCCATCACCCTCAAATAGTCCCTTTTGGATTATGAGGAATCATCAAAGTCAACCACCCAATCACATAGAAGTAGATACCTCTCTACCACCATCCTCGACACATATTCCACCACCACCACCTTTGGTTGAACCACCTCCAAATGTACCTCTACAAATCCTTTCTTCTTTTGTGGAACCTCAACCCAACCTTCCATCTTAAGCCATTCCATTTCTACCACCACCATTTCCGAGCCATGACAAAGATTGTTATCATTGTCAACATGTTGAAGGCTTGGTACATGAACTACGTGAAGAGCTACGTTTCATGTTTTATTACCTCCTCGAACATTTTGATGAGGTCAACAAACCTAAACAACCTTGAGCTTAAAGATTCAAGTGGTGTCCTAGTCTTAAGCTTAACTTAGTTTGATTAGGAATCATATTTGATGTTTAAGTCATTCTCTTAGTTTTAGAGATATGTAGATCATTTCTCGTGTTTTTATTGAATGAAATTATATGTTATATGCTATATTGTCTTGAGAAAACGTTTGGTGCCCTAATACATAAATTTTTTTTAATGATAACATCACATTTTACATCACCATTGCTATCTTAAGCATGCAGGAAGATGGATCCCTCACTTTAGCCTAGACGGATCCCTCCCATGGAGGAACCGTGGGATCCGTGCAACAGGAACAAGTTTTCTTAATAATTTGAGTCTTATTTGCAGGAAATTATGCATCATATACTTGTTTCCTAACCTTTGTTTTGTATACGATTTGGTTTGTCAAGGCTAAGGCCTTTGGTTTATGGTCTTAGCTATCATGGCCTTGATACCTCAGCCTTGGCCTTTGCCGCAGCTGTGGTCTTGGTTTTAAGGCCTTTAGGCCATATGGTTTCTGTTAATACAAATAAGCTGTAAAAACGTTTATTTATATTTGTTGGGATATGAAAGTGCTGAAGAATGACAAAGTACTGGAAGAAGTCAAAGTACTGTTAAAGGGAAAGTCAAAGTACTGCTGTCGAAGTCAAAGTACTGCAAAGCTAAAGAACTGCTATATTCGTTTATGGAAAGCTTTGTTATTCTAGAATATTCTTTGTTTATATTACTTGTCGTACAAGGATACAAATTGTAAACTGACTAGGGTTATCCTTAAGCCTATAAAAGGACCCCTAGATTGGCATTAAAGATATATGTTTTTAGAATCCTAAATACGATTATTATTAGAGTTTTAGAGTTGTTAAAAGAATCTGCATAACAAGCAGATTTAGAGTTATTAATAATATTGTTAAAGTTAAATCTTCTTAGCTTTGTTAAGTAAATTCCGCGTACTTAATAGAGATTACTCAGTGTTTCATTGTTAATAACTTAGGATTTATCCGAAGTTATTAAACCCTTAACAAGCTATATAAGTTAGTTTGGTTAGAGTACATCGATCCAACAAGTGGTATCAGAGCTTGTGTGGAAACTCTGACTAAGAAGAAACCCTAAAACCTAGTTAACAACAAAAACTTAAAGATGTCGACTGAAGCTGTTCCACCACCATCAATCACCTCACTCAGAATACCAATCATTAGGAAGGGAGAATACGACCTATGGAGCATGAAGATGAGGCAGTACATTTCAATTACAGACCATGCACTATGGAATGTAATTGTCAATGGTAATGAAGTCGTTCCAGAACCTATTGATGTTCCTGGACAACCCAAAGCACCTAAGGTTGTCTTACCTGCAACAACAATAAGAAATCAAGAGAAGGCTCTCAATATACTGTTGTCTGCTATTCCAGATGGTCATCTACTCAAGTTCCATGATGCTAAAGATGCAAAGCAACTTTGGACTGCTCTTAAGACAAGGTTTGGAGGTAATGATGCTTCCAAAAAGATGCACAAAAATATGTTGAAGCAGCAGTTTGAAACATTCACTGTTGGAGAAAGAGAAGGCCTTGATGCTGCCTATGACAGATTCCAAAATCTTCTCAGCATGCTGGAGCTATACAAAGCACATGTTTCAGTTGAAGATGTTAATCTAAAGTTCTTAAGGAGTTTGCCATCAACATGGCATGTGATTGCTACTATGATCAGAGGACAACCTTGTCTGGATGTTATGGACTTTGTTGATCTTTACAATCATCTGAAGGTGTATGAGCATGAGATGAATGGCCAAACTAGTTCAAAATCTCACAGTATTGCCTTTTTGTCATCTGAAAAGAGAGGCAGTACTTCCACTAAAAGTACTGCTTCTCCTACTCAAAGTACTTTTGCTCAAAGTACTGTTGCCTACAGTACCCCCACCTTTGCTCAGCAACCCACACCAACAAATACCATCCACTCAGATGAAGTCGTATGCTCTTTCTTTGCACAGCAAGCTACTTTACCTGTCACCTATGAAGAAGATCTCTCACAGATTGAAGAGGATGCTCTTGAAGAAATTGATATCAGGTGGCAAGTTGCTATGATCACTGCAAGGATCAAGAAGTTTATGAAGAAGACAGGAAGATGCATTGACTTCAAACCAAAACAAGGAATCACTTTTGACAAATCCAAGATTGAATGCTTCAACTGTCAAAAGACTGGACATTTTGCAAGGGAATGCAGGTTTGCTAAATATCAAGCAAACAGGATGACTGAGAAACCAAAGCTAGAGTTGAAAGAAATTCCTATTACAGAAACAAAAGCTTTGGTTGCTCAAGAGAATCTATCAGAGGTTGACTGGAGTGCTGAGTTTGATGATGAACCAGTAACCTACTGTATGGTAGCTGTGGAGGATTCTGTGGAAGAGTTTGACTGGAGCACAGCTTTTGATGAGGAACCTGGACATGCTGCTATGGAGTCTAAAGATGGTTATGGAAGCTTTGACTGGAGCATGGAGTGTGAAGATGATCCTGTTCTACTTGCTATGGTAGCCACTTCACCAAGCTCACCCCCTATCTCTAAGGTATGTTCTAAGTGTCATGACTTTTATCAAAAAGTACTTAATAGTTATGTGATTGAAAGAGATACTGTATAAGGGCTAGGTCTGAGGTAGCTGGTTATCAAATTACTTTAGAGTCTATGGAAGCCAAAATTATAACACATGAAAATAATGAAATGGCTTGGGCAGAAAAGTATGAACAATAGGATTATCAGTTAAAATTAAGTGAATGGAAGTTAAATTGTAAGATTTCTGAAATTGAGAAACTGACTAAGGAGAGAGATGATTTGTTAGAAAAGTTTGCTGCTTGGAAAGAATCTGGTCTTTCTCATGTCACTTATGTCGAAAAACAGAGAAGGGCTTACAATAGGACTGGTCTAGGTTTTGGTATGGATTTCAGTAGCATAGAAGAAAACCCACCTAGTGATAAGGATGACATTGATTTTGAGGATATAACCACTAGTGATGATGAACTTATTAACTATGTTGACACATCTAGTAATGAGGAATCATTTAGTGAACCACCTCCTGAATATAAGAAAGACAAGGGTTATCATGCTGTCCCACATCCCACTGGTAGTCATCAACCTATTAGACCTGATGTTTCTCGTTTTGGTGTAGACAACCTAGAGTTTAGAAAGAAGCTTATTGGTCAATCTAGGTCTGAAACCCCAAAAGAAACAGTTGAGACACCTAAGGTAGATGATGCTAAAATCCAAGCAGTATTTTCACCTTAAAGTACTGCTACACCTCAAAGTACTGCTACACCTCAAAGTACTGCTACACCTTCAGCAGTACCTTTAAGAAAACCTTTTCACAATAATGCTAAACCTTTTTGGGATAATTTTGGTCAAAACAGTTTTAATCACTCACCTAGAAGTCAGGATAGGTTTGGTAATACACATAGAAGAAGCAATTTTGGGATTACAGATCAAAAACTATGTTTCGTTTGTTTTAGTCCTGATCATTTGATTAAGGACTGTGACTTACATTCAGTGTACCTAAGTAAGTTCCCAAAGAACAGAATTGTCAACCAAAAACCAAGGGAGACTAGGCCAGATTGGAATCAATCACATAGGGTTAACCATAGAAACTTCTCACCAGACTATAGGTACCCTCACCAGAGAAGACCTTTTTCAAAACCTCCAGTACCTTCAAACACTTTCCAAGGTACTGTTAAGCAAAATACAGTACTTTCTCAAAGTACTGCTCAGTATTCACCAAACACCTCTTGGAATAGGAACCCTCGGAGATCTAATTACTATCAATCTAGAAGGCGTTACAACTCTAAGAAAGTAGCTAGATCAAGGGACTCTACACCAGAAGTTAAAACTAAATGGGTTAAGAAGGAAAGTACTGATGATGAACAAACAGTACTTTCAACAAGTATTGGTGAAACAGAGATTTTTGATAAAGATGATTTTGTGGTAAAAGAAAAGGAGATTTTTGTTGAAAAAGAAAGTTTTGCTGAAAATCCACCACAAGTTTTAAAACAAAAGATAATGCTTGATTCTGTCTACAAAAACTGTGAAGGATACATACTCAAGGAATTTGAGTATGTTACTCCACAAAGGGAACACAAGTCAGTAATGGCTTGGGTTCCTAAAAGACACTAACTTTTGTATCTTTGTGCAGGGCAACCCAGAAGAGGAGCTTAAAGATCATCTTATTGTGGATAGTGGTTGCTCTGGAAGCATGACAGGAGACAAGGAGGTTCTGTCAAATTTTAAGCCATATTGTGGAGGAAGAGTTGTGTTTGGGAATGATGCTAGTGAAGGTAGAATTAGTGGGAAAGGAACCATCAAGACAGGGAGCATAGATTTTGAGAATGTTAGATATGTGAAGGAGCTCAAGTTCAACCTTTTGTCAGTCTCTCAAATCTGTGACAAAAAGCACCCTGTGTTATTCACTGACACATAATGTCTCATTCTTTCACCTGAATTCAAGCTTGATGATGATAACTTGGTGATACTAAAAGTGCCAAGAACTAATTATGTGTATAGTTTGGATATGAAGAGTCTTCACTCTTCTGAAAGAGCTACCTGTTTAGTAGCAAAGGCATCACTTGAAAAAGCACATCAATGGCACAAAAGATTGGGCCATGTAAATTTCAAGAATATCAACAAACTGGTCAAAGGGAATTTAGTTAGAGGTTTACCTTCAAAGACTTACAAGAATGATCACTCCTGTTTGGCGTGCAAGAAGGGTAAACAACACAAAGCTTCATGCAAGAAGCTTGAGGAAAGGACTATTAGAGAACCTTTGGAGCTGTTACACATGGATTTGTTTGGACATGTTTCAATAGCAAGTCTAAACAAGAAAAAGTACTGCTTGGTTGTGACAGATGATTGCAGTAGATTCGGTTGGGTATTTTTCTTGGGATTTAAAGATGATACTTTTGATGCTATTCATAATCTTATAATAGCACTTGAAAACCAATTGAGACTCAAGGTTAGAGGTATTAGATGTGACAATGGGACTGAATTTAAGAACAAGCTTATGGATGAATTTTGTGCTAACAAAGGGATCAAGAGGGAGTTCAGCATTGCTAGAACACCACATCAGAATGGTGTTGTAGAGAGAAAGAATAGAACTCTGATTGAAGCAGCCAGAACCATGCTTGCAGATTCACAATTACCTATTCAATTCTGGGCTGAAGCTGTAAGTACTGCTTGCTATGTGCTTAACAGAGTATCAGTCACAAAACCTCAGATGAAGACACCTTATGAGTTGCTGATGGGAAACAAACCCAACATTCGATTTATGAAGCCTTTTGGATGCCCTCTAACTATTCTCAACACCATTGATAATTTGAGCAAATTTGATGGCAAGTCAGAAGAAGGTTACTTATTAGGGTATTGCACCAACATCAAAGCCTTTAGAGTGTACAACAGAGTCACCAAGAAGGTTCAAGATTGTCTTCATGTTGAATTTTTAGAAGATCAAGAAAATCAGAAGGGTAAAGGTCCTGATTGGATGTTTGATCTTGAAGTTTTGACTCCTTCTATGAACTATGTACCTGTTAGAGAAGAAAATCAACCTGTACACAATGGAGAAGAGTTATAGTATGTTGTTCATGGAGTCCATATTAGACCTGATGCTGTTCATGATGAAGAACCTAAAACTGTTGAGCAGGAGAAAAGTTCTGATGCACCAAAATCCTCATTGTCTCATGAGGATCAATCTATTCAAGATGAACTTAATCAGATGCTTTTTCAAGATGTTATAGCACATTCTTATGATGATGAACAAAGAAGAGCTTATGAGGAACCAAAGAAAAAGAACAAAACTGCAGAGTTCACTCACAGTACTTTGGGTGACAATACTTTCGATCAAAGTACTGCTGCACCTGTTAACAGCACTTTGGATGATTTGGATGATCCAACCATGCCTGGTTTAGAAGATACTGATGATGAGTTTGAAGATGAAGGTATTTTCTCAGATTCCAATGAAGATGCTGATTTCACTAATTTGGGTGATAATTATGAAGTTCCACAGACTCATATCTTAAGAATTCATAAGAATCATCATGCTGATCAAATCATTGGTCCTTCTACTTCTGGATTAATGACAAGAAACAAAGCTAAGGGCTTTTCTACACCACATAATTCTTTGCTAAGCTTTGTTTATAAACAAAACAGGTTAAATCATAAGGACCATCAAACATGCATGTTCACTTGCTTTATCTCTCAAGAAGAACCCAAAAACATAGCTCATGCATTAACTAAAGAGAGTTGGGTTGAAGCTATGCAAGAAGAACTTCTTCAATTCAAGCTTCAAGAAGTTTGGGTATTATGTGATCTACCTGATGGAAAGAAGGTCATTGGTACAAGATGGGTGTTCAGAGTCAAGAGAGATGAAAGAGGGAATGTTATCAAGAACAAGGCAAGGTTAGTTGCACAAGGCTACATACAAGAAGAAGGAGTAGATTATGATGAAGTATTTGCTCCTGTAGCAAGGATTGAAGCAATTCGAATCTTCCTTGCCTTTGCATCATATATGGGATTTCAGGTTTATCAAATGGATGTCAAGAGTGCCTTTTTATATGGCAAGATTATAGAGGAGGTGTAAGTTAAACAACCTCCTGGT
Organism: Chrysanthemum seticuspe; assembly: GCA_019973895.1. NCBI lineage: Eukaryota > Viridiplantae > Streptophyta > Magnoliopsida > Asterales > Asteraceae > Chrysanthemum > Chrysanthemum seticuspe. The sequence goes on along the minus strand of BPTQ01000001.1, from coordinate 131,357,213 downwards.
TTTGAAGATCCTACACATCCAAACAAAGTCTACAAAGTTGTTAAGGCTCTTTATGGCTTACGTCAAGCACCTAGAGCTTGGTATGAAAGGCTCTCTACCTTCTTATTGCAACATGGTTACAGGAGAGGAGCCATTGACAAGACTTTGTTTATCAAGAGAGACAATAAGGATATCAAGTTGGTTCAAGTATATGTAGATGATATCATATTTGGAGCTACAAAACAGTCCATGGTTAAGAAGTTTGAGAAGCTTATGCAGAATGAATTTCAAATGAGTTCAATGGGTGAGTTAACTTTCTTTTTGGGACTTCAAGTTAAGCAATCAAAGGAGGGAATTTTCATAAGTCAAGACAAGTATGTATCTGACATACTTAAGAAGTTCAATTTTGATGCAATGAAGCCCGTTACTACACCTATTAAATCTATCAACTCACTGGGAAAGGATGAAGATGGACAACCTGTTGAAGTCAAGTTATACAGATCAATGATTGGTTGTCTTATGTACCTCACTGCATCTAGGCCTGATATCATGTTTGCTGTTTGTTTATGTGCAAGATATCAAGTCTCACCTAAGGTCTCTCATATGAATGCAGTGAAACGGATTTTTAGTTATTTGAAACAACAAACTAAGTTAGGGTTGTGGTATCCAAAGGATTCATCTTTTCACTTGGAAGCTTTTTCAGATAGTGATTATGTAGGTGATAACTATGATAGAAGATCAACCACTGGAGGATGCCAATATCTTGGAAGAAGATTAGTCTCATGGCAGTGTAATAAGTAAACAATTGCAGCAACATCCTCTACTGAAGCAGAATATGTGGCTGTTGCAAGCTGTTGTGGACAAGTTTTGTGGATGCAGAATCAACTATTGGATTATGGGTTCAATTTCAAGAATACTCCTATCAATATTGATAATGAGAGTACCATTTGCATTGTGAAGAATCCAGTTTATCATTCCAAAACCAAGCACATTCAGATTAGGCATCACTTCATCAGAGATTGTTATGAGCACAGGCTCATTAATGTTGTCAAGGTTCACACGGATGATAATGTCGTTGATTTACTCACCAAAGGCTTTGATGTTTCAAGATTCAATCACTTGGTGGTAAGCATTGGCATGATTAATTACTGAGCTACATTTGAGGGGAGGACTATTTAGTGTAAGTATAGTCCTATGCATTGCTTGAGGGGAGGAAATTCATGTTTATTTGAAGTGTTTGCTATTATAAAGAGGAGAATGGGAAAGTACTGCTTTTTGGTTTTATGCAAGTACTGCTTTGGAAAGTACTGCACACGTGGAAAGAACTGTTTGTCTTATCAAAGTACTGTTCCAACAGTAATATTGAGGGGTAAACTTCACTAACGGTAACTTTGTTATTAAGGGCTGTGATTTTTTAAATCTCACCTATAAATAACTACTCTCCGAATTTCCCTCTCAACTTTATACCTTATAATCTTTTTCATATTTCTCTCTCTTTCACCTATATTTTTTACTCAACCGCGTTCTTAGTTAACATATCATCAATGGCAAATCGAAATACAGTTTCGAAACACAATATGGTGGCGAATTTAGACAAAACTGAAGCTAATGTCATCTTCCATGACATCATTGATTTTCTCACTGGATCGCCGATTAGTTATGCACTTTTAGTGGAACCAGATATCATTGAGCCATGGATTCAAAAATTTTGGGCAACTGCTAGGGTTCATATGGAGAATGATGATTCGTATATTCAAGCTAAAGTTGCTGGGAAGATTGTGAAGGTTACTGAAGCCTCAATTCGTGAAAATTTATTGTTTGACGATGAAGAAGGGGCTGTTCATTTTGATAGGCAATTAATTTGGGACACATTCAGAGACATTGGATATGAAGGGTCCTTAACTGAACAAACTTTCAAGAAACTCTTATTTTGTCCACACTGGAAGTATTTAGTTCATGTCTTGCTTCATTGAATTAGTGCTAAAAGTACATCATGGGAGCAATTTGGTTCTAACATAGCATCTGCTATAGTGGGATTAGCTACAAATCGAGTTTTCAATTTTTCAAGGCTAATTCTTGATGGAATGTTATCTCATATTTCAAATGGATCAAGATGGTTGATGTATCCAAGGTTTATTCAAGTGTTCTTAAATAAGTAACTTGCTGATGTCCCAAAGCCTACAAGTCTCCTACCTGTTGTGGTGTAACCAGCCAAGATTTTCACTTTCATGGCTAGGAAGAGTAATTTATTCACTGGAAGGAACACTCCATTGACTACTTCAATGATGGAGATTGTTCAAGCTATTAGAGATGATGCTGAAGCTAGTGATAAAAGAGAAGGTACTGCTTCTGAAGATACTGCTACTCAAGGTACTGCTTCTGAAGGTACTGCTTCTCAAGAAACTGTATCACAAGGTACTGCTTCACAAGGTATTGATATTAATGAAGGTACTGCAGTTTCTCCCACCTCATCACATCATACTACTCCTCCTATTGAGACACCAGAACAAGTTCTCTCATCATCTTCTGGAGGAGATAATGCTACTATACCCCCTGAAGGTTTAGTGTTAGATAATTATATTCTGACAAGGGCGTTAGTCAGATTGTAGAAATCTTTTGAAAAACAGGCCACTCAGATTAAGAAGTTGAAGCTTAAGTTTAGAAGATTAAAGAACTTTGTATGGCCATTGGTTACACATCACAGGTTATGGGTCAAAGCTGAAAAGAAGAAGCGAAGGCAATTTAAGAAGACCACCAAAGGCACAAAGGTTCAACAGCATTCTTCTGTCCAATTGGGGAGGAATTTAGAAGAAGAGAATTTGAAAGAAGATGCTGAATTTCATGAAGAAAAGGAGAATGAACCTCAAAGTACTGAAGCACATGTAAATCTTCAAAGTACTGAGCCTGAAGGAACTGGTGTTAAAAGTACTGATGATCAAGGTACTGCTGATCAAAGTACTGGCTTTCAAGAAACATCTCGACAAGAATTAATTACACCAAAAGTGTTAGATTTTGAAGAAGAAGCTGGTCCTTCAACAATTCCACAAGAAGAAGAAGAAGCTGATACTCTCAAACCAATACACACTGCAAGTGATGATGAAACCATTGCTGAAATATTGCATGATTTATCAAAACCAAGGGGTGTTAGCATTCCAGGAGTTGCTGAAGAACAACAACAAGTTTCTCAACCTGTTATAGATCCAAAAGATAAAGGGAAAGGTAAAATGATTGAAACAAAGAAGAAGAAGCTCACTTGAGCACAAATAAGGGCTGCTCAAGTTGCTATGAATGAGGAAGCATCTAGAAAGTTACAAGCTGAATTGAATGCTGAAGCTGATATTCAAGATGCTAAGGATAAAGAAGCAGCTAAGAAATTGCAAGAAGAATTGAATGCTGAAGCTGTTGTACCATTACAGTCACCTATTCCTGTTTCTGCTCTACCAAGAAGACCAAATCGTGCTAAGGAAAGGAATGCAATGATGGCTTATTTAAAAAGTCTAGGATATATTGGATTGCAGAAGTTGAATTATGTTGAGATGAAAGGTCTGTATGAAGCTGTTAGAGAAGCTTATCAGAAGCATGTTGATAGTATCAAAGATTTTAAAGATGATGATGCTCAGAAAGAAGATAATAGAAAAGGAAGCTTAAAAAGAAAAAGAACAACTAAAGTTGAAGATGTTCAGCCATCAAAGAAAGTTGAGTTAAGATCTGATACTAATGATGAACTAAGGAATTACTTAAGAATTGTAGAATTTGAGTATTCTAAAGCTGATGCAGAAAAGAAGACAGAAAAGAAGAAGAAAAAATCTCCAATAACTACTTTTGAAGTTGTAGAATCAAAGGATGGAAATTATCTGATGTTTCACAGAGAAGATGAAAGCTTCAGAGTGTTTAATATGCTATGGGATCTATTGTACATAATAGATAGAGAGGATTTGTTTCATCTATATCATTTGGTGCAAGAATATTTTGAACACATTCCATCAGAAGGCGTTGGTTTAATCTTGCTTGGAGATCTCACAACTGTTTGGGAAACTGAAGAAACAAGTACTGGTGAGATTTGGAAAAATCAAGAAGATTGGGAGATTATCAGCTGGAGATTCTTTGAAGAATCTGGAGTACATGTTCTAGAGTTAGAAGATGGGACTATGATACACATGCTAGCAGATAGAAGATATCCGCTTACATCAGATCTCATGAGGAGAATGCTAGAGCATGGAATGGAAGTTGAAGAAGATAATGAAACTGCACTTCTGGTTATCAAATTGTTTATCAGGTGGACGACTATGGCTGATGATGATGCATGAATAACTGGTATGAATCTTAATTGAATAAATTATTTTTGAAGTATCAGTACTTTATTCAAAGTACTGCTGATCAAACAGTACTTTCATCAAAGTACTGCTTGTAGTATTAAACCAGTTAATGATTTTGAAAAGAAAACTTTTGTTAAGTGATAAATATTTTGAAACAAAGGTTAAATGAAATAAATTGCTTTTGAGGTGGTAACAACAATAGGTTATCAATCCACCATGGTTACAAAAGGATTGGCTAATCCATGAGCAAATGGCTCTGGTAAAGATATCTCAAATCCGTTTTATAGTTGACAACTTGCTAATAAGTTGTATGGTAATCAACTCACCATATCAGTAAATGTGAAGAGTTGGCTAGCCCACAAGAAAATGGCTTGTGGTAAAGGCTGTGGAAAAACCATTATATGGTAATTAGTTCACCATGATTGAAAGAACTAACTAGTCCAAAAGGGTATAGCTTTTGGTAAAGACAAATCAAATATGTTGATAGCTGATGATTTGCTAAAAATCATATGGTTATCAATGTACCATGATCTTACACATCAAAACATTTGGCTACTCCAGAGTTAATGGCTTTGGTAAAGAGACATCAAATCCATTAAATTTTCAATGATTCACCTCTTACAGGAGTTTACACACCTAGAAGTGATGAGAATATACTGAAACTTAAACTGAATTAATGTATAAATTGTCTTATGTTGCTGAAAAGATGGAGCTTGCTGAATGTTGCTGAAAAGATATTACTGATCAAGGATGATGTAAAGAATAAATTCTAAAGAATACTTTGATAATGATGATATAAGCACAGAGAATACAAAGATACAATCCAAAGACAAAGACACAATCCTTCCTTGAAGATGAAGATGTTAAAGATAAATTTACAAAGGAACTTGAAGTCAAGCAAGTAGAATTCAAGTTAGGGGAGGATTGTTGGGATATGAAAGTGCTGAAGAATGACAAAGTACTGGAATAAGTCAAAGTACTGCTAAAGAGAAAGTCAAAGTACTGCTGTCGAAGTCAAAGTACTGCAAAGCTAAATAACTGCTATATTCGTTTATGGAAAGCTTTGTTATTCTAGAATATTCTTTGTTTAGACTACTTGTCGTACAAGGATACAAATTGTAAACCGACTAGGGTTATCCTTAAGCCTATAAAAGGACCCCTAGATTGGCATTAGAGATATATGTTTTTAGAATCCTAAAGTATGATTATTATTAGAGTTTTAGAGTTGTTAAAAGAATCTGCATAACAAGCAGATTTAGAGTTATTAATAATATTGTTAAAGTTAAATCTTCTTAGCTTTGTTAAGTAAATTCCGCGTAGTTAATAGAGATTACTCAGTGTTTCATTGTTAATAACTTAGGATTTATCCGAAGTTATTAAACCCTTAACAAGCTATATAAGTTAGTTTGGTTATAGTACATCGATCCAACAATATTTTACGATCTTCTAATGTTTTGTCGATAACAAACGTAAAATCATTTTAACGAAACAAATAAAATACGTATATAGTTTGAGCCAATAGTTACTTATACACTTACGTTTTCATACAAAACACTAAACAAGTAATAGTGTTTACATTTTATAGAAATGCATATGTATAACAACTAGTGTTTACATAATGGGTATATATATACATACTTAGTATATATGTAATGGGTAATGTAATGGGTAAAAATCTATGTACTTGACCCATTAACTAGATACATTAAATGTAGTTGGGTAAAACTCAAAGTCCATGACCCATACTCATGGAGCATGATCCATAACCCATGACCTATTTCATGACATCATGCATGAAGTCATGTTGGGCAATATCCATAACCCGTGGAGCTAACCCATGACCCATTGACTAGATGCATTGCATCTTCTAGATACATTGTATCTATTTGGATACCCATGGTCCAAAGTCTATGACCCATGATCCATGACCCATAACCCAAGTAGGAGGAGCGTCCTATGGATCCCCTAGATTACACTGGACGGATCCCTCATGTAAGGGATCCGTGGGATCCGGGGAACAGTAGTGAATTTTTGTCTATAAATAGTGAGCCATTTCTTCATTGTAACACACCTCTTTCACACAGATTCTTTCTTAGTGTTGTAAACTCTCTAACCTCAAATCCAAAGGATCTTTCTATGTAGTTTTGTGTTTATGTGATTCTCTAGGTTCCTCTTAAAGGCGAGATCACGACCTCTTGAAGTCGAGCAAGCTCAAGTCCATGGGTTGCCTAGCTTTGTCATCATCAAGACTACTGATGTTATCTTGTTGATAGTTCTTTCTTCTCTCAATAGAAGTGTTATGTAGAAGACATAGGTGTAAGATGTCTAAAGGGTCAAGTCGAAGGCATTAGTGAAAAGTGCTGAAGATCCGTGTTAAGGGCATTAGTGAAGGGTGCCGAAAGTCCACGTTGAAGGCATTAGTGAAGGGTGTCTAGGTGTCGTGTCAAAGGCATTAGTGAAAGGAGCCTAGGTTGTACATTCGATATGGTGCATCGATGTACAAGATAGATTAGTTTGGGTCAAAGAATATTGATATCCTTGTTGATGTTGTAATAAGGAGTATGTCTAATTTGGGATAGGTGTTGTGTAGTGTTAGGTAGTAGTTCTTCCTTTGTAATGGAACTCGGTATCTAGCCTTGTACCAGATAAAGTGTAGGCGACGTTGTGATAAGTTTGATTCTACCTCGTGGAAGAACCCGGTGTCTAGCATTGTACTGGATAAAGAGTAGGCGACGTTGTGAAGGCTTCTCCGTCACAAGGAGTTTGTGTTGTGTAGTGATTACGAACTCTTGAGTAGGTGACTCGGGGAGTGGAGTAGGGCAAGGAAGGTGTCTTTGTAGCCGAACCACTATAAATACTCGCGTTGTGGTTTTGTGCTTCTTACTTTTTATCTTTGCTTTACTTATTTATATGCTTATCTATCAACATCCAACACACACATTTAAATAGATTGACATAAGTCGATCTAAATAGTTTAAAACGAAGTTTTAATCGGTAAAACTATTCAACCCCTCTTCTAGTTTTCCACAGTTTCACCTTAGTTGTGACAAAGTGTCTAGCCGTTTGGCTATACATAGGCTGTTAAGATATTTAAAGAAATTAGTCTTCGTTATGCATTTTTAGGCCGGTTTTCTAGGAGGTAGATGGAAAACGTCGTTCAGACAACTATCATGTTTTAACTTTTGGATGAAACGGACCAGAAAGGCCTCTTAAATTTACTCAGATTCGTTAACAGCAAGCTTTTGACTGTTTTAGTTTCTAGGTTTCGTTAGCTTCGTTTTATCGTAACTTTTGACTCGTGTACTCATTTCAAGTGATTTAAATTGCTACGTTTTCATTTTAACCTTGTCTAAAACTATATGTAAAGTACCAAACCTAGATGTGGTCGGTTTTGTGGAACTTTTGCACATAAGTTCATTAGTTTACTAGTTTGTTAACATAATATAACATACAAAGGTTTTAGCTTGTTTTTAGGACTTAGTACATCATGAATCAATATAAAGAGCATATATAGCATATAAGGATTATGAAAACAAGAAAATATAGCATGCTTAAGTCTTACAAATTTTTGCCTTATTGAAAAGGGAAATCATGAACTAGGACAAGATCTAAACCTTTTAACCAAAAACCCTAGCTTCCAATCCTTCAACACAACTCTTGCAAACCTTTGATACCCTTGCTATAAGCCTTGTAAAAGCCTTGTAATCTCAGCTATAATCACTGATAAGGATTTAAAAGGTACCTTTTTGAGGGGTCATTTAAGCCCTTAATTGATCATTTTTGCATCCGTTATTACTTAATTTCGTTCCTTTTCACTTTTTAGGTCTCTTGAAGGCAAATTGCTGGAATGACACTTATTCGGACAAAAAGGCGCGAATATACGAGGAAAATGGCCAAAGTCAAGAATCGAGACACTCAATCTGCTGAATTGAAAGGGGACGGCGTCAGGTCTTATTTGTGACGCCATCGCGACACATCTTGTGACGACTCAGAGATCAAATTGACATTTTTCAAGTGATGGCATCAGGTTTTAAAAGAGTAGCGCGTCGTAGCTCAGACGGCCTAGATTTAATCCAGACGGAGTCAAAGACTGAAGGCGACGGCGTCACGGACATAAGGTGACACCGTCACAGAGTTGACGTGGCCAAGACGAAACCCTAATGACGGCGACCCGACGGCGTCACAATTAAAGAGTTTTTCAGTTTTAGAGAGGTAGTTTTTTGAAGTAAAAACCTAAACCGAACCAAGGCTGGCTTGTACAATATTTTAGGGTTCCATACCCTATTTTACATCAAGATAAGTGTTTTACTTCATTGATTCAATTATGTCTTCAATTGATTGTGTGTATGCTTGCATGTTCTCCATGCCCGACTAATTTACTTGTGTGTTTGCTTAGGTAATATGAAACCTAGTTATTGAATATTGATTGGTTGCCTCTTATCTTAATTGTGATTGGCCTAGTATTGCGATAGGTCATTCGTTGTGTTATTAATACTTGATTAATCTTTGTTGAACCTTAGCATATAGTTACTAGTGGAATTGTAGGCTAAACATCCAAAGAATACCTTAGAGTTACGTTTATGAATCCTAGATATTTCGTAGTCATTAACCTTTGGAAGCTTCAAAGAGTTAGGGATAAACGCATACCCTACGACCTTAGAAACACAACGCGTTAAGAATAAGGACGTGACAATTCAACCATCAATAGGAGATAACTAGGGAGTAATAAAATCTAAGTAAACACATCTTTAAACATCATACGAGCACACAACAATAGACATAAACTACCCTTAGCTTAGTTAAGTAGAATAAATAAGTAGAGTAATCGGTAGAAATACCAACCCCCAAATCCAAACCCCGAGATTCGTACCTTTCCATTTCCTAAAAAATATAAAAAGATAAAAAAAATAATCTTCTTCAACCCCAACCTTAGCGTAGTAACTTCTTACTAGCATTCCTATTCTCCTAGAGAACGATATCATTACCCGTGGCTTACCCTAATACTACAGTACAACGATTAGGTTCACTGCCTATGGCGTTGAAAAACTTGCTCGACGAAAAGGAAGTTCCTTTGACCCCGAACGCGCTGCGTAAGCGTATCAAGTTTTTGGCGCCGCTTCCGGGGAATAGAATAGCTAGTTAGGAGTCCACCTCGTTTAGGTTTCCTTGCTTGATTCCTATCAGGTAAGCCTTTTTTTCCCCAATTTTAGCTTCCTCATAGTCTATCCCCCTTCTTTGTGACCCTTGTTAGTAAACCCATCACTCACCATAATTCGCATCTTTCGCCGAAGAATCTTCACACTACCCGCCCCCAATCCTCCTCCCAATCCCGAAATTGAGAACACAATCCCACAAAACCCTTCACCCGTTCACCACTTTGGAAATCACCTAGGGCATAATGAAATAAATTGGCAACAACATAGTCCTTTCTATGACTCGGATTCCGATGAGGAGTTTGACTATGGTGAAGCCCTTGATAATGGGGAAGTCATCGATGAAGTTAATCTTGAGATGGAAGAAGACTTCTCCCAATGTTTTGACCCTAGGTGTAGAATTGAGAAAGATGGTCCTTTTAACATGCAATTCCCTTGCAAAATAGGATTAGAAGGATTCGATGCCTACTTGAATTCTTTCTTGCCTTTAAACTTAATCTCTAGGAACCTATACAATAAAATTAAGGTCAATGAGTTAACTTATCAAGGGAACAATGTTGTTGAAGCAGTCACTCATTTGCATGTGTTTGTTGGAAGTTTTGCTTATTTGGTAGAATTTATGGTCTTAGAAAACTTAGGAGAATTTATTGATAAGGACCTCACTCAAGTAATTTTTGGAAAACCTTTTAAGAAAATGACTAGGTTGAATGAACGAATGATTGATGGTCTAATTACATTCTCTGATGAGGTTGAAGACTTTGTCTACCAAATGCCACGTGCTCATCCTAGGTTTAAACACAAGGATATTGAGGCATGTAATAGAATGACTCCTATTCCATTGCTTAGTGAAAGGGATAAGCAAAATGGACTTAGGTACCCATATGAGAAAACTAGGAGGTATTACGAACAATGCCTAGAGTCAGGAGATGATTACAATAAGAGTGAGAGAACATTGGAATGGCTTAGGTATGGGCACGTAAGCGTGCACGAGACAACATAGGAGCACGACTTCGAGTCTAGCTACAAGACTCATAAATAAAGAAAAGCGCTTCGTGGGAGGCAACCCATGCTTAATTGTTTGCTTGTTTGTGTGTCGTGTATCTTTTATTGATTGTTTATTCTCATGTTTAAATTTGTAAAAATGCTTTATTTTGTCTTTAACCTCGTTTTAATTACATATAAAGGTATTTTATATAAGGGATAAGTGTAGGGAGGATTACACACGTTTTCAAAAGAAACGTGAACATGAGAATTACAATTATTTAAAAGGATATACATGTGTGTTTGTTCGAGTCAAATGCTTGTATCGAGTCATAATGGATGTTTTTGCATAAATTTTTCCAGATTTTAAAGATAAAAAAATTTTATAGAATTTTTTCTAGAAAATCGCAGACCAGTTTCTGTCAGGATAACCTGACGGCGTCAGGATCGCAACCTGACAGCCTCAGGAGGAGCAGAAACAACTTGCTATTTTTTTTCTCGTTTTTAGAGCTACTTATAAATTTTTGAAATTTTCCAGGTCTTAATTTTCCAAAAAATCTGTAAACATCCATTCCACAAGCATTATATCCTAGTTTAGTAGAGTCATATATATATTGTTACCACCGATTTTACGCGAAGGTTTTGTTTGTTTTCTTTAATTGTGCAGGTTTAATTTGTCAATAAGAAGATACATAAGACTGGAAGGAGCTTTTCATGCAAACACTCTTCTTGAAGAAAGATTTAACCACTACTTCACACACGGATCCTACCGAGCTAATCAGGGGAGTATTAGTTTCTTTCATTTTTAATTACCTTCCATTATCATAAATTTGATACTTTCGGGGAACATTGGGGACAATGTTCAGTTTAAGTGTAGGGAGGGAAAATAAAACGGGAACTTTAAAACTATGCTTATCTTTGACTATTTTCTTTGTCCAATTTCATTTGTGTAATAAACCTTGAGAAATATCGGTTAGGGTATTTTGGCACCAAATTTAAAAATTTTCATAACATGTAGGTGTGGGACATTAGTCTTAATAAAGCGTCTCATGGATAGAAAATTATATGACTAGCACAAAAAAACCCTTTACCACTTAAATTCCACCCAAAATGTGAGGATCGCCCTTAGGTTTGTAGGAATTAAAGCATTCATCTTTAATGCTTAGAGTATGAACCAGTAGTATAATAGATTCTAGAACTTGTTTTGTGATGCATTCCGAGATCGCTAGTAAGACTACACTTGTGTAGTTAGGAATAACTAAATGATAAGAGGCATTAGGATAACCCTTGTTTGATACCCGTAATATAATTACTTCTTCCACATCGGTTGAGTAATTCCCCCACACCTTTGCCTTGTAGTAATCTTTAATACACGATACCCCTAGTTAACCCCTCAGAGCCTATCCTTTTCGCGGTTCTCGTGATGTTTCGGTTTTCTGGAATATCAATGAAGAGCATTGTTTACAATCCACCCCCAAATGTACACCCAAATCACCTTAGCCTACCTTGTATGCACTCATTTTTAGTGCATTATTGTTATCATAAGAAACCCTTAGTTCAATTATCTAGTTGCTTGCATAAGTTACTAAGTCGAGTCATATCCTTTGTACACAGTTTTGGGACGATTGGGACTCATGGGAAAAGTTAAATTTTATGGAATGACGGGAAGGGAACGTTAAATTCAAATTTCCTTTATTTGCGTAATAATGTACTCCAAGTGTTTTGATCTTTTCAATTCGGGCCAAACTAGTGTTAGAGTAATAAAAACTCAAGTGTAGGGATGTGCCTATAAATCCCTATTATTTTGATGTTATCGTAGAGGATGGTAGAGTAAAAGTGTATGAAAAAAAATCGAAAAAAATAGAGTGAAAAAAAAAATCATACGGGCTACCATCCTACATCTATCTTTAAATTTATGTTTGTTTATTTCAATTTATCTAGAGTTTAGAGTGTCGAGTCTTGGCTTAGCAACGCCATTCTTATCATGCTTGTAACATAAAGATTTTTGACTTGCCACCACCAAATCGCCTATCCCACCAAACCCTTTGTTTCCCTACCGTAAGCCTAACGTTACAACCTTTTAAAAGACCTCTTGGATAGTTTTTCCTAGGTGCTTACGCCAAAGCGATGGAGGTTTGATCTAGTCTCAATCCTATGGTAATCTATGTACTAGGACTGGTTAATGAGTGTTTACCTTCCATTTCCAACTTGTTATATTTCATATACACCCGAGAGATGTGAGTATCCAAACACCCCATGTGAGGTGCTAGTATGTAATTTCAATGTTTTTTATGACTTTTGCGGGGCTTATATGTGTTGTGAATCGTTCTAAACTAATGTTTCATGACCCCTAACTTATAAATCAATTGGCTAAAAGCAAATTTGCTTGAGGACAAGCAAATACCAAGTGTAGGGATATTTGATAAGGATTTAAAAGGTACCTTTTTAAGGGGTCATTTAAGCCTTTAATTGATCATTTTTGTATCCGTTATTACTTAGTTTCGTTCCTTTTCACTTTTTAGGTTTCTTGAAGGCAAATTGCTGGAATGACACTTATTCGGATGAAAAGGCGCGAATATACGAAGAAAATGGCCAAAGTCAAGAATTGAGACACTCAATCTACTGAATTGAAAGGGGACGGCGTCAGGTCTTATTTGTGACGCCTTTGCGACACATCTTGTGACGACTCAGAGAGCAAATTGACATTTTTCAAGTGACGGCATCAGGTTTTAAAAGAGTAGGGCGTCGCAGCTCAGACGGCCAAGATTTGATCCAGACGGCGTCAGAGACTAAAGGCGACGGCGTCACTGACATAAGGTGACGCCGTCACAGAGTTGACGTGGCCAAGACGAAACCCTAATGATGGCGACCCGACGGCATCACAATTAAAGAGTGACACCGTCGCAGTTTGTAACACTATATATAGAATCCGAATTTTTTAGTTTTAGAGAGGTAGTTTTTTGAGTAAAAACCTAAACCGAACCAAGGCTGTCTTGTACAGTATTTTAGGGTTCCATACCCTATTTTTTATCAAGATAAGTGTTTTACTTCATTGATTCAATTATGTCTTCAATTGATTGTGTGTATGCTTGCATGTTCTTCATGTCCGGCTAATTTACTTGTGTGTTTGCTTAGGTAATATGAAACCTAGTTATTGAATATTGATTGGTTGTCTCTTATCTTAATTGTGATTGGCCTAGTATTGCATAGGTCATTCGTTGTGTTATTAATGCTTGATTAATCTTTGTTGAACCTTAGCATATAGTTACTAGTGGAATTGTAGGCTAAACATCCAAAGAATACCTTAGAGTTAAGTTTATGAATCCTAGAGATTTCGTAGTCATTAACCTTTGGTAGCTTCAAAGAGTTAGGGATAAACGCATACCCTACGACCTTAGAAACACAACGCGTTAAGAATAAGGACGTGACAATTCAACCATCAATAGGAGATAACTAGGGAGTAATAAAATCTAGGGGCTTTCACATATATATCCTACCGAAAATGCAAAATTGCATATATATCCAAAGCATGCATAAAAACCATTGTATTATGTGCAGAAAAAGCTTGTACAAAGGATATATATGCAATTATTCACTTTGGGAGGGATATATATGCATTTTTGCCTAAAATCTAAGTAAACACATCTTTAAACATCATATGAGCACACAACAATAGACATAGACTACCCTTAGCTTAGTTAATTAGAATAGATAAGTAGAGTAATCGGTAGAAATACCAACCCCCAAATCCAAACCCCGAGATTCGTACCTTTCCATTTCCTAAAAAATATAAAAAAGATAAAAAAATAATCTTCTACAACCCCAACCTTAGCGTAGTAACTTCTTACTAGCATTCCTATTCCCCTAGAGAACGATATCAATACCCGTGGCTTACCCTAATACTACACTACAACGATTAGGTTCACTGCCTAGGGTGTTGAAAAACTTACTCGACGAAAAGGAAGTTCCTTTGACCCCAAACGCGATGCGTAAGCGTATCAATCACCTTGTATTGTTCTTAATCTAACCATGGAATCATCAAAGTAACACTAGATTTATGTAGAGAATAACTAGGCCTTCATCTTCTATGTATAACTTGGAACATGGAAATAAAATAAAGAGTGTTTGATGTTTGTGATGTTATGAATGACCAAGAGAGGGGAGCAGGGTATTTATAGGGCCTTGAGGAGGTTAGTTACACTAAGGTATGGTCTAGAATGAACCACATGATGCATACTTGGTTGATTTTTATCCTTAAGACTTTCTATGGCTCCTAATGTAACACATGATGCTCTAAATGTTCCATGGCTCTCACCAAGCCACCAGGGCCATGTTGATCCTTCATGTACACGTTCATATGATGGGATGAATGACTAGATGGATAAACTTGGTATTATCTAGTTTACGGAGTGAGTTTTGGTCCCGTTAATCGCTAACTATAAGTTGTAAAGTCACGAAACTTAAAACCGGGTATCCTAAAAATATGAAACTTGTAAATATGTTAAAACTCATCAATATACTCTATAATATCATTTTAAATGAGTGATAAGTTCTATCGAGACGTTTTAAGTCGTAAAAACCTAAAACTGTAGGCTCAAATAGCGTAAAAAGCGTAAAACGCAAAACCGGAAAACGTAAAATTCCAAAACATATGAAATTGTCGTATGATGTGAAAAACCTATATTTCTCTTGTTTGTAATGTTTTAGGGACATATTGGGATGCCTAAATGTCGTTTAAATCTAAACGTAAATCTCAGACACGGTTTCGTGAAATTTGCAAAAATGACCCGACGAGTGTCAAATTCTCTGGTTATCACTAAAATAGGTTAACTTACGAGAATGTGAAATAAAATTTTCGAAAGTGCATAGTAAAAGTGAATAGTAATAGTGAATAGTAAAAATTAATAGTAACCTAAAAATACGAATTGTTACATTATGGTCTCGGGTGCGTTTATATAAGTAAAACATGTTATATGATGGTCTTAAACGGATTTCTGAATGGGACAGTTTTGTAAGCCGAATAGGTGTACACTATTGCTTGAGTTCACAAATGTATAATATTGGATTTTTTCTTGTAAACTTAGTTTAATATCCTATTGAAGTTTTCCAATTGGTTTGGGTGAATTTGGAGTTGTATTGGTCATGTTTTTGAATTTTAAGGAATCATGTACCAAATCTGAGTTCTGAGAACTTAATATCAGTCGGCGTTTTTGATTTTTAATTTTCAAACCACAGGGAGTTAAGAGCTCTCCTTTTATAAGGATAATGTTTAGGTTATGTGAGGCTTCTGTGAATTTTTGGGGAGTTTTTTGAAGTGTTCATGTAACACCCCAACCCGACAAGGGTCCGAATGTCACATTATGGAGTCGTATCAGAACATACTAATAAAAATGCAATCGGAAGTCTTATCAATTAAAATACCAAGTCATATAAACGAATGACTTAGAAAGGAAAAATACATAATCCAACATGTCTAAAAGATACGAAATATCAAAACAAATGCTCTTCCAAAAGAGTCCAAAGTAATAAGGAAAACTAAGGTTGGTTCACTCAAATGCTCCTACTCTCAGCCCATCAAAGCCCAACATCCCACTTGGTACCTGCCGCATGGAAAAGAAATGCGGCTGAGCTTAAAAAGCCCAGTGAACAGATATAACAAAACAAAAGCTAAGACTGATAACAAAGTCATAACGAATGAGCACAATGAGTCTATGAGTCAATGAGGAACCTACAGAACACAATAATAACAGATATCCAAAAGAAACAGAAATCAAAGAAAACCAAAGCAAAGCAAAGCGGCTAATCATTGAACAATATAAGCACATATAAATAACCAAACATACAAGTATCGAAACATAATCACATAGGATTTGATGAACACTATCCTAATCATAAAAGCAACCAACAGGGTAAAAGCATATCAGTCAGCGGATCAACTAAACATAAATATGGCAAAACAAACAAATCAAATAATCAGATATACATAAGCTAAGCAGAATCGTAAAATCAAGCGAAATCAGTTGTATAGGATCAAAGCATGGCAATCACACATGTCAGAAAATCAACATAATAAATATCATATCAAGCTGAGATACTAATAGAGGTATAAGCATGTCAGTCACAAGTATAGGTAGGAAATACTAAACGAACATCATAACTCAATAACGTAGCTGAGCAAGAATACAGCACGACAACCTAAACAAATCAACTAGACAGATAACATAAGTTGTACCATATTCCTTCATCAACCAGTAACATGAACAGAAGTGTAACATGGCGAATCAACAAGTTAGGTAAACATCAATTACCATACCGAACCGATAACATAAGCATTAGAAAATATCAAACAGAAGTACAAACATGGAAATCACAAATAGCAGGTAGATTACTAAATGATTGACATAACCCTCGACATAACTGAACAAAGTATAACATGATAAATGGTTAAATCAAATGATTACATACTAGCATGGCAAACAGACAAATCAAATAGTCACATAATAGCCTGGTAAGCGGATAATCAAATATTAGCATGATAACAGATGAATCAGCTAACCACATACTAACATAGTAGACAGAGAAATCATGTAATCGCATATCAGCATGGTAAACAGATGAACCAAATAATCATATAATAGCATATTCAACACTTGAATCCAATAATCATATAATAGCTCGGTAAACAGATGAAGTGGTAGTCTGAAATATAAGCTTGGCAGCCAACCGAAATGGAGTGAAAGCATAGTAAAACAAATGAACTGAAGACTGAGTATAATAACCAAATGAACTGAAGCATGAGTCTGATAGTCAAATGAATCACATAAGAATACTGAGTGAATAAGTAGTCAATTGAATGACTGAATAGGCATAGAAAATGAATGAATCAAAATATCAGATAGTCACATAATAACCTCATAATGTTGCCACGAGCGCCTAATGCTAAAGGAGATACTCCAATAGTCAAATCTACCAAATCACATATCATAACCCATATCTGCCAAATCATATCAAATTCATCAAATCATGTCAAAGTGTACATGGGTAGCTAGCCCAAATGTACCAAACTGTGAGGGGGTGTATTGCACACACGCACCACATCACCAAAACTGAACTGAGTACCTAGGATGCATCCATACGCTCCCTGCAAAACAAATAAAATATAAATATGCCAGTTTGAGACTGTACATACGTAATCATAATGACCAAGTGCACACATATCATAATTATATCATAAAGAAACGCCGGGGACTAATCACACCGCCCCAGATAGTGTCGTGCCATTGGTGCATCAATGACATGACCATGGTACCTCCATGGCTAGTTAGCTCGGGCAACCATATAAAACGAATCATATCATATCAAACTGATCATATAATGGAATCATATCAAAGCAAAGATCTCAAACGGATAACATATCAAACGAATAATAAATCGAATATCAAATAAGAGAATCATACCAAAACGAATCATATCAAGTAGATGATATCAAATCAAAGCAAGGAGAATACGAATCGGATATCAAAATGGACAAGAGTCATGAGAGAAAAGAAGTGTCATTACTGAAATGACGGAATATATGTACCTCAAAGTGTGTGCACGAGAGCAAAGCACACAAAGCCAATCACCTCTCCCTCTTCACAAGATCTACAGTAAATATACTCACATATTACCAACATCTTCATTTTATAAGCTTCTTATGTATTTATAAGTATTTTACTTATTGATATCATCATTGTGCCGTTTATTTTCTTAACTTCACATCTGGACCAGCTTTACACGAATTTTTAAACCCATCAGAAGTATTCCAAAAATTATAAGAAATTTCCCAGAGGTTCCCACATTAGTTAAGTAGTTTCACAAATTTTGGTAGATTTTATCTCAGAATCTAAGTATGGTTTAAAAATCCATATTTCCAGACCTGCCTAGAAAGTGTCCAGGAAGTACACCTCAAAAGTTTACTTTATTAGACCTGTTTAAACACCTTGGAAAAATTCCCAAAAATTTCAGAAATTCATTTATATCCTAAATATCAATCCTTTAAAAGGAGAGCTCCAAATTTCCTTTGGTTTGAAAATGAACAATCAAACACTCCAACTGAATTTCAGACTCATTTTCTCAGCTTTGACACTTGATCCCGTAAAATTCAAAAATATAACTTAGACAACTCCAAGTTCGTTTAAACCAATTTGTGAACTTAACTAAGACATAAAATAAACTTTTACAACAAAAACCCAAATTTTAACCCTTATGAAACTCAAGCTACAAGGTTCCCAAATTCAGCTTCCAAAACAGTCCCAACCAAAAACCCGTGTAAAGTTAACACAACACGTTTTTTACTTACCCAAACGCACCCGTGACCCATGTAACCCTTAAAAACTGTTTATATATCATTTTAACATGCCTAACATTTCATGTTTTCCAGCTTATGAATTTTATACACACCCGATACAAAGTTATTGAACCAAACAACAATTACATCACATAAAATAATAACATCACTTGATTACAAAAGACATAGGGTTTCTATATATCGACTCCCATCTTATATGATCAATTTCGATTACTAAAACTTGCATTAGCATCCATGAGGGTTGATCAAAAGGGGATGAAAACAGGAGGTGTTGAGGCTAAAACAAGGATATGGGTCGAAAGCTTTTTAATATTAGGTTACACGATTTTCTTATCATAAACCAAGCAAACCCTAACATATTTAAGCGAGCAAGCACATAATCAGGAACCATGAGACTTGATGAGTCGACCGAAACAAAGGAAAAACAAGTGTTACCTTGGTCGAATTTCACAACAAGGACAGGAACAAAGAAACCAAAATTGATCCCCTAACAGATACACGTTGGAACACAGACTTGTTAACCAAGATCACCACCCTGGCTGCTGCTACACGATCATAGCACCACTCTCAAGAATTCATGATCACCACTGTTGCTGTAACCTCAAACGTGACCTAGGGTTTTGGGAAAAAAATTCCTTGCCGCTTCTTTTTGTGATATTAGATTTAGGGTTTCGATATAAGGAAACCAGGAGTATGGAATACGGTTTATAAAAAAAGAAGAGGGGGATATGGGCAGTAAAAGGCCACTTCTTTTGTGATAAGGGAAACTCATTCCTTATTTAAAATCTTGATGAATCTAGACATTATTTGAATGGAAGTAGTGTACAAAAATTTTAATTCAAATGGTCTAGGGAAAAATGTATATTTAAGGGTGTATTTTTAGATGTGTTATATAAATGTAGATTTTTATTTCACTTATATTAAAATTAAATATATACATCATATTATAGATTAACTATAGATTTATAAGTCGAATAACGTAGTCTTTAAAATTCGCGCTCAAGCTCTTAATTTACCTCGCGTTCTGAAATTCCAAGTTTTAGTTATGACGCTTTGAAGGTTCAAATATATGACGAGAAATTTAGGAGACAAAAATTCAGGTTATTACAGTTCAAGTGGGTCTAATAAATGTAAAATTTTGGGGTATACCACCTGTGCACTTTCTGGACAGGTCTAGAAAGATGAATTTTTAAACCTTACTTATGTTTTGAAATAAAATCTGCAAAATTTTTTGAATTTACGTAACTGATATGGAAACACCTGGGAATTTTCTCAGAATTTTTTGAGCTCTTTTGACAGGCCATTAAATTTGTAAGAAACTGGACCAGAACGTGATAAAATTCGATATACAACTTAAGTCAAGATTTTGGTTTAGCTTAACCCCTAATAATGTGTTTTGGCTTTAACTACTTTTGAAACATTAGTATGGATACTTTTAGACATATGTGTGAACCTAATATCATTTGTGAACCCTAAGTGGATTAATTGTTAATTATCACCTGAAGTTACCAAAGTTAATAAATTTGGAAAGTTACTAAATATGGGAAGTTGCTATAAATAGCAGGAAAACCTGAATATGTCAATCTGAACAACAATCAGTATTGAATCAGTAATAACTTATGAAATGGTTCTTAAATAATAAGACAATCATTAATTCGTGTAGATTCGCTGAAGAAGGAGTAACTTCCGATCCTTGTGTTTATGATACGGTTTCATTTGCGGTTTAAGGTACATATATTCTACCCTTTCTCAGTTCTGCTAATGAATTGACGAAGCGCAAATCAAATTTTCGTGGGTTGGAGTGTAGTAAAAAGTCTAATGGGGTGGATCTCTCCATTCCTATGAAAGTCGTTGAGGAGGTAAACTCTAAATTTGAGAATACCCTTTTTGGTTACTTCCTTGGTAAACGTATTGCTTTTTCTGTTGTTGATTATTACGTTCGTAATACATGGGCCAAGTATGGTATTCAAAAGGTTATGATGAATGCGAAGGGGTTCTTTTTTTTAAGTTTTCCACTCGTAAAGGTGTTGATGATGTGCTTGAAAACGGACCATGGATGATTAGGAATGTGCCAATTATTCTTAAAACGTGGACTTTGAATACTAATCTGCTTAAAGAGGATTTGACTAATATTCCGGTATGGGTTAAATTCCATGATATGCCCCTTGCTATGTTTTCCGATGATGGCCTCAGTCTCCTAGCTACACTGATTGGTACGCCAAAAATGTTTGGATTCTTATACTAGTCAAATGTGCTTGGAATCATGGGGTTGAAGTAGTTTCGCTAGGTGCTTGATTGAAGTTAAGGCAGATCAGGTTCTTAGGGAGAGCATCACTATTGAGATACCATTACTTGATGGGACAGGATCTACTATTAAAAATATTCGGGTGGAATACAAATGAAAACCGCCTCGGTGTGATGCATGTAAATTGTTTGGTCATACGCTGATTGACTGTCCTAAATCTGTTCCACTTCCTACTCAGCCTAAACAGATTGTTAATGATGGGTATCAAATTGTCACTAACAAGAATAAGGGTAGGAATGGTGGTCCAAGTGTTCTAGGTAAGGGAGGTTTTACTAACAAGAATAAGGGTAGGAATGTGGCAATCCTACTGATGTGGAGGTTTTTGGTAATACAATGGAAGCAAAGGAGGTTGGGTCTCTCGAGACAGGTAATGTATCACCAGATCTGCTTGTGAGTGATGCAATGGTAGCTAACGCGGTTGGTCCTACCCCTATTGTTGAGAAAATTGGGGAGTTTGAAAGGCTTCTTATTGATGGGAAAGCTACTATTGTTGATGATAATGGTAATCCTATTAAAAAGGTTGATTATCAGGGTTATAATAAGGATTTCCCGGCTACTTCTTTTACTAAGAGGGTTAACCTATTCACTAAGGTAGGAGAGATTGTAGATTCTGATAGTGATGATGAGGAGGTTGTGAACACCTTTGATGAGACAAGTAATCTATTTGGTGGTGGTCATGATCGTGAAGATGACTATGATGACTATGATTACGATAACTATGCGGATCAGGTTTACGATCTTCCAGGAAATTTGGATGCCTATTATGACACGTTTGGTATCAAGCTCCAAGGCCTTGGTAGAAAGTAATTTTATCTCCATAGGTGTCTAATGTTATATTTTGAGTAGTGGTTTACTTTCTTATATAGAGAAATAGGAAGTATCTTGTTATGTAAGCTTTTTGCCTATGTAACGGGCTGAGATATGAGATTCACCCATATCCTTTGTACTTAAACATTTTTTGGAATAATATATTTACCGGGTCTTTAACCTTTTACCCAAAAAATATTCTACCCTTTCTCAGTAAGGGTTTATTCTCATGACTTTTTGATCCTTGAATTTGATTCCTTTTCTTTGATATGATTATGTTTAATAAGATCCGTTTGATATGATATCCTTGATATAATTCCCTTTTCTATGATTCTTTTGATTTGATTCCATTTGTTATGATATTTAATCTGCTATCCGTTTTGCTATGACATTTGTTATGATATCCGTTTGCTATCCGTTTGATTTAGTTCTGTTGATATGATCTGTTTGGGTATGATATAATTATGGATATGCTTTGATATGATTCGGTCTGTTCACTTGCCCGAGCTAACTAGTCAGACCATGTCACTGATGCACCAGTGGCATGACACTCCCTGTGGCGGTGTGATTAGTCCATGACGTTCCATTTTGATATGATATGATATATGTGATCACTTGGCCATTATGAATATGTATGTATAGTCTCAAATTGGCATATGTATATTTGATTTGTTTTGCAGGTGTGCATATAGATGCATCCTAGGTATTTTGTTTAGTTTTGGTGATATGGTGAGTGTGTGCAATACACCCCCTCACAGTTTGGTACATCTAGATTCTGCAGCTCCCATGTATAATTTGATATGATTTGACGGATTATGATATATGATTTGATATTTGGCTATTGGAATATCTCCTTTAGTATTTGAGCTCGTAAGCAGTATTATGATTTTGTGACTATGTGATTTCTGACATTCCTATTCATTTGTTGGCTATGCCATACTTTATTCAGTTATTCATTTGATCACTCATTCACTCAGTTCATTTGATTTACTATACTCTCACTACATTTCTTCTGGCTACCAAGCTTATACTTCAGATTACCCCTTCATTCGTTTACCATGCTATTATATCATCATTTGATCCATCTATTTACCATGCTAATATATGATTATCTGATTCATTTGTTATCATGCTAATATATGATCATCCGTTTATCATGCTATTATGTGACTATTTGATTTATCCGGTTGCCATGCTAGTATGTAATTATTTGACTTATCCGTTTACCATGTTATACCTTCGTTCAGTTATTTTCATGGGCTATGATTATCATCCAGTATTCGTATATGCTATTTGTAACTACCATGCTTGTACTTCTGTTTGGTATTTTCCTTTGCTTATGATATTGGTTCGGCATAATAATTGATGTTTACCTGACTTGTTGATCTGTCATGCTTACACTTCTGTTCATGCTACCTTTTGATGATAGAGTTTTGTTCAACTTATGTTATCTGTTTAGTTGACTTGTTTAGTTTGCCATGTTATATTCTTGTTCAGTTACTTTATTTAATTATGATGTTCGTTCAGTATTCCTACCTGATACATATGACTAACATGCCTATAATTTTGTTGGTACTTCCGCTTGTTATGATAATTGTTTTGTTCATTAAATCTTGATTATCTGACTTGTGTGATTGCCATGCTCACATTCTATTCAGTTGCTTTCGCCTGATTATAGAGTTCAACTTAGCTTATATATATCTGATTATCTGATTTGTTTGTTTTGCCATATTTATTTTTAGTTGATCTGCTGGCTGATATGCTTGTAAACTGTTTGGTTACATGTTATGATACTGTTTATCAACTCCTATTTGATTATGTTTTGATACTTGTATGTTTGGTTATTTATATGTGCTTATATCTGTTCACTGATGCGCTACTTTGCTTGGTCTCCTTTGATTTATGTTCCTTATGGTTATCTGTTAATATTGTGTTCTGCAAGTTCCTCATAGACTCATTGTGCTCATTCATTATGATTTTGTTATCAGTTCCCTTTGATTCATTTTTGTATTGTTATTACTTTTAGCTTTGCTTTTCTCATATCAGTTCACTGGGATTTTTAAGCTCAACCACATCTTCTTTTCCATGCGGCAGGTACCAAGTGGGATGTTGGGCTTTGATGGGCTGAGAGTAGGAGCATTTGAGTGAACTGATCCTAGTTTCCCTTATCATTTTTGACTCATTTTGAAGAGCATTTGTTTTTGATATTTCATTTTTTTTAGACATGTTGGATTATGTATTTCCTTTTAAAGTTATTCATTTATATGACTTGGTATTTTATTTAATAAGACTTTCGCTTGCATTTATATGCTTTGTATGAGTGTATGACATCATAGTGTGACATTTTGACCCGTGTCGGTTTGGGGTGTTACAATTATAGTACCATAGGGACTATTCTTGTCAAAAGCTCAAAGATGCACTAGAACCACCTTGTTCTAGTACTAAAACCAAATTATGATAGCGATGGAAGGACTAATGTTGCCAAATAACCAAACTAATTTCTACATATGGATAAATATCCATCTCTTGGAAAATTCTGGAAAGTGGGAGTGTAATATGTATGTATATGTACATCGATATATAGAGAGGGAAAGAGGAGGGAGCTCATTCTTGTCATCCAAGCTAATCTTGATCATATTGAAGTGTTGTTAAGCCTTTAGAAACCCTTAATTTCAATCCTTTCATCAAGTAAGTAATTTTCCTAATTTGATTAATTAAGGTTCATGTTACGAAAGTTTAGCAAAATATTTAAGGGTTGTTAATTTATGATTTTCTCATTTGATTAGTTACTAATTAGGGCTAATATTGATATAAGAAGCAAGTATGGAGCTTGAAGTAAATTAAAGTAGGAATCTAATTGTGGGATTTAGGTAAGTATTATGGCTAAATTTGTTAATGTTATCATCATGTCAATTTATGGAATTATGATGTACCATGATGTAATATTTATGGAGCTTGTATAATGAAAGTAGCTTGGATCCAATGCTAGTAATGTGAAATGTTAGCATTTTTATATGCTTGATAAAGATATGTTGTAATGTTGTAAATATGTTATGAATGATATTTATGTTTGTTTATGCCATGTACTTACTAAGAGTTTCGCTTATGTTTTAAGTTTATGATGTTTTGTAGGTTCGGGTGTTGAAGAGAAAGGTAAGAACAAGGTGTAGGATGGACTACACTTACTTGTATTTTTGGAAGTGTAGACTAGAATACCGTAATCTTTTCGACCAAATGTGCTTGAAGTTAGAAGCCCCAAAGTATCTTTGCTTATTTTGGTATATCTTTGGTTAAATTGGTCGTTTTGTCAAATCGGTCTTATGTTCATCTTTATTTAAAGTTGAAGTCTTTGGATAATTGTTATGATGTTGGATCAAGTGGTGGAAATGGTTAAAGTAGTTGTTAAGGAGTGTTTGGTAATATGTCGAAATTTACCATTTGATCCATTTTGTCGATAGTTTAAGTTTGGTGCAATAGTGTATGTGTTGGATATGTATTAGTGGAAGTAAATAGTTAAAGTTATGTTTTATGCAGTTTTGGTTTTGCAGATTTGTGGTTTCTGCAGCTCTGCAGACTTTCTATATGGTTCTGGTCTGATATACTAATATGACGTATCTGGGATACGACGTATTGGGTGTGTGTCTTGAAACGGCATATTCCATATAGGAATACGACGTATCAGTTAGCATATGTCAAGTATTTTTGGGGAATACAGGGTATTAGTTAATACGACGTATTTACAAGTTTGGATACGGCGTACCAGTCTAGTAAGTGATGAGTCTTATATGCTGAAGGTAAATACGGCATATTGATTTATATGTATGCGGCTTATCTGGTTGAGGAATCAATATGGCGTATTCAAAAGATTTAATACATCGTATTTCCCTTTCTTAACAGAACATATGTCACCTTTTCCGTGCTTTAAGATTTTAGTTTTAAGTTTTTATAAGTTGTTTCTAGGAATGTTTGTATGGTCTTGTGTGTCAGTTTCATCCCTACATGATTCAAGTATTGCTAGTTTGTTTGTAAAAGTCAAATTTTAATATAATTTCAAAGACATTAACATATTAAATTAGTCTAATTAAACCTAATTCTAATGCATCAAAAGGGTTTTCAGCCTGAGAGACTGGCACGTGGTTCATATTTAATTAAACTATAAGTGTAATGAGACACATAACACACACAAGCAGAAACACAGATAAAAAGAAGAGGTCAAGCTGATAGTATGAAAAACGTATTAACCAAGTTTAGTCATATAAGATGTCTGATCAGTCTAAGAGCTTTAACGACGATACTCACGACATGGCGTTTACCGGACCTAAATATAGGCAGCCCCTGAATTCTAGATTTGCGTATTAAGTTTCTCAACAGATCTAATTCTGTCACGATTAGTCGAAATCTGCATAAAGTGCCCCTAATGATTATAAATTTATTATTTATCCCCTCAGGGCTTACATTAACATATTAACAAATATGAATGAAGTAATAAGCATAATCAATACTCAGGACTAAGTAAACTATCTAATTAGTAACAAATTAAAACATCAAATAATTATTAAACTTGGCTAATACCTACATGTATTAGTCCATAATCTCAGTAATAATACCAGATAACATGTTCGAAAGATTCAAATATAAATCGAAAGAGAAAAATACGCTAACCGAACGATTAGAGTGTAGTAAAACAAATTAAGTTAATTCTCCTATGGAATTATGACACTAGCAGGACCTTCTTGGTCTTTTTTTGTCTCTGGTTTCGTACTTGGTGGTTTCTCCTCTCTCTGTAAACCAGAATTAAGGTTTTCTATTTCTACTTTTTGAAAATTGTCGATACGGCGTATCGAATTTGTCCAATACGACGTATTGAGGTAACTTCGCATGGGGTTCAAGATTATTATATTCCAGAATATTCGTACACCGCCTTACTGATACAATGTATTATTGAGATGAATACATCGTACCAGGTCTTCATTATCTTGGAAATCTGGTGAAGTAATTGAGATGGATACGGCGTATCTTGATAAGGTTGTTAGGTTCCCATGTTTGCAACACAAGCATAAATATAAGAAATGAGATGAAGAAGTGATCGGTTGAACAAAACTCACAAAACACACAAACGAATATAAACCTTTAGGCGTAGAATTTGATATGAAATGAACAACCAACCCCCAAATGGGAGTTTACAACATTATTTATAGGGGAAGGGACTAGGGCAACACTACAAGTCCCTTTCCTTCCTTGTGGGCTTGGGCCAAGGCTTATGGGCTTTCTACATAAGCCTTGCCTTAATTACAAACATAAAAGCCTAATTAAGCAACCTATTACATATTGATTACAAACACTTGAAATATAGTTTAGGAGTGATTCCAACAATCTCCCCCTAAGTGTTGGTAATTAATGATTTGAGTGAGAACGTTGTAGGTGCTGATGTAATAGTTGCTTTGACGTCTTTTGACATTCTTCTTTCTTGTGAGAAGAAGTGCCTTGATTCCAACAATCTCCCCAGTGTGAGGATCTTGTTTTCTTTGAAGTTTTTTAGCTTTGACGTCTTCATCTATCTTTGTTCTTTGTTCTGGTGTGGATATGGTGATGTTATGTTGTCGTAATTTGCATCAGGTCCGCTTCGTTGCTCCAGTGTCTCCACGTCTTTCTCCAACATGCTCACACGCTCATTTGACAATGAATTCCAGATGTGAAGTAGTTCTCGAGTCTTTATAACTTTGTAGATTCTTTGATTAGATGAAGAATCATTATGACTTTGCGTTGCCTTTGATTTTGAGAGAACTTATTTTGTGATGTTGTTGGTATGAGCATGTGGAGAATCAGCATGATCTCTTCCTCCCGCGAGCATCCATCAGCAGCAGCATCTCCGGTACAGTCACGAACACCAATTGATCATTGTAATCTTTTCATAAAGAATTGATTACTACAATTGTTCTACTGATGAATGTCTTGATTCCATTCACCTTGGTCGGGCGAATCAGCCGTCCAAATCCCGTAAGGGACAGTTGGCATTACGTTGAAGAAGTTCAAGTAACGACCCACATATTCAGGACTCGATTCTTGAAAGGAATCTCCTTAGCGGGATTTCCAGCACTTACAAGTTCGAACTTCGAGAGTGTTAACAGCATAATGTGAAGACACTTCTCTAATTCTAGCAAAAGCTGTTCCTGAAACCGGATGCCCTCAAGAAGGCTAACACGATATACCGAAGTACATCTACGGTTCAGGTGAGTCGCTGAGGTACACCGAAGCATCACCCCATGACTGTAGACCGTTTGAGACAACACTAAGCGTAACCCACAAGGAGTTACCGAAGTGACCTGTTGTCGGGGCTGTTTTATGTTGACCCTGGCAGGAGTTTCCATTCAATCACTGAGGATCACAGTTGTGAACCCCTCATAAATGTTCTCGAGAGATTGCTAAGATCTGTGAAGGACTCTAGAATATATCACTTGCGTTCTTAATGTTGAACAACAAGTGATGAAATGTCAAGTGTACCTAAGAGATCTTTTGATGAATCTCGTGGCTCTAGACTCAATAGTGCGCTTTGGTTTTCCTGAGCGGAGACTAGAGAGAGGGTCTCCTTCTTCAATACCAGCAATCTCTAAGAGAAAGCCGATAGTTTACGTAGGGTTCCCTGTGAGAATGAAACAAGCTTCTGTTGAGAGAAACTTGAGTGGCTAAGAAGGTTTAGTGCATGCGTCACTGGGTCCATGACGACTTCAATCTTCAATACCGGTATCATCAAGTGACAACCAGTAGCATATGAATTGAACCCGGTGTCTGCCCTAAGTTGAATACTCTGGAGTGCTATTTCTTATCACCCTTTTCATTACATTTCTTTTTAATTCTTCAACTCCTTCTTTCTCCGATTCTCATTTTCTCCTTTTTTATAATCATACCGAAGGACTTCTAAATTCTAACTATTGGTGGTGTCCTTGGGTAGATCCCTCCAGCTCTGGTGGATCATAGGACGGTTACTCCTAACCTTAGTCACCTTATAACTCCATGACTAACCTATGTTGTCATAAAACCATTTTCATGAAAAATCTCTCAAAGTGGTTATGATTAGAAGACATTTTGTACCATTGAAAGAGTTTTATATTTTGAAGAAATACTCCCCCTCCACACGTGCTTAAGTATTTTGACAGAAATCTGCACGGTGAGAGAAGAGCGCACTTTTGAATTGATCAACTCAAGATAGACAATTCCATGCGAGACACGGTTACATTACTGACTAGGTCAGCTTGAAGTTGTAAACACTCCTTGGAGAGGAGGTTTGACCCGTCAAGGTTCATGTCTACCAAGAGTTTCTCGAATGGTACATTCTACTAGGACAAGTCCTTTGCGAGACACGTTTACATCACTAGCGAACTAGCTTGAAATTATTACCCGTCCCGGACAAGTCTTTTCGAGTTGTTAACATTTAAGAGCTCGTCAATTCATTGGTTAAGTCTTTAGCAAGACGATTCAATAGCAATTCACAACATATTTCTTATCACATAATTTTCTCCCCCTAAAAAATGGCATATAAATGTTATTTTTGACGAAATTTTGATATCAAATATGTCCATTTCGAGTTTTGTGGGAAGATTTCGACGAAGAGCAATTTGTGAACAAAGTTTTAATCAAATACTCCCCCTCAACAAGTGATGTTAACTTTTGAGGTTTTGAAAATCATAAGGGGAAGTACTTGTTCTTTTGAGCAAAACTATGAAAAATGAAAGTTTTGATAAGTTTTACTCAAAAGTAAGAAGATTTCGCTCCTTTTATAAGGATTGTGGCACTGAAGCGTACCACATGGTCCTTTCATTACAAGAACGGGTTGTACACTGTTATGTGTGCACAAACCATTGTCAAATATAGATCACACATCCAAATATTTAAGGAAAGAAAAAAAAACAAATCAAGGAGTACCAGGAAGTCAGTCAATAACACCAGGAATTATTTCTGGACGTTGGTATCCTGTTAGAGATATGCTTTGACGTCCCCCCACGAAACTCTCCAATGTCCTCATCTGATCCCGACAAAACAACCTTTCATCAATCCTGGTAATGATCTTCTTCGCATCCATCCTTTCCCTAGAATTCCACCTTTTCTTTGACCCTATGCCTTCATGAATCTCCTTTAACCTATAAGCCATCCCATCCCGAACCTTCTTCAAAGTATGATCACAAAATTTGTGAAGCTCCTTTCACGCCATGAAGCAATTTTGGTGAAGTTCACTACGGTAAACTACCCCATATGGTTTCTTAATGATGGTGTACTGAGCAAGATGGTTGATATTAGGAAGGTCTAGTTGTGGTTTGGTGAGATTAACACGTTTCTGGTATGATTCCACAGCAAGTTGAATATCTTCGACACGTTCCTGGATAACGATGCTTCTGATGAATATTAGCAATGACTTGATGTACTGGAGCTGGATGTTTGTGGAGAATTGTCGCATTCATCCTTGTACCTTGGCAAGGTACATATCTTCAATGTCATTTAGCGACAATCTCGGGAAATCCGCTTCAGAAAAGTCATATTCCTGTTCGTCTTGGCGTTTGACTACTATTTTCTTCAGGAATGTGTAGTCCCACTTTGAAGATAAGGTAACATGCATTATTGCAATGATCTGTTCTTCACTGAACACCTCCTTTTTCGATTTTAGTACCTGCCAGCTTCTGTAGTAGATTCTTCTTTATTTTAGCCAATGATGAATCCTATACAGTGCATCGAGGTCATACTTTGCCACATTGTCAACAAACATGTGTGTGGCTTCTTCCTCGATGGCTATGTTGTTTGAGTAGATTGCTGCCGGGAAAGGGAAGGTGAGTGAGGTAGCGTATTTTGTGCTAATATCGCTACTGTGCAGAAGAAATTCCAGGTCATTGTTGAAGAAATAACGGTAGAGAATCTTTGGTTGATCAGGTCGGCCAATGGTAGGTAGTGGCTTAGTCCAGTCAGTGTAGTATGGAGCCTTGTCAGGTCTGGTGAAGTTGATATTTGCTTCAGGGTTGAGCCAATCAATGTTGTTGGACATGGCTCGTGCTATGTTGTCGAGATGATATTCGACTTCAATGGCACTGGCAGAGTTGTCCTTAAGAAGTTGAAAAGCATCGTTCTTGATTCGTTTCAACTCTGCTTTCGTCATCTTCTTCACCTTGAAATTTTCCTGGATAATCTTGACCTGCTCCATTGCTCTACCATCTACCGGTTCTTGGCCTTTCGGTAACTGAGTGGTTGCATCAACAAGCTTTGAAAACCATTCATACTCTTCAGTTTCGTCTTCATCTAGCCATGACACAACTGAAGTAGACTTGTTCTTCTTTGGCTTTGATGATGATGCTGGTTGATTCGTTGTGAAGTGAGTGTGAGAAAAACACAAATATCAACAATACCAAATTAACCGTAAAATTCGACAATTCAACCCTTTAGGAAAAAGGTCAACGTGCCAAACCTCACGGGTGTGATAAAAGTGATACCGGGAAGTGATTTCCCGGGGTCGTGTCCCAACGAGGTGTGAATGGAAGGATTCGTTGAGTTTCGTGATTTGAACTTGAATTGGATTTTAAATGATTTTTGGATTTGATTACGAATTCTACAATTAATTAACGGGAAAGTAATTAAGGCAAGGAAACCCTAATAAACTAAAATTAAACTATCACTAAACCTAAGGAATTATAAAACGAAGCTACACTAAGTCCTAGGGTGCTAAAACGCAAAAACGTAAAAACGGTAAAACAACCCGAGCCATAAACGTAAAAGTTTTGCAATTTAAGGGCTACGGGTATGAAACCAATTTTCCTACGTTCTATTTGACTAAAAATGATTTTAGGAAAAAGCGGAATATTTTTTTGACTTTTAAATTAATTTCTACGAATTAAAAACTAGTTAACACTAATTAATTGATTAAAAATACTAAACTACTTTAGAAAAATCTGAAAAATTACAGAAAACTACTTAAAGTCTAACTGATTCTATAAAAATTGAAAAAGGTGATGGTTGCTTTGGAAATAAGCTGCCAAATAAGCTCAAAAGAGCTTAAACCACACACTGCCAAGAACCCCTATGTATTAAATTATGCAAAGTTTGAATGAGACAAGTCCCAAGGGCGCTGGTAAGGGTGTTGGTTGTGAGCTGAGTGGCGTGGGTTCAAGTCCCACCCACGTCAGTTTTTTGCAAACATTTTTTTTTTTCAACTTTTTCTATTTGCAACAGAAGTTAGGATAAAAACAAAGGACTTTTATAAAAACTTGACTTTTGAAAAGGTACCAATAAGCTTATAGGAACAGCTTATTGGTCTCAGTTTGGACAGAAACAAACACACCCTTTTTGACAGATTCAAACCAAACACTCTTTTGCAAATTTAGAAAGTGAGATTAAACTATGAACTTTGTGAAAGACTTATGCTTTGTAAACTCACAATAAGCTTGATAATTAGCTTATAAGTGACTGATTGTAACAGTGAGCAACCAAAAACCTTTTGAAACTTGAGATGTGCTAAGGCTTAGAGAAAACCAAACACCCCTTTTGAAACTGTGGGGATCAAATAAGCAATAGCAGTTGAGAAAGTTGGTAATTAAGCACCAGAAGATAAGCTTCACTAATCACTATTAAGCTACAAATAAGCTACAGCTAACAGGGAATTCAGTTGGCATAAAAAATATACTCGGGAAATCCTAAAGCTTAAGACTAAACATCAACTCCTAAAGTTTACAAACAAGCACTAAATGAGCAAGAAAAATAAGGTCCTAATAAGCAAAATTTAAGCTAAAACCAAACTATTATGCTAGAATATAACCTATAAGCAGTTAACAACACTTGCTAAGCTTAAATGGAAAAAGCAGTAGGTGACCTGTGGCTGCTGGTTTGCAGGCTACAAATAGACCAAGAGTGCCTGTTTTGGGCTTATTTATAAGCTGAATGGGTGAGTTTCCAAGACAAGATAAGCTGCATAGGTAGAGTCAAGCTAGCATACATGTCAAAATTAACAAATAGAAACCAAGAAAAAGCTTTTTACAGCTTAAAATTAAGCTGAGATCAGCTTGGTAAGCTACTGTCTGCTGCAGTTATGACAGTAAATGGGACAGATTTTGAGTTCAAGTTTAACCAAGCTATAGATATCTTTGGTGCATAAAACTGAGCATGAACTTAGTTGGGAACATGATGATTTAAGAAAAACAAAGTTTTCTTATTTTTACCAACAATTGCACAAAAAAATAAGACCAAGAACAACAGTGGTTACTGTTGTTCTGTTCACACAAAAAAACAGATTTTGGTTTTCCTTTTCACTAGATTCTCACAAAGGTTTCTCAAAACACAATTAGCACTTGTGAAACTGACTTTTTAGGCTACACATGAGTTTGACTCAAGTAGTCAAACTGGGTCAAAATGGATTTTTGACCAGTTTGAACACATAAACAAACACCCCTTACTGATATTTTTTTTTTTACAACTGTTTGACCCCTTTACTTTGATCTTCAAAACCTTAACAAATTTCAAATGTAATTAAACTTAACATAACATTTAGAAAGAAAGCAACTTTTCATTCATTAAAAAAAAAGCATTACAACAGAATCTTAAAAAAAACATGAAAGCTAAAAATTTTTTCTAAAAACTAGGGGGTGCCTTTTCTTGGCTTACATTAGCTCCTATTTATACTACTAAACTAAGTCTTCAACTCTTGAGCTTCTTCTCTTGATGTGTTTCTTCTGTGAGGGCAGGCAGCCAAGGACCAATCTTTGTGCTTCTTTCCTTAAATCTCGACCATTGATCAATTAGGTACATATGAGAAGATCATCTAAGCCATCCACTGAACCCTTTTGAAGCTGGGATTGCCATGGTGGCATGTCTTGGGGAAGGTGGAACAAGATAGTGGGTTGGGGAGTTGTGATGTTTCTGGGTAAAAGCTAGGGCTTCTGGGTATTGTGAAGTGGAGGGAACAAGGGCACAGGAAAACGTTTTTTTTTTTATTATTTTTTCTCTTGTGTTCTGTGTGTGTTTGGGCGGGAAGACAGGGAGAAGAAAGACAGAGATGGGTGGTTGTTATCTCTTTGACTGGGTTGGGGATATGGGTTTGACTGGGTCAGGATTAATGGATTGGGTTGTTATATTTGGGCCTTGGCTAATATTAGAATTGGACTTAAGGATTAGATATAAGATCCAATGCAAATATAGGGACTAAATCTGCCAAGACTGAAAATTCAGGGACCATTCATGAAATTGTGAAAATGTAATCCAAGGTCCATACTTGTGAATCTCAAATAGGTTGAGGACCATTTTTGCCAAAACTGAAATTCCAAGGATTAAATTTGACAATTTTAAAAATCCAGGGATCGAAACTGTAATTTCTCAAACTTTTGAACTTTTTCACCAAAGGATTAATTATGACAACCTATGATTTCAAAAGGACCTTTGGTGACTTTTCTTTTTAAATTACGTGCTCAGGGACTATTTCTGTCAATTTTTGAAAGACGGGGGACTGAAACTGCCAATTATGCAAACTTTGTTCGTTTTTCATCTGATTTTAAACATTTTGCATCTGAAACATATAAAACACAATTTTGAGATATTTTCAGTATTTTGATGCATTTCGGAGTGTTTTTAGATGTTTTGCAGTTCAGATTTGACCTAAAATGATGAGTGAATACGCACTCATCAAATCCCCCATACTAAAACATTGCTAGTCCCTAGCAATCTTTTGAGAAAACTTAATGGATTTGAGTCTCTTTACCAAAAGCCATTACTTCTGGAGTAGCCAAATGTTTCAGTTCAAGTAAGAACTATGGTACACTGATAACCATGTGATTTTGAGCAAACCACCAGCTTCCAACGGTTTTGATTTGTCTTTACCAGAAGCCGTTTGCTTCTGGACTAGCCAACTCTTAGATAAATTATCAATATTATCTTTGGTGAGTCGATTACCAATTATGGTTTTCCAACTGCCTTTACCACAAGCCATAAACTTGCGGGCTAGCCAACTCTTCACTAATTAAAGATATGGTGAGCTGAACACCATACAATTTTGGGCAAATTGCAAGCCGTCAACGGATTTGATAAATCTTTACCAAGAGCCGTTTGCTCCTGGATTAGCCAATCCTTTAGTCTTACAGACATGGCGGACTGATAACCATAATAAGTGCAAAACACTTATTCCAAAAAAAAAATTTGGCCAAAAACGGGGGAACTGGGTGGTAAAACATATGATAAAATTCGCGAGAATTCCCCCCCACACTAGAAATGAATATTGCCCTCAATATTCAAAGTACCGGCGGTTATGCCGAAACTGAGAACGTAAAAGGGAAATACTATGGCCATTATTTGGATTTTTTTTTTTTTTTCAGAAAACCTTTATACAACAGTGGGGGGCAACTCCCCCACACTAGGGTGGTAGAAAGTAGAAAGAAGTCAGAAATACGGGTGAAAACCCATATAGTGTGCTACTGTTTTTGTTTCCCGAGTCGCTAGCTTGACTCGATCCCCGCATTCATTGGTTCATGGGGAAAGTTTGTAGATCCGGGACAACCAAGGATGGTATGTCCCCTCCAAAATAATGTTTCAATCTATGTCCATTCACCTTGAAGTTTGGCCCGTCGGTTTGAGATAACTCGACGGTGCCATATGGAAAAACTTTGGCAATGGTGAATGGACCGGTCCAACGGGTCTTAAGTTTCCCCGAGAAGATTTTCAATCTAGAATTGAAAAGAAGGACTCGGTCACCGACGTTGAAAACGCGGTTCTTAATCTTTGAGTCATGGATCTTCTTTGTCTTTTCCTTGTAAATCAACGAGTTCTCGTAGGCTTGATCACGGAGTTCATTTAATTCATTGAGTTGAACTTTCCGGTGATCACCCGCGGACTTAAGGTCAAAATTAGCATGCTTCAAGGCCCAATAGGCTTTGTGCTCGAGCTCGATCGGGAGATGACACGCCTTTCCATACACAAGCTTGTAAGGAGTACACCCGATGGGTGTTTTGAAAGCGGTACGGAAGGCCCAAAGTGCATCTTCAAGTTTGTCCGACCAAGAGGCACGGTTTTCACCTACGGTCCTCTCCAAGATTCTTTTCAAACCACGATTCGAAACTTCCACTTGCCCACTAGTTTGGGGGTGATACGCGGTAGAAAGACGGTGAGTGACACCGTACTTAAGCATGACTTTTGCGAATTGGTCGTTGCAAAAGTGCTTAGAAGAAGGAGGTTGTTGTTGGGGCTCAGGAATCTCTTCATCTTCACCACCAATGTATTCAAAGTGATCACCAGTTTTCTCCGTTTGTGGTGGTGACTCAAAGTACTGAGGTTTGTTTGTAGCAGGAGGACGTTGAGGAGATCTTCTAGAGGTGGAGTTGGGGTGGTGGAGGCATAGATGATGAATCGTCATTTTTCTTCTTACGTTTTGGCTCAGAATCCTTATCCGCATCATCATCGTCTCTTGGACGCTTAGCCCTTTCAGCTGACTCTTTCCATGAAGTTCTGAGTTGATATTCCAGCAATGCCTCAAATAGTTTAGCTTCATCAGATGTAAATGTTGCAGATCATTGAGACATTTGTAACACAAGCTTGGAAATCAATTCTGCATCAGAGACAACCGTAGGCTCGATTGGATTGATTTGCATTGCTACAAGAGTAGATTGCATTGTTTGCTTGACCAATTGCATGAGATTAGGATAGAGTTGTCTGGCGAACATCTCTCTCGTCACTCCAGGGACGGTGTCAAGAAGAAACTTGTGAGTATATTCTCTGATCGTCTTGTCCATTTCCCCTTGGATATCTCTATTTAGAAACTGTTGAATCTGTTCCGTTTCATCCGAAAACTCGTTTATCACCTTTTGAGATTTTGTTCGCAAGTTGATTCAGTTTCTTGTTGACCACATTTTTCTTCCTTACTTGCCTGACAGCTTTGACAATCTTTGTTTTTGCATGTGATGCCTAAGTATCGGTTGGTTTCTTTACAGATCTGGATGCGGATTTGGTGGTGGTGTCTTTGGATGGTGGTGGTGATGAGTGAGAAGATGAGTCAGATGAAGATGAGTCATGAGAAGGCTCTGGATCATTTGGTGGCTCAGAAGTTTGTTCCTGGTTATGTTCGGGACTATCTAGAAGATAGTCATCGGCTTCTTTTTCAGCTTTAGCCTTTTCTTCAGCCTTAACCCTAGCCTCTTCTGCTGCTTTTGCTAGAGCTTCATCTTCAGCTTTTTCTTTAGCAGCTGCTTCAACATCTTCATCAGTTATCTTTTCAGTCTTCTCCTTTTCTGGTTCCTCAAAGTCGAAGATAATCTCATCCTCTTGCTGCTGTTGTTCAGATTCGTGGGTGGCGGTACCAGTTCCCTTATCAAGTTGATTAACCGCATTGAGAACTGGTGTGGTTTGTGAGCCACCACTTGAACCTCCAGGGCCACGAGTCTGTTGAAGATTAAACTCCTTAGCAACATGTTGAAGCCTGAGATTCTTTAGTTTCTTGCGGTATTCTTTTTCTTCATCTTG
The DNA here is from genome assembly GCA_019973895.1 of Chrysanthemum seticuspe. Lineage (NCBI taxonomy): Eukaryota > Viridiplantae > Streptophyta > Magnoliopsida > Asterales > Asteraceae > Chrysanthemum > Chrysanthemum seticuspe. The sequence continues at coordinate 131,319,854 of BPTQ01000001.1, read as the reverse complement.
TGGCTCTTCTTCTGAACTTTCTTCCTCTTCCTGATCTTCCACTGGAGTTTTTCCCTAGTCAGATTTGGAACTAGGAGGTGTTTCTACTGTTGTCGTATCGTCTGTAACAGTTTCTGAGTAGTGAACCTCTTCGTCCGTTTCAATATCCTCGGAGTCTTCGTCCTTAAGTGTAGGTGCCACTTGAGGATTTGGAATGGCAACCTTTGATGAAACTTTTCTTTTTCGTGAGGGATTTCTCTTAGGATACTTAAGGGCACTTCCAGTGCTTGCTACACTTCCTGCACTGCCTGATCTCCTGGTTTTCTTGGTTGAGATTGTGGAAGACTTTTCATCAATGAAGCCAACTTTTCCTGATGCTACTGCTTCTTGATATCGTGAGTATGATTGAAGTTGCTTGATATCATCAGTGAGAAGGCAGTCAGGCAAATCTGCACCTTGTTTCTTTGTTGTTGAGTCTTTGAATCTAACAACATTAAGTGTAGGCTCAAACAACGCGGAGTGATGGTTGGGTTCATCAAGTCTCAAGGGAATGTCCAGATTATTCCCTAGTATCCTTTGGATCAACAACTTGGTTTATCTAATGTAGGGGATCTTGGTGCCAGGTTTTTTGAGATAAGACATCATGTCTTCCCAGATCAGAGTTGCGAAGTCGATGTGCATCATGTTGACCATGCCCTAATATATTTGTAGTTCCATGAGCTTAGGATGCTCATAACCACTATCACGTCCAAAAACTGATTTGGCAATCATGATGTATAGAGTTCTCCATGGCTGAGGAATGTTCTTAAGATCCACTGAAGAATGTTTAGTGATGATCCCAGCAGCTTCATCATAGCCAATATTGACCATGAATTGGAGAGTAGCCTCTTCTGAAGGAGTAGCAACATAATTGGCAGGCTGGATGGCAGAAAGAAGGAGAATTGCTCTTAAGTCTGTTGCAGTGATGGTGACTTGTTTGTTGTTGAGTGTCACTGTCACAACATCTTGACCATCGACCTTCTGCATGGTGTGCCAGAATTGATGAATATATATCTCCGGTACTATTGCAGAATTTGTGAGCATGTTCTTGTAGGGATGAGTCTTCATAAAATCCACAGCAATATGACAGGAAGACTCAGAGCACGTGAAGTTATCAAAGTCGACTATGAGATTGTTCTTTCCAATCTTCATCTTGTAACCGGTAGGGAAAATGTCTTCCATCGTGAGAACATTTGGTGTGTTAACGTTTTCCATTGTGACGTCCATGTTGTGATCTGAAAGATATTGAGCCAAAAGAACCAACATATCGAAAGACATTACATTAGTCAAAAGTTGAGTTTATTGTCCATTTATTGAATATGTCATGAATGTTACGGGTCCAACGTCACTTGTTTGTCCAATAGTCCAAAGTAGTCGTGATAAGTTTCGTGAGTTTATTGATTATGAATTTTAAAGACCAAATTTTCACATATTTACACAACATATTAACCATTGTAGCTTATTAATGACATTTCAGTTTTGTGACGTTATGATTTATTTATTTACATGTTTATACACGTAACAATTCATTGATAAGGTTAAAATTTTGGCTTATGCATAAACAGTAGTAAATAAGCTTATGCGTAGGAACTCCTCTTACGCGTAAGAAATATTACGCGTAGGAAAAGAGCCCTTGGCATAGAGCTTACGCGTAAGCGTATGTGGGAGCTTATGCGTAAGGTTTACTCGTAAGAGTGAACCTTATATGTAAGACTCAAGTTTACGCATATCCTTCACAGGATACGCGTAGTCCCCATGTAGAACCTTACGCGTAAGAGTTACACGTAAGATTTCTCTTACGAGTAACTATCTACGCATAAGATGATCCTTAAGCGTAGAGTTCCAGTTTAACCTTGAATCTGAATTTTTCACGCGTAAAACCTGAAATAAGTTTATCATAACACATTCATTAACATTTTTATTCAATTCCTTTCATCCACACATGTTATCACATTCAGTTAATGGTTACTCGTAGGTTTTCCTTAGGCGTAAAACTAAAACCCTAAGGTTTAATTCTTACGAGTAAGAAATCCAGCCATGAAAATGGCACCAAATTGTTTCTGGGATGTCTTAGAGTCAATGTGAGTGTGTTGCAACAAGTATTAACATCCAAAACCTTAAGAATAAAAAGTCCCTAATTCGTATGAGTCTTAAACCCTAAATCTCAATTTCTTACAATTACATGTTTTTGGGTAAGAATCAAATGTGGTTTTGGTCAATTAAGCATGTTACAAACATCATATGACCATCTAATTACACAGAAACGCTCTCAATAGAAAACCCCCAAATCTCACGCATAAACCCTAATTTTGAAAAATAATTAATTGATGTTTCTGGGTTGAATTTGTTATTGGAAATAGTTTTAGAATGATGTTATGAATGTTTTAACACACTTATTTCAACAACAAATACCCACAACATGATTGCATGTTCATACGCATATGCGTAGAACACGAAATCACGCCTAGGGACAAATCTAACCGTTGGTTTTATGTATAAATTAAAACCTATGTTTAGAATAGCACTGAGAATCATAAAGCACTTACAAAATTGAAGATTAAAGCACGGATTTGTTGTTTGATTCTTAGGCGTAGGATGAGTGGTTGAAAAAATAAATGTAAGTAATAAATGTGTTGGAAAAATTTGGTGGAGAGGTTTTATTAAAAACTAGTTTAAGCTTTTGACAATTTTGGTCCCTCCACCTCAACCATTTTCATCCATAGCCCATAACTTCCATTTTGGTTAAGTACAAAGTGTAATTTTAGAAAGAAACTTAACGACACTCCCCCTCGACTTTGAAAATATTGAAATTTTATAAATTTGAGTCCGAGGAGTGTCAAGAAGCAAGAAACGTAACCACCAGTATCAAAGAAACAACCAATTCTGGTTAACATGCAAGTACAAGGTTTTATGAAACAAAATATGTACTTTCTCCTCCTCAACACTTGTTCGGGAAAAATGTGAAAAGTTTGATAGAACAAAGTGTTGACTGAAGTTTTGTTCTTGCCATGTTTGAAAGAAATTAGATAAAAGAATATTTTTGAATTTTATCAGATTTTATATTTTTGTATTTTGTTTTTGAAAAATTTATTTACAAAAGAGGTTTTGGTGTTTGACTGGTTTTAAGATTGTTTTAAAAGTTCGTCCAGTTCCTCTGGAGTCAAACACCTCATACCAAGCCGGTGGACCAACTCAGTAAACCTAGCAGCAGCTAAAGCTTTTGTGAGAAGATCTGCCAGTTGGTATTCAGTACCCACAAAATATAATTCAACGGTACCCTTTTCCACATGATCCTTGATGAAATGATATCGAAGATCGATGTGCTTGGACTTCGAATGTTGAACAGAGTTACACGAGATCGCAATAGCACATCGATTGTCGCAATACATCGGGATTCTGTCAAATACTTTTGAGTTGTGTTCGCATCCAAATGACTTGAGCACAACACGCCGACATGGCTACATATTCTGCTTCGGTTGATGACAGCGATGTACAATCCTGCTTCTTCGACTGCCATGACACCAGTTTATCACCAAGAAATTGTAGAGCTCCAGAAGTACTTTTCCGAGAATCTAAGCAACCTGCGTAATCAGCATCTGAAAAAGCTATTAGTTCAAAACTAGAATCCTTCGGATACCAGATCCCCAAGTTAATGGTTCCCTTGATGTATCAGAGGATTCTTTTAGCCTCAGAGAGGTGAGTTTCAGTTGGTCGCGAGTGATAACGGGAGCAAAGATATACATCAAATACAATATCAGGTCTACTGGCTATTAGATACATGAGAGACCCAATAATACTTCGGTATTTGGTAGGGTCAACCAATTTCCCATGCAAATCAGCGTCCAGTTTCTTGGTATATGCCATTGGAGTGGCATATGTGTCACAGTTTTGCATTCCATTTTTGTTTAAAATTTCAAGAGCATATTTGGACTGACTCAAGAAAATACCACGGGGTGATTGATGAACTTGCAGTCCTAGAAAGAACGTAAGTTTACCCATCATGGACATTTCAAAATGTTTTTTCATAAGTTTTGAAAAAGCGTTTGAGTACTTTAAATGTGTTGACCCAAAAATGATGTCATCCACATAAATTTGAACGATTAAAATGTGTGCCCCGTGATATTATATGAATAGTGTTGGGTCGACTGATCCTTTGACGAAATTATGAAAGATAAGAAAGGATGACAACTTATCATACCACGCCCGAGGGGCTTGTTTGAGACCGTAGAGAGCCTTGTTCAGTTTGTACACGTGATGAGGGAACTCTGGATCAACAAATCCTTCTGGTTGACTAACATAGACCATTTCTTTCAGTTTACCATTCAGAAAAGCAGTTTTGACATCCATCTGAAAGACCGTGATGTTCATGTGAGCCGCGAATGCCAGAAAAATCCGTACAGCCTCAAGTCTAGCAACCGGTGCAAATGATTCCTCGTAGTCAATCCCTTCTTCTTGTCTATAACCCTTAGCCACCAGACGTGACTTATTTCGGATAACCGTACCTTCAGCATCCAACTTGTTTTTCCAAATCCATTTCAGACCAATAACATAGACCCAGTTGGTTTTTCAACCAATTCCCATACTTCAAGACGTTTAAACTGATTAAGTTCTTCTTGCATGGATTCAATCCAGTTGTCATATGTCATGGCTTCCTTAATATTTTTGGGTTCAGCTTGGCAGACGGTAAGTGCATAAATGCAATGTTCACCGTCAGTCTGAAGGCGTTACTACTGGTTGATTCGGGTTTCCAATAATGTTCACAAGAGGATGGTCTTTAGTCCAACGATGTGTGGAGGGTTGATGTTGATATACATTCTGCAGATTATGAGGATTCAAATAGCTTGTAGATGATTCTGCAACATCAGGTGTGGCAGATTCATTAGAAAATGAATTGAAGAACGCATTTGGATCATAATCTGTAGGTGGGGGTACTTCATTGTTCAGAAGATCATCAGCTGGTTCAGCGTCATTGGATGCGGTTTGTTCGGCTGTTGTTGTAGAATCAATTGGTGGTGCTTCCTTAACAGTAGTTGTTGTTGCAGGTGTATCAGGGATTAGATTATTATCAGGTTGAGCATCGGAAACAGTTGATACATCTGGAGCACGTTGATCAATATCATCACTAAACAGAGGAGCAAATAGCTGTTCCATTAGTTGACGTGTAAGCTGTAGGCTTGGTTCAGCTGATGATGGGGTTTGGGGGAAGTTTAGACGGTTATGTCCGGGTTCCAAGCTATTTTGCTCAGAAGCCATTTCTGTAAGCTCATCGAAATTGGCATGAATCGTTTCCATAAGCTCCCTTGTACGACGATTCCAGATTCGGTAACCCTTAGAATTTTCACAGTATCCAACAAAGACTCCAATGTCAGCTTTAGCCTTGAGCTTTCCAAAGTCGTCACGATCATTATTTGGATAGCAAAGGAATCCAAAGACATGAAAGTGTTTGAGGTTTGGTTTGTGGTTGTGGATAAGCTCGTAAGGTGTTTTGTTGTGGCGTTTAGTAATCATTGAACGGTTTTGAGTGTAGCACGCAGTAGAGACGGCTTCAGCCCACAAGTAATCTGGAAGTTTTGCATTAATCAACATCGTTCTTGTAGCTTCCACTAACGTATGGTTTCCTCTTTCAACAACTTCGTTTTGTTCTGGTGTTCGTGCAATGGATGTTTGATGCTCAATTCCAACTTTCTCATAATATGCACGAAGAGTTTGATTTACAAATTCAGTTCCTTTGTCTGTTCTGATTTGTCTGACTATGTTCCGGAGCTGAACTTGAATTTTCGTGAGAAAGGTGATGATCATCTGTGGAGCTTGATCTTTACTTCGAAGAAAATAAACCCAAGTCCATCTTGAGTAGTCATCAATGATTACCAAAATGTAGCGTTTTCCATTAATCGTCTGCACGTGCATCGGGCCACACAAATCCATGTGAAGAAGATGAAGCACATGCTGTGAGCTGTGTTCCACCTTTGAAGAAAAATGAGCACGAGTGCTTTTCCCTTGTTCACAAGCTGAGCATAGATGATCTTTAGAATACCGAAATCGTAGGAGACCTTCAACAAGTTTGAACCGTGCAAGGTTGGTTATGGTTTGAAAATTTAGATGTGAGAGACGACGGTGCCATAGCCAGGATTTTGTAGATGTTGCCTTAGAAAGTAGACAGATGGGAGATGAAGCAATCATGTCTTGCATTGAGATTGTGTAAAGACTTGATGTGCGTTGACCAGACATAAGATCGTTGCCTTGTAAATCACGAATGAAACAAGTTTTCTCCCTAAAAGCAACTTCCAAATCTCCATCACAAAATTGACCGACTGAAAAGAGATTGTGACCGAGACCTTCCACATAATAAACTCTGCTAATTTCGATGTTCCCATTGATGTAATCTCCGAAGCCCATGATAGCCGCGAAGTGATCATTCCCGAATCTGACAGTGCCAATGAACTTTGAAACAAAGTTTGATAACAGTTTAAGATTGCCTGTCATGTGTCGGGAACATCCGCTATCAACAACCCATAGGATGATCTGTATCATCTGCATTACACACAGATGACACAGATGGAATAGAAGTAGATGTGGAACCCGAAGAGTTAGAGGGTTTCGATGCAGTAATAATTGAAGCACACATGTTTATGATTTTAGGTATCTGATTTGTTCATTTCAGTACGTAAATATTTTTCGAAGAAATACAAAGGTATGTATTTTCCCCGGGTCGTTTTCCCAAAGAGGGATGAATGGAGTTTAACAACTCGCGTCGCGTGATTCGGGATTCGAATGGGTAAAAAGGGAATATGAAGATTTCTAAACTACAAGGCAAGCAATAATAATAAAATGCGACTAAAACTACTGAATCTATGATGCAAACAAGAATTTATAACTAAATATGCAAATTTATTCTAAAAACGCAAATTAACGTAATTGATAAAACGTGAATAAAAATGCAAACTAATCCATTTTAACTCCTAAAAGTGAACTACTATTTTTCAAAAGTTAAAAATGATATTTAAAACTTATTTGTAATTTAAAACTATTTTTTTTTGGGTTTTTCTAGATTTATTTTGAATTAAAAATTAATTTTAATCATTTAAAATAGACTTAAAATACTAAAAATTAGGAAAACATGAAAGAAAATTATAAAACTATTTTTTAAAAATAAAAAACAACTAAAAAGAATTTTCAAAACTAGAATCACATTTTTCTGACTTTTTCTCAATTTTTTATGAATTTAAAACTATTTAAATTTAATTAAATGACTAGAAAATACTAAAATGACTAGGAAAAATCTGGAAAAATTCTTTTTAATAAATTTTTATTTTTCTAAAACTGAGAAAATTGAAATTTTATTTTTCTGACCTTTTTCTAATTTATTTGCATTAAAAGCTATTTAAAAATGCTAGAAAATGAATTAAAATGCAGAAAAATAGCAAATAAGCATGGAAAATTATGAAAAATTCCAAAAAATTCTAAAATAATACTGCTAATCAAGGAAAAATAATAGAAACAACTTTTGAGATCAGGAACTATGATTTGGGCATGAATCGAGTAGGATAAGCTAAGGAAAAATAAGCAATAAGCTACCAAAAAGCTACTATAAGCTACCACAGGCAAAGTAAGGCCTAAACTAACTAAAACTATCCTACTGCAACTAATAATGATCACATTAGCACTGGATTAAGGCAAATATCACAAGATCAGATTTTAACTCTCAATATGCCAAACGGCCCTTAATCACCTACTTTGAGCACTAATCTAAGTGGTTTAGAAAAATCAAAAAAATAAACTAAAAATACCCAGTTACCAACTACCAACCAAAGAACTTGTATCCAGAATTTCAACTAATTTGGACATGCTATGAAGAAATTAAAAATCAAAACTATAAGCTATATAGACCTAAGGGGAACTGAAAGTGCAGAGCAGATGGGATGGAAATGGGATTTTGCAGTCTAAACTAAGCTATCCTATAAGCACTAAATCTAACCTTAACTAAATATAACCACTCCTAAACATTCACCAATAAGCAGATAAGCAAGCATAGCAGATATATCATCAGATCAGTAAAGTGCATAACATGAGCAGCAACCTTTACCATCAAATTTAAGAAAATTGAGGGTGAAAGGTGAACAATTCAAAAATAATTCCCGAGATCCGTAATTTTCATATTTTGAGCATCAAAATCCCATAAGATAGCATCCCGATATTGGCTTTTGCACTCTTCTCATTCTCGTGCTCGGGTTTTTGTCTGATTTGTCTTTCTTTTGTGTGTTTTTCCATATCCGTACCTGCACATGCATAAACTCAAGAAACCAACAAATATTGGGAATAAACGGCTCTTTCTTGGTTATTTTGGGCCTGATTTGGTGAAGAAAATGTATGTGTTTTAGCACATACCAGTATCCATTTAAATCCAAGTGTATTATGTAACCATTTCTGTCATCTCCAACTAGTCTTAGCTTTGGTCTTAGTAAATGCACTAGGTGATAAGTTCTTCCTAGGAGGTGACGAGGGTTCTATTGGTACATCAATGATCGTAGCTGGAACACTAGAGGGTGGTTTACCTAGCACAGACTTAGAAGCATTAGTGGGCCTAGAGGTATTTCGTTTTCTATTATTCCGCTTACTAGATAAGATAGTATTAGCAACACAGTTATCATGACAACCAGAAAACATGCTTTTACGACAACCAACACAAGAAGCTTCAAACATAATATTTACAGTACTTAAAGATTCAGCATTCGTTACATCACTTTTTCCATTACATTTGTCAGACGCAATATCTAAAGTGGGTGCAACTTGAATCTTATTCAAATTCCTAAGGTGTTCTTCTACTTCAGAGGTCTTTATTATTCTTTTCTTACGTCGCAACTTCCTATTCTTCCTTGTGGTGCTCTTATGCTGTGAAGTGCTAGCGTTGGGAAAGGAGGCAACTATTCCTGTTTCAGTAGAGGGAAGCACATTAGTTTCTTGTGATGTGTCATTAGGCAGTCTAAGAATTCCTGGTGTAATTATATTTGTGTTACTATTCCTATCTTGCTTAAGTTTCACCAACTCTGCTTTTAGATCATGCATAGTGTGTAAAAATCTTGATTTTCAGAACGAGTCCATTTCGTCGTAAAACATCTTTGGTATATGCAAGATGATCATCAACATCTTTTGATGCTTGAGCACGAGTCTTTTTGAGTAAATCAAATATGACACCATATTCCTTTTTAACTTTTGAAATTTCTTGTTCATATTTTGAAATTTGACACTTTAAAGACACGTTTTCATCATCCAGTTGCTCAAGTTTTGGATTAAGAGTTTTGGTATGCAACTGGTTGATTTTGTTTTGCAAAGCGAGTTCTCAATTTTGACAATCTTTTTGACATCATTGAAGAAGACGTTTTGCATTTGAAAGCTCGTTTAACAAACGTTCATTTTCAACTTTTAAGGATTTGATTTGTGACACATTATCGGTATTCTCAACATTTTCAACAGAATCAGCAGAGATATAATCAAATGCATATGCAACATAATGTAATAACACAACATTTATGGTATCAGCACAGAGAACATCTTCCAAGAGTCGATCAACATCTTTTCTTAACATTTTCTTTTTACGTTTAGAATTTGAAATCAATGTTTCTGTTTGTTCGAAAACTCTTTTCATAAGTCCAAGCTCCTTGTGAAAATCCCTTTCCCAATATATTGCACACATTTTCAAATTTCGGACATGAGGAAAAATTCTTTTCTGAAAAATATCTCTTTAGGCTCGCGCTTGAGGAGATTGAAAATGTTCAACTTTTATTTCAGAATTGATTTCAATTTCATGTTCAAAAAGTTTGATGTCCGATAAGAATGTTTCAAAATATTTTATAACTTGACATTGTTCAGCTAATGGCTTTATTTCATTGAGTGAAGGTAAAGGACCATTAATTTGTGCAGCATTGGAAAGGGGACCATCATTAGAAGACTCAGAAGTAGGTGTGATAACCCAAGGTGTGTTAGAATGACCTTGTTGTGTGACGAAAGTTACAGCTTTTGAATAGTTAAATGGTTTGTTATAAACAACATTTTCCAATTTTGACCGACTCTCGTCTTCTGCATCTAATTCCTCCATGCGATTATATTCAACAACACTCATAATGGAATCATCAATTCTGTGTTCTGCACTGTAAACTTGAGGATTTGGTTTGAATGCTCTATGTGAAAACTTAGGTTTGTAATCAGCAAGATTCGGTCCATATCCATTTGGATTTGGTTTAAAAGTAAACTTTTGAATAGTTGTGATTGACTCACCATGTTTGTAAACAACATTTCGAAATTCTTTGATTTTGTTTTGTAAGTCGACAATTTCTTCAAGATAGTCATCTATTTGTTTCCTTGAATGCTTTTTGTACTCACAAAACTGTTTTTGACAAGTTAACAACTCAGGCTTGGCTTTTTGAGTTTCCGAAGTGAGAGCGTTAAGTTGTTGTTTATGATCGTATTTCAGTTGTTCTATTTGAGACAACAAAGCATTCTTGGATGCAAATAGATCACATATCTGTTTTTCCAAAGATTTTTCATTATTGTATGATTTAGCAAATGCGACTTCAAAACCTTTTTCACGTGTTTCTTTTGTTTGATAAATGTTGAGTTGAATCTTTAAGCATTCATTATCCTTAGTCAACAGTGCAACTTTCTCGTGTAATTTCTTATTGATGTCATGGCACTTTTTCATTCGAGATTTTTGGTCCGTAATTAAGGTCATGGATCAATATCTGGATTAGACACAGGTTCATCTTGTTCAATGTGAGTCTTTACATGATCATTATTTAGATCCTCAAATATAACCACGGAGTCAACTTGATTATCAATATTAACCATAAGGTCATCTTGATCGTCAAATATAACTACGAGATCAATTTGATTATCATCGGAATGAGATGTAGATGGCGCATGTTGAACACTCTGAGCCTTGTCGGATGCAGATATTGGCGGAGATATCATAACAGAAATGAATATAGTTTGATCCGGTACCTGAGACAAGCCGTCAGTGTCATACACTAGGCCTGTGTCACTCATGTGGAGTTCATGCATGTTTGCCATTAACATCACTGCTGCATTAGCTTGCAAGTCCTCCATGTCATCATCAGAATCTGCATTTGCCATGAAGCTTTGTTCCTTGTTGGTAAGAGTTCCACCAGCTTCATCCTTGAGAGCCAAGAGTAAAGCCTCTTTGTGATAAGCGCTGCCTCTTGTTCTCGGCTTTGGGCATGCATTAGCCAGATGACCCTTCTCATCAGTTATAACAACGAAGACCATTAACCCCAGTCTGAGCATTTCCCTGATCAACCACTTGAGCTCGTTTTTGTGGAGCACCTATGTTATTCCTTCCATTAGCATTAAACCCTTGACCACTACCCATCTGACGAACATTACCATGATTCTGAACTTCAACACGTCCATTGTTAACAACAGCTTGATTCTTTGTGTTTGATGAGGTACGAATGTGATTGTTGGATTTGTTGGAATAACGGCCGAAGGCTCTAGCAATCATGACAAACCCTTGTTGCAATGCATCGAAAGCTTCTGCATCCTCATTAGATTCACTGTAAAGTGCTTGATCATTGTTGTTGTATGGAACCAATTGAGTTTCTTGGGATTGTTGCTGTGATGGATCATATGGGGTAATTGTTGCAGTTGGTTGTGGAGGATTTGTGAAGACAATTTGTAAGGTTGAAAATTGAGGATAACAAGCTTGAGCCCACAATGCAAGATTTTGATTATCCGGGAGTGAAGGTGAAACAAGATCTCCACGGATGACTCTTTCTCTGTCAACTTCCTTTTGGTGGCGCTTCAAATAGTCATACAATAATCCGTATGTAGCATGATGAAGATTCTTCGCTTGACAGATGAAAATAACATACTTTTCCCAATCAGGACCAAGACTACTGAAGAACTTAGTGTTGACTGCAATTCTTGGCATAATGATGTTATGTTTTTCCAAGTCATTGATGATGTCTGAGAATCGATGATGATATGACTCTAATGTCTCCCTTAGTTCAATCATGAAGTGTTCATATGCTAAGTAGATTTTTGATTCCATATCTTCTTGATTGAGTTATGTGCCTTCCATGAGAAGATGAATATGCTCCCACATTGCTTTAGCAGTCTTTTGAGCATCAACACTACGAAGTATCGGATTGGGTAATCCCAAAAGGATATATTGCATTGCAAGTTCATCAGCTTCTAAGTGAAGAAGTTGATCAGTAGTAAGTAGATCAATACCGACAATGTTGGTGATATCATCTCTTGGTGGAACAGCATTCGGATCTCCGGGTACAGTGAGAGTAGGCATCTGAAATGGACCTTCAAGGATGACTTTCTTTAAGAACTTTCCATGTGGCTTCTTTAGATCACAAAACCTAAAGAACCTTATCACCCATTGATCGTAGTTTCCGGGAGTGAGCATTGGAGGTCTATCAAGTGATCCAGCTTCATGAATGGATTGTTAGCTACTTAACGCTTCACACATCTTTGCAAACCAAGACGGTTCCTTCATAGCATACTTCGATGGATGCTGATTTTGAAAGTTTGTGTAAGGTTGTACTTGAAGACTAGGTGGTGGTTGAATTGCACCTTGAGGAAATTGTTGTTGAAATTGTTGCATTTGTGGTGGTGATAGTGGAGGATATTGTTGATAGAGTTGTTGTTGTTGTTGTTGTTGTTGAGGATACATATGAGGAAAGTAGCTAGAGTATGGTGGTTGAGACATCTTGAAAGTTATGTTGATGATGGATCTTTGTAGTCGAATGAAACTTTGTTGATGAAGTAACCTTATGCGTAGAAAACCAGCTTAGGCGTAGAAAATACCTTACGCGTAACACCAACCTTACGCGTAAACAGGGTAAGTTACACGTAGATAAAGCTTAAGCGTAAACTTGAGGAAACTTAGCTTAGGCGTAAACTAAAGAGTTAGCAGTAGAATTCTTATGGGTAGGATTTGCTTAGGCGTAAGACAAGCTTAGGCGTAAGAAATGCTTAGGCAAAGAGAAGTCTACGCGTAAGTTTTTAGCTTAGGCGTAAAACTAGGGTTTTGCCCCAAAAATCCGTTACACTTATACCAGTGTAAAAGATATCCAAAGTCGAAGTGTTTTCAGGCTTATCCAAGCAAGAAAACACTGAGTAAACCAATAGCACTGAAGATCAAACGTTGAGGAGCTTATGCGTAGACTTTGAATTCATACGCGTAAAACTAGGGTTTTACTATGCGTAGGAATTGCCAAATTTTGCCAAAACTGATTTTTAAGCACAAAAACGTTTAGAAACCTGATTTTTAGGATGAAGTAGCTTCAAAATCACCAAAATATCACAAAAGTATGAAACTTGATAATCCAAAACAAGTTTTCACCTTACGCGTAGAAAGTACTATGCGAATCAAAACAAGCTTAAAAACAATGAGATACACGTACAGTTTGAAACTTTTTGCTAAAAACTGAAATTTTAACACTAAATAAACCTTAAGGTACAAGAATCTTGAGTTTTAAAGTGTAAAAATGAAAGCTTTTTAGCGTTTGAAAGTTTTAAGCACAAAACCAACGCGTATATGTATAAAACTTCAAAAACACAAAGTGTTTCACCCAACTAGATGGCGAATGATACCACTGTTAGGTTCCCATGTTTGCAACACAAGCATAAATATAAGAAATGAGATGAAGAAGTGATCGGTTGAACAAAACACACAAAACACACAAACGAATATAAACCTTTAGGCGTATAATTTGATATGAAATGAACAACCAACCCCCAAATGGGAGTTTACAACATTATTTATAGGGGAAGGGACTAGGGCAACACTACAAGTCCCTTTCCTTCCTTATGGGCTTGGGCCAAAGCTTATGGGCTTTCTACATAAGTCTTGCCTTAATTACAAACATAAAAGCCTAATTAAGCAACTTATTACATATTGATTACAAACACTTGAAATATAGTTTAGGAGTGATTCCAACAAAGTTCATACGACATATTTGGACTAAAACAAGCTCGTTCTTCTGTTTGACCAAAGGTTCATATACGACATATCCAATACTTGGATATGGCGTATTCTTTAAAGTCAGACAATGGTCTTCATAATCGTTCAAGTCTTGGTATACTGCGTATCTGTCTAGAATGATACAGCGTATTCTTGTATGTTTTGTGGACTTTATTGAACTTGATCAATTTGCTTCAAAACATGTTCATTATTGCTAACTTTCACCAATTGCTTGTAAATATATGAGATTGAAACATTTAAGCAATTAAATATCAAATCTTATATAAAATGATATAAAACAAGCAATATACATAGGATAAATGATGCTATTAATATGACCCTATTTGATGTCACCAGCAACCGTGGAGAAAATCATTATTTAATCTTTGGTGGTTTCGTGTGTGTTAGTTTTATCACACGCGAATATTCAAGATTTGTGATCGTTTGCTTTTATTGCTAAAAGGTACACACGTTCTTGAACTATGTTGATTAAAATTTATTATACTTGATCTATTTATCTTCCATTGCGTACTCGTGATTATATGTTTTATAATTCCAACATGTTAGACCCACATGATCATCGTACCATATTCATGGGAACTATGGACGTACATAAACTCCTGGATGTAAGTGGTGACGTTTCTTGGAAATCAGGTAAGGGGGAAATGAAGTTGTGGTATGATAACATATCACGAGGAAGTAAAAATAGCTTTCATGAGCTAAGAGATACATTTTGAGCTAACTTTTTACAGCAACGGAGATTCCAAAAGACCCATATTGAATTTCTTGAATTCGACAACGTAGAAACAAATTACTCACGTACTACTTGAAAATGTTTGGAAAATAAACGCTTTATATGTGAAACTGATCAAATGGAATGATGACATGGACATTCATGAAGGTTCTTCAAAGACCTCGTAGCATGTTCAGCTGCATCCATAAAGGATTTATTCTCACAAGCACATAATTTAATAAGAGTTGATGAAGCAAATACACCGAATCGTTCAAAGGACTATTCGTTGTTGCTGTTTGGTGTGATACGTGCCACTATATATCTCTTAACTACTACGGAGTATATATTAAGAACAAACACATTTTCTTAGAACTTAAAAATTTTAAAAATGAGTAAAATTCAATTAATAATGTACTCTTAATTAAAAATGATAATAAAAACATCTACAATGTATCAAGTCTTTAAAGACTTGATGTATATAATGTATAACTCTTTTAATGTAGTTTCATTTAATGCACAATTCAATAATGACTAATAGCTTTTTACAAAAACTTGGAGTTAGCAAAGTCTCCTTCAAAAAGCTTTTGTAAAATCTTTTGTTACAATGCAAAAAAGCCTTTTCAAAAACTTTCTAGAATAGTAAAAAGCTTTTGCTAATAAGATGTTCTAACATCCACTATTATATTAATAGTTAAAATATGTTTTAATCCTCAAATTTGTATCATTTTTCATTTCTAACGTAAAGTTTTTTTCTCGCAATGATTACAAATTAAACCCTTAAGTTTTGCATCAAGTATCACACACTAAAATCACAAGTTCGTAAGTATAATTATTTACTGGCGTATACGCGAGTATTGGTCTATGCAAATTGGGTTAATAGTTTCTTGCAAATATTCCAACAAAATGTTTGACAACCTAATTTATATGTCTATGTAACTTTGTTAGTATTTCTAAACAAAAATAGGATAGTTACAAAATTTAGGACATGCGAAAAGTTGATGAGCAAATAATTTTCCCCAAAATTTTCAACCAACAAACCAAAAAAAATCACGTCACCATGCAGACGAACAAACAAAACAACATTCATTCCCAAAATTCACCCATTTTCATGTCAATTTTATGAAATAGGATTTTGAATTATCCACATTATCAAAAAAACCCCAAATTTTAAGATTATAATCCGTATGGATCCATGCTATACTATTTCAGAAATGACAATTAGGTATTGTGTTGATTTTGTACTGTTATTGACAATGATTATTATGGAATTTAGGGGAATAGTACATGGTTGATGGATAAGAAAACCTTGAATATCTTATGATATTGGTTAGATTTAGGGTTTGTAAGATGATGTGTAAGTTTGTATTGGAAAGTACGATCAAATGTGGTTGTTTTGACGATTATTAATGCGAATATGATTATTTTTATTTTACACAATTTTAAGTAGATGCTTACTTTCTGTATGTAGATTGCTTGAGTGAGCTTCACTTGTGTTCGTTAAAAAGAAAAGATTTACTTGCAAAGTCCATTGTGTT
This sequence comes from Chrysanthemum seticuspe, assembly GCA_019973895.1. Lineage (NCBI taxonomy): Eukaryota > Viridiplantae > Streptophyta > Magnoliopsida > Asterales > Asteraceae > Chrysanthemum > Chrysanthemum seticuspe. The sequence goes on along the minus strand of BPTQ01000001.1, from coordinate 131,303,578 downwards.
TAGTATTTGTAGGATATATATTTTTTTGTTTTGGGAGAGGGATCTATGTTTAGGCTACCCGGGAAAGGTCGAGCCTCCTTTGGCTGTGATGTACACGGCTATTAATAATCACATGGCCATTTCTAGACTCTTTCTTAGGCATCCCAAGATGTTTACCTAGCAAGGTTCAAACCTCGTCGGGACGCCTTACCACTGGGCCATGTAGAGATGGTTTACATTGAATAATTAGAACAAGAATCAGATATTCAGATTGTAGCTACTTGGACTGATAGTCAAGTAATTAGTTGTTTGGCGTTTCACAAATTTTGGTAATTTAAGGTTCACATGTAAATTGACCTCTAGATAATTAGAACCAATTTTGTTGTAGGCTTATACGTGCTACTAAACTGATAATTTGACCCCTAAATAGTCAAAGTCAGATTCACATGTCTAAACGCAGTAAACTGACTTAATTTTTTATTTTTTTTTGAATGGCGGTAAACTGATTATTTAGGAAGTTAAAATGAACATATAGTCATATTCCAAAACGCAATGTTAAACTCCTTCTAAGTGACTATTACAATTTGAACCAACATAACAAATCCAAACATTATACATTGACCACGTTTCAATATAACTGTATCTGATACTAATTTAGTATCATATAATCACTTTCCTAGTGCTCACGTGAATACTGAATACCCTATTGATTTAGTGTTATGCTTGATTGAGTATGGTTCTATCAGGCAATGGTTATTGACCCTTAAAATGATAATTTTCAGGTGACTATGCATAAATATTTGCTGCTTAGTAACTAGTTGAAGTGACACCATGGATGATGAAAAGGAAGAAAGTGGTAGTCAACGAGCAGAAACATCCAATTCTAAACCTATGAACAACACTAACCTTAAAAATGTGAATACTGGGACTAGTGATGTAGATGCCATGTTAGAGCAGGCATGTTTAGATAGAGATAAAGAGTTGGATAACTTAATGAACCCATATGGTGAAGATAACGACATTTATGGATTTGATTTTTCAAATTATGAACCTCATTATCTCTCGGAAGATCTCCCACGTTCACCTTATCTCGCCCAACAATCATCCTTTTTTACTTCATCCCCAAGACCTAAACCGAAACCTGCCTCACTAGATATAAATACAGAAATCATGAATCTGGTGGATTCGGCAATCATGGGTCAGCCCGAAAGTGTACAAACCATGAAGAATATTGTGAGTGGTGTAGAGAATTTCGGAGATGATGTCGATGCAGATGGTATTGCTGACTTGTTAGTCGATACACTTCTTAAAACAATGGGTGGTGTGGACTGTTTCGAAGAAGAAGATGATTATAATAATAATACACCAACTGTCATGAAAAACACCAAAGCCGCTTTTATATCAGGTGAAATACTTCCATGGCTTCCTTGGTTAACAGATAGTGTTGGAGATATGTCCCCTAGGTCCCGACTGGTTCGTGGGTTACGAACCATTTTAAGATCATGTACAAGAAACCGAGCCATGTGTTGTTCAGCAGGTTTGATTAGTGTTCTTCTACAATCAGCTGAGAAGATATTTCTTGATGATGTGGGGTCCACAAAGCAATTAAAGTGGAATGGAGCCCCATTATGTGCGTGCCTACAATATCTAGCTGGACATTCGGTCAATGTAGCAGATCTCAAAACATGGTTTCAGCTGGTAAAAAGAACGATTAAGACTCCATGGGCTCCGCGGTTGATGGTTTCTTTAGAAAGAGCATTGAGTGGGAAGGATTCAAAGGGTCCACAATCTTCGTTTGAGTTTGATGGTGAAACCTCGGGTTTACTCGGTCCAGGAGAGGGTCGTTGGCCGTTTCCTAATGGATATGTATTTGCCACATGGATATTTGTCGAGAGATTTTCCGATACATTACATACAGTAGCAGAGGCAGAAGCTAAAGCGGATGAAGTCATGGCGAATATGCCTCGGTTGTTTAGCTTCATATCTTCTGATAACCAAGGTATTGAAGCGTATTTTCATGCTCAGTTTTTGGTTCTCGAAAGTGGACGTGGAAAAGGGAGAAAAGGTCAATCGGTTTATTTTACTCATTCTTTTAAGCCACAATGTTGGTACTTTATTGCTCTTGAGCATACTTCAAATAGTGAAATAAGATTATATATCGATGGAAGATTACAAGAAACTCGTTCTTTTGAGCTTCCAAGAATAACCAAACCGCTTTCATTTTTCTGCATTGGGACTAATCCGCCACCAACAATGGCGGGTTTGCATCAAAATTCAAGACAATGTCCTTTGTTTGGTGAGATGGGACCGATATATATTTTTAAAGAGCCAATTGGATATGAATTGATTGGGAGGTTGGCTTCTCGGGGAGCGGATTCAATTCCCTCATTTGGTAATGCTGCAGGGTTGATGTGGTTAGCGACTAACGCCCATGTGGCTAATATTGAAGAGGAAAGTGCTCGTTTGGATGCAGATATTGCAGGATACCTTCACCTGCTATATCATCCTAGTTTAGTAAATGGCCGTCACTGTCCGGATGCTTCCCCTTCTGGTCCTTCAGGTTTTATACATATGTTTCATTCTTACATACACTAAATGCAGCATATATTGTTCAGTTAAATTTGGTTGTACCTGTTTTGATAGGTTTGAAACCTTACTGCATAACGGTGTCTATTGTGACCTTTTAGGCTTCATATAAGTTGTTTGTTCAACTATCACCGAACTTTCAAATTAGTTTTTCATCTTCTTAAATTAATAGCATCCAATAACTTTCTATTATCTTCAATCTATTAAAAATTGATTTTTAGAGTACCTAAGCTGCGAACCGTCTTAGGGGTTGAAGCCACAATAATCACTCACTAGTACACAAATTTTGTATATATTATAGTTGTCTTATTATTTAGGGTCAAATTCTCTGATTTGGCTAATCACATAAGAAGTTTCAGTACCTTGTTTATTAGTTACTCAGGGGTTAGAAATATATCTTCGCTTAACAGAAAGAAAATAAGCGTTTACTGAAACTAATTCTTAAGATAAATATAAATTCATGTAACCAGCCTTAGATTTATAAAACTGATTCTTAGTCTCGCAATAATGTGTTTGTATAGTTGGGGTTTGCCTTGTGGATTAGCTATTCACACATCATATGGCATGGAATATCTCCTATATCTTTATAGATACCACACGCTACATGTTTTGTGAAGACCACATCATCCATACAAAACTAACTCACAAGATATCTTAGTCCTAATCAAAGGGATAATTTGAAATTTTTGCTTATGGGACACATGGAATGTTACTTTCAAGGACTTGTATTCGTGTCTAAGAATTGTTTATATATGTAATTGCTTACGTTTCAGGATTGATTCAAAGACCAGGTGAGCTTATCGGGCATGTACCTGTAACAACAAGGATGAGGCCCGCGGATGCTTTGTGGGCATTGGCATATGGAGGCCCAATGTCTTTACTTCCATTTGTAGTAAGCAAAGTTGACAATGATACATTGGAACCCCAAAAAGGAAATCTTAAAGCATGCCTGGCTTCCACGTCCCTCGCTGCCCCAATATTTAGGATCATATCACTTGCACTCCAGCACCTTGGAAACAGCACTGAATTATGTCGAACACGTGGGCCCGAGGTTTTATCAAAAATATTAACACACCTTTTAAAGACTTTATCATCACTGGATGCTGCTAAACAGACAGTGGCAGATGAAGAAATTGTTGCAGCCGTTGTGAGTTTATGTCAATCTCAAAAGAACAATGCTACACTGAAAATGCAGCTTTTTAGTACTTTATTACTGGATCTGAAAATTTGGAGCTTATGTAGCTACGGGATTCAGAAGAAGCTTTTATCATCTTTAGCAGATATGGTTTTCACGGAGTCAGCTGTAATGCGTGATGCAAAAGCTATACAGACACTTCTTGATGGCTGCAGAAGATGTTATTGGACTATTCATGAGAAAGATTCAATGAATACATTTTCTATAATGGGTGGGCCCCGCCCAGTTGGGGAAGTGAATGCTTTAGTAGATGAGCTTCTAGTGGTTATCGAACTACTTTTAGTGGCAGCGCCTCCTCCAATGGCAGTGAATGATATTCGGTGTTTGCTTGGATTCTTGGTTGATTGTCCACAACCAAATCAGGTATCATCATACCATAATCAGTTATTTTTCTGTAGTTGCGCGTGGTCAATCTAGATTCTGTATTAGCGAGTATACTGTGTAGTGTGATATAATAACTTAATCACTGAGTGATTTTCAGTAAGACCGTTAGTTTACATTCTAACATATCACATATGCTGACAAGAACAAGTACAAAGGTGTAACAAGTATATATCATTATTGTAAGAAAAAAAGTTACGTGTTTCTAATTCATTTGATTATAATCTGGTTTGTAAAAATTTTAACTCAGGAAACAGATTAATCCTTTGTAAATAATAATACCAGTGTTCATTTATAGGATGAAATTAGGTTTTGATATATTCTAAAAGTTTAAAATCGAAAATAGTAGGAAAGGGGGTGGCAAACGGTGACATCATATATAAGGAATGATTCATTTTTATGTCGATTTTCTGTTGTCACTGATGTCAATTTGATCACTTTTATGCTACAGAATGTTATAATAAATGGGTAGTCCTCTTTTTGGATTCCATTGTTCTCTTGGTCAATTTTTTTTACAAAATTAGCAGGCCCATTTTTAGTTAATTGTTGTTAAATATTTTGTTTGTTTAATGTCATTCACAATACATTCTGAAGCTGTCTTCATCCAGGTTGCGAGGACGCTACACCTGATATATAGGCTGGTGGTTCAACCAAATACTTCAAGAGTCGCGAATTTTGCAGAGGCTTTCATATCATGTGGTGGTATAGAGACACTTCTAGTGCTATTGCAGCGGGAGGCAAAAGCCAGAGATCACGACTCACCTGACAACGATGATGAAGTTCTATCCTTCTCTGGATCTAGAGCTGAAAGTGGTAGCGGATTTATTGAAAGTAGTCATCCTGATGATGCTGCATCCTTGAATGGAAGTGAATTTTCATCTTTTGATCCTCATAGTCGACGTAATAGCGTGATTCCTGGCATAGCTTCTAGTGTTGGAAGCAGAATCTCAGCTTCCGAGAGTCTATTTATGAAAAATCTAGGCGGTATAAGTTTTTCAATTAGCGCTGAAAATGCAAGGAATAATGTGTATAACATCGATAAAAGTGATGGAATTGTTGTGGCGATTATTGGGCTTTTTGGGGCTTTGATTGTTTCAGGGCATTTAAAGTTTGGTTCTCATGCTCCTCCTGATCTTACGGGTAATCTTCCTGGGTTTCTTGAAGGTGCGGGTAATATGTTTGATGACAAGGTTTCACTTTTACATTTTGCTCTGCAAAAGACTCTCCAATCAGCACCAAATAGACTTATGACTGGGAACGTTTACACGGCTTTATTGAGTTCCTCGGTATGTCTTATACCCAATTATTAGACGTGGAAAGATGGGCAGGTGGGGTATAAAGGTCATTACTGGTTAGGGTCAGAATGGGTATATTTTGTATGGCTGGACATGGTCAGGGCCGGGTTGACGCGGAATACTTTTTGCCTAAAGATTCAATTTTACCAAAATAATAGTGTGTTAAGTATGCGTACAAAATAATATATATCAGTCCAACAATTCTCTCTCTCTCTTTTTTTTTTTTTTTTTTTTTTTTTTTTTTTAAATAAAATGATTTGGTATGTTATATGCATAAAAATTATATTTTCAGCCTGTCAGAACATTAGAAATTAAACATAACCTGAATCGACCCATTCAAAAGTAAATGGGTCAAAATTGTCATATGCATAGGGATGTTATAAGCATTAGTTGAGTATCACACACAAGCATGTTGCATATTACAGGGATGACTGGTTTTGTTGGTATTATTACTGTTTTTCTATATTAGAGAATGTTTGCCATGTTATTAATATGATGTAAATTTTCGTTCAGTTAAATTCATCAGCATCAGATGAGGAACTGAACTTCTATGACTCACAACATCGCTTTGAGCATTTAGAACTCTTGTTGGTTCTTTTGCGGTCACTACCATATTCAACAAAGCATTTTCAAACTCGAGCATTACAGGTGATCTTTGATTATCATTGAATATTGTTGTAACTTTGTTACTTGTTTACTAGTTCAGGTTTTTACTGTCTTCCATCAAATTTTGTTATCGTTTGTTATATATATACTTCTTTTGATTTCAGGATCTTCTGATTTTGGCTTGCAGTCATTCACAGAATAGAAGCAGTCTCACTAAGATGGAAGAATGGCCCGAATGGCTCTTGGAAGTTCTTATATCTAATCATGAGGTCATACTCTCTTCTTATAAGCCAAACACCTAATTATCCTTTATGCTCCTTCCCTCCTGAAGTGATATAAGCGCTTTTGAGATATACAAAATATCTGCAACACTTTCCTTTTTGACCAAGTTCCAATCTCAATATTACATATTTTCACTTATTTTTTAAACAACCACTCATATCTTTCCCATTAGTATGCATCACTTAGTTGAACAAGCAAATTACTTTTACAGATGAGTGCGACAAACACTTCAACATCTTCAAGCAATAAAGATCTTGAAGACCTTATACACAGTTTCCTCATTATCATGTTAGAGCATTCAATGCGTGAGAAGGATGGATGGCAGGTTCTATTCCATCTATTTAACATGCAACTCATTGATGACATATTGTTATGTTTTTAAGAAAAGGCTATTGATTTTAAAACCTGTCTTCTATATTTTATCGTCTTTGAAGCATCTGTGGTGCAAATATCAATTATAATCAGTTCATTTATATTGTTTTGGTCATACTTTCCCTTGACAGGATATTGAAGCTACCCTTCATTGTGCAGAATGGCTTTCGATGGTAGGGGGATCTAGCACGGGTGAGCAGCGGGCAAGGTATGCTATGACTTCAAATTGTGAAACCTAACTCATTTTAGAAAACTCAAGTATAATTGCCACCAAATGGTGTGTTTTATATTATTTTCTGTGATTTGGTAGACGTCAGAAATCATTGCCAGTTTTTAAAAGAAGGCTTTTGGGCGAGTTGCTGGACTTCACAGCTAGAGAGCTTCGTATTCAGGTGAGCCATACTATTATATTATATTTCTTCGAGTTTACTCCCCAGTCTTGCACCTCTAAGATCTTTGATTAATGACAATTATATTATCCTTGTATGGCGGTGGGTTCTTTTATTAACACGATAATATTGAGAATGAGGAACAATTTATTTTTCATTAAAAGCACACGTGATAGAATACTTTTTCAACTGTGGGAAAAAAGTCAAATCTGATTTATAACGTAAATATGCTCCTTCGTTCTCAAGTTGATAAGACATCTCAAATGAACCCCGCACTACATGCATGTAAAAAGACATTACGTCATGCATGCATGCGGCAATAAGTTATCATCTTATTTTTCCTTGTTTCTATGCTCTTTTTATTTTTGTTTATGAAGAATTCTTTTTTTGATAAAATTGATAAATTCCAGAAACCTCGTTTTTGTGCAGAAACAAGTCATGGCTGCAGCATCTGCTGGTGTCGGATCATATGGATTACCACCTGAGGTCTCAAAGGCAGAAGTAGAAAATGCTGCCATGCTTTCAGAAGCTTTGGTAGAGAACGCAATTGTGATGTTAATGCTTGTTGAAGATCATTTGCGTTTGCAGAGCAAACTATTTAGCTCAACCCAATTTCAAGCAGGTTCTACTTCTCCTCTTTCAGCTGTCCTACCTGTGATTTCTAGTCCCTCTGCAATCTCAAGGCCGTTGGAAGGATCAAATTTGTCAAAGGACTCCTCAATTCCTCATGACGTATGTGTTTTTATATCCAGTTTTTAGGAAAATATATAAAATTTAATATAGACAAAAAAAGACCCAGCCGATTTTAGCCCCATAGCCAACCTGCCAATTTGTCACCTCTATCATGAGTGTTAGACTTTTGCTGTTATTCTTTTCAGGTTCTTGCTTTAATGGTTGATGATAAGGGGGAAATTTCAGAATCCACAATGGAACGCATTACAGCTGCAGCAGCAGCTGAACCTTACAGTACGGTTTCCTGTGCTTTTGTGTCGTATGGAAGTTGTGTGATAGATGTAGCCGAAGGCTGGAAAAACAGAAGCCGATTATGGTATGGGGTTGGCCAACCTTCGAATGCAGCTGACTTTGGTGGTGGTGGCAGCGGATGGGACTCCTGGAATTCTTGTTTGGAGAAAGACTCAAATGGCAATTGGGTTGAACTTCCATTAATAAAAAAATGTGTGTCCATGCTACAAGCTTTATTGTTAGATGACTCTGGGCTTGGTGATGGGCTTGGTATGGGTGGAATTCCGGGTACAGGAATGGGAGGTATGATGGCACTTCATCACATGTTGGATAGTGATCAACCGTTTTTATGCATGCTTCGTATGACACTTCTTTCGTTGAGGGAAGTTGGTGAAATTGATGGTGAAAATGGTGTAATAATGAAAAATGTCAATGCTGACGATGTGGCGTCTGAAAGATTACATGGAGATGATGGAAGTGCTCCTTCGTCCTTGAGAAGTAGTCCTCGAGGACTAATGAGGCAGCCCACTTCAGCACTATTATGGAGGTATACCTACATTCACATTTTGGTTTGTTCCGATGTGTGTTAGAGACCATAGGAGAGTTTTTGTGGAACTGCTTTTGCTGTTAGAAGTTGTAATAATCAGATAATCAACTGTGTATGTTCTTTAGATATTCTGATCAACAAAGAAATTAATACATATATGACGGAAAAGAACATTTTTTTTAGAAGAATGATATGTACAATAATCTAAGTTAGGAGTAGAAGTCCCTCAAGTTATGTTAAAAGAAGGATAAATATGTTACTTTGTTTACCCTTTAATTATAAGTTTTTTAGCAGCCAGTGTGAACATGAAAATCCAAAATGGATCAGTAGTCGCATAATCAGAAGAAGAGTTTGTTTTACCAAACATTAAAAAAGTAGATTAGTAGGCATAACTAACTTTTTCATCTATGATGAACAGTTTGCTTTCACCAATCTTGAACATGCCAATTGCTGAGTACAAGCGACAGCGGGTGTTGGTTACATCATGCGTTTTATATTCTGAGGTTTAATTTATAAATTTCCTTAAATAATTTTCTTAAACTATCTCCATGTATCATAACTACACGTATTCTTAAGTTTTACAGTAGTTTAATATAAGTCATGCACAGGTATGGCAAGCTGTAAGCCTGGAAAGACTCCCGCTAAGGAAACAGTATCTAGAGGCTATTGTACCACCACTAGTGGCTGTTATAAGGAGGTGGCGGCCTCTTTTGGCCAAAATTTATGAACTTTCTCCTCCAGATGGATTAAATCCTCTTGATGTTGATGACCCCGCCCTAGATCCTGAAGCAACACCTATAGAGGTTTAACTAATATCCTCCTCTATTGTCTTATTCATCAGAATGCATGCGCGGACCTAACTGGAAGCTATAATGTAAAAGCAAAAATATTAAATCCCATTTAAGTATTTCTCATGCACTGATCGTTATTCTTTTTAAATAATAGCTGGACGAAAATCCTAAATTTTCCACTTTCTGAATGCAAGTTTCTATTATTTATTTTTTTGTTATTCCTGCCCGACTCTAGCTATTTCCAGTTAGGTTTGTGTCATATTGATATAGCTATACCATAAAATGTTTGAGCTCTTTAAAAGCATCTAACATGTGCAATTGGTGTGACTAGAGTGCTCTTGCTTTGATCACTCCTGGATGGGCTGCTGCCTTTGCATCTCCGCCGGCTGCAATGTCATTGGCCATGATTGCTGCAGGTGCAGCGGGAAGTGAAGCCGCCCCACCAACACCCACAATAAACGTCCATCTAAAACGTGATTCATCCACATTACTCGAAAGAAAATCAAACAAACTTCATACATTTTCAAGCTTTCAAGAATCCTTACAAGCATCGAAGAAATCATCAGCTGCTTTAAAAGACAAAGCTACTGCACGAGCAGCCGCCTTGGCTGCTGCTCGTGATCTTGAACGAAATAATAAAATCGGTACTGGAAGAGGTTTGAGTGCTGTGGCTATGGCCACATCATCACAGAGGCGAAGTAAACATGATATGGAACGTGTTATGAGATGGAATGTTTCTGAAGCAATGGGAATTGCATGGATTGAATGTTTGCAATCGGTTGATTCAAATTCGGTTTATGGGAAAGATTTTAATGCATTGTCGTATAAATGTGTTGCTCTTCTTGTTGGAAGTTTAGCTTTTGCTAGAAATATGCAACGATCAGAGGTATCTTTTTGTCTCTCCATTTCTCTCCATGTTCCTTTCTTTCGAAAATTTTAAATGAAGGGTTAATTTTTATTTTAAATTTTTTTTAGGTTGATAGGCGTGCTCGAGTTGATTTTATTGCTCGGCATCGTCGATGCACTGGTATACATGCCTGGCGCAAACTTATTCATTACCTGATCGAGACTGACAGTCTTTTTGGGTTATTGAGTAAAAGTCTTTGCAATCCTAAACGAGTATGCTACTGTCCTTGATCATGTTTCTTATTTTTTGTGAAGTTACGAGCATACCATGGATAACCCTACTGGTGGGAAACCGGGAGGGTCAGGTTGATTGGGTAACGGGTACTTTTTTGTATGAGTAAAACAGATCAGGTTGGTTAACCACTTAACCCCAAACACTTTTCTCAAATTTTTCAGTTATAATTCCAAATAGTATTCACTTAAATTATATTATTTCGGTATTTCGGTAATAGTATAATTTTTATTAAACATATGATCTTTCTTTGGAAAAAGGCTTGAATAGTATGATCTACGAAGTTATATGCATTAGAAATACACTTTGGGCCACTTTCACCCATGGGACTAATTTCCTTTTATGCTTCCAATTATAAGAAAATGGTGGAAATTTCCGTTTGTAACCACATCATCATTTTATAAAACTTTTTTATAAACCTAAACTTAAATAGTCCCTAGAGGACTATTAACCCCGAAAATATTGTAGGTACTTAACTGCGTTACGGTAAGAGTACATAAAGTTTTTTGACGATAATTCAAAACAATTTTAAAAGTTCTAATCTAAAAGATGCTACTTTGAATGCACAGGTTTTCTGGAAAATAGACTACATGGAAACTTCAACAAGGATGCATAAATGTTTAAGGCGAGACTTCAAAGGCTCAGATCATTCTGGCAGTTCCGCAGTTAGTGAAGATCCATTGAAGCTAGAACGTGATAAACAGAACTCAGTTTTGGCCCTAGAAGCTCTCTCAACAGCATTAGTAAATGAGGATGATGATCAAGATGCAGCTGTTAACGTGGACTTTAACACAGATGAAATGTGGTTGTATGAGGATATCCAAACAAGGCCATCTACAACTGCAGAACAGCAGTGGCAGGTTCCAATGGATTCCAGTGAACCTCAAGTTACAAATTACCAAGATTTAGCACAGAGTCCATCAGCATCAGGGCCAGGATATATTCCCAGTGAACATTATGAAATTATTATTATCGAGCTTCCAGCATCGATGGTTAGACCCTTAAAAGTTCGAAAAGGAACATTTCAGGTAATCTTTGAGTTTATGATACTTGTAGCTGCAGATGGAATTATGGGTGGGTCATAACAGATTCTAGGTCAAAATGGATAATTGTTTGGTAGGGTTAGAAATGGTCGAGTTGGGTTGTGTTGGCCAAAATCACATACCATTATATTTTTATATTGATAGTTAGTGTCTGAAATATGATAATGCTAGGAGGCTTTACGCATCAAACAAAAAAGGCACCCGGACAACTTTTTTCACATAGACAATATTCTGGAGAATCCCTGTGACGGAAATGTGGATAAGAATTGAGGATCAGTGGTAACAGATTTCTGTACAAGTTTCTTATGGTTTATAAATTAAAAAATCATCCTAGATTCCTATTTGCTTAAAAAAATATGGCCTTCTTATACATGGATATGTGGCTTGTCACAGTTGATAAAGAATACTATAAAAAAGAGGTGGTTTCATTTCGTACCTGCTATTATCAGATTATTTAAAGTACTCCTAAACATATGTGCATTGTTTGTTCCCAGATAACAACAAGGAGAATAAACTTTCTTGTTGATAAATCTGAGAAAAAAGCTGAAGGTAAAGTTGACAAAGACCGGAGCTGGTTGATGGCTTCTCTTCATCAAGTACACAACAGGAGGTCAAATAAATAAATTGATGCTATCAAACTTTTAGATTTTATTTTGTAAATCTTTCGTTTTTGCTTTCCTGATCCTTCATTTCGTACTGTTGTTACAGATATCTCCTACGGAAAAGCGCTCTTGAAATATTTATGCTTGACCGGTCAACTTTCTTCTTTGACTTTGGGGTATGTTTTCATTATTTAACCGCATCGTATATTAATATATCTTATGTTAAACTTAAACTGAAAATTTTGACTTCGCACTTACAAGTGTTTTGTATTGTCAACTTTTTCCAGACTGCTGAGGCGAGAATGAGTGCATTTCGAGCTATTGTTCATGCACGTCCTCCCCGTTTGAACAATATATACTTGGGGACTCAGGTTTTTTTCTTTAGACACTTTTTTGATGGAGTACTTCTAAAATGCGCCCCCTCTGTCCCATGAAAATTGCAACATTTTGACTATGACCCCGTTTAATGTCTAAAAGACGGTTATCATCAGTACTGGTAATGTGAAAACTTGTCAAAATGGAAATATTGCAAATTTTATGGGACATATAGAAATCGAGGGTCTTGTTTACTTTAAGAAAAATTATGTCACAATGCTTTTATCTTTGTCTTAGAGATCTGAACAAATTCTCAAACGGACCCAACTTATGGAACGCTGGTCACGCTGGGAGGTACCAATGAAAATGAAATATTGATTTTGACTTTTTATACATTACTTGAAATTATATAAATTTCTAACTAACCTTCTTGCAGATCAGCAACTTTGAATATTTAATGCAGCTCAACACGCTGGCTGGGCGTAGTTATAATGACATCACCCAGGTGGATATACTTTTATAAAGATTTCTCACTGTGGTATAAATAATGGCTGGTTTAAGCTAATTAATGTCACATTTTTCTGCAGTATCCTATTTTCCCATGGATTCTTTCAGATTACAAGTCTACTCAGTTGGATCTATATAATCCCTCTTCTTATCGGGATCTTTCAAAGGTCCCAATAATATTTGCTTTTTTGCTACTATGCCACCTATGCTGTGGAATCCCACAATCAACCCATGATGATAAGAAGTATTATATTTTCTAACTTTCTATGCAGTCTTAAAGTACTTAACATTCAGTCCATACTATCTTGCAGCCTATTGGAGCATTAAATGATGATCGGTTGAAAAAGTTCCAAGAAAAATACTCCAGCCATAACAATCCCATCGTACCTAAGTATCATTATGATTCACATTATTCAACTGCTGGGACAGTAGGTTTTCCTATACCAAAAACATCATTTTAGTTGGTTTATATTGCATCCTATAGCATGTTTATGACTTTTTGTTGTGCAACTATTAAATTGAGTGGGCTCCTCTATGACAGGTGTTGTATTTTCTCATGCGAGTCGAGCCATTTACTACCCTTTCAATTCGATCACATGGTGGCAAATTTGACCATGCAGACAGTATGTTTTCAGATATTGGTGCTACATGGAATGGAGTTTTAGAGGACATGAACGATCTGAAGGAACTGGTAATTTTACATTGAGATTATCAGGTCGTGTTACATTTACACGCAAATTTTATATCATGTGTTAATAATAAAGCTTTGTCTCAAAGGTCCCTGAGATGTTTTACCTTACGGAGATATTGACGAATGAGAATTCAGTTGATTTTGGTACCACACAACTTGGAGCTAAACTAGGTATCAACTTAAAATATCTCTGCCATTTCATTTCAGGATCCATCTTATTTGTTTATAATATTGTTCCTGTTTTCAGATTCTGTTAGGCTTCCTCCATGGGCTGAAAATCCTGTTGATTTCATTCATAAGCATCGATTGGCTCTCGAGAGTGAACATGTCTCTGCACATTTGCATGAGTGGATTGATCTCATATTTGGGTGAGGTTTGTTTCATTGATTCTATAGGTAGCAAAAAGAGTGGTTCAAAACGGGTAATTTTTATGTGGGGTTAACCTGAAACACTTTTTGTCCAAAAATTGTAAATTTTATAAAAACGATAAGCTTTCAAAATACCATTACAAAAGTTAAATTCTGCCAATAAAATTTAATTTTGTAAATAAATAATTTAGGTGGTAATAAGCATTATATGTACACTTTGGCGATTTTTGTCCCATTCATTTGACATATTTTATGTCTTGCACTTTTTACCACTTAGAAATACAATGTAACCCAAATTGACCCATTCATAATTAAATGGGTCAAAACTGCTACCTCTGATTGATTTTCTTGTATTGCTAGTTTTTGGTTTTACATCTTCACGTATAGGAAAAACTGTAATTTTCTTTTTGATGGTTTTATGATTCATAGGTACAAACAACTAGGGAAAGATGCTATTTTAGCGAACAATGTATTTTTCTATGCCACGTATGATGGGGCTGTTAATATAGAAAAAATTCAGGATCCAGTAAGTCTATGTCTTCATGATATACTACTCCGTGCTCCATAAAAATTGGAAGTTTTCAATTCTTTGGGAAGTTCTTTATCTAAAACTTTCTTATATTCACATTTTCATCATTACAAAGATTTGATGATAATGGTTTGGGTCCACACGATCCCTATTTTGTCATTATCATTTGCGAAAGATATTTGATATAGTCAACATTATTCTCTTTAAACTATGTTCTCGATCAAATGATACAATTTTCACGCAATGCATGGACTCCCCCTCTTTTTTTTTGGGTTGTTGGATGATTCGAATATCTTTTCTCATTCTTTTGTATGAACACTGTTAAAAGGTCCAGCGGCGTGCCGTACAAGATCAAATTGCTTACTTTGGTCAAACCCCATCACTTCTTTTGATAATGCCTCATGCAAGGAGGATGCCACTTTCGGATGTTCTTCATATGAAGGTATCTCTCTTCCCATCCCCACTTAATTTACATGTAGTATGTCATGGAATGTTTTCCACTTGGACCTTTATAAGCTTTCTCTCATGCCTAAATTGAATTTTCTTATTTTGGGTCTATGTGTGTTATGTTTTTCATTTCGTATGTTGAATTTTGCATCTAGAGTAGCTAGGGGAATAGATGTGATCAAAACTTGGATAAACATTTCCATCTCTACATTTGACACATGAAGCTAGCCTAAAATTCTAGTCTAACAAGATTATGTAATGGCAGACCATCTTTCGGAATCCCAAAGAAGTCAAACAATATCATGTTCCATCTCCTAACCGCTGCAATTTACCTGCATCTTGCATTCATGCAACTTCAGATGCTCTCGTCACCGTTGATACTAATGCTCCATCAGCAAACATAGCACTACACAAATGGTATCCAAATACTCCAGATGGACATGGAATGCCTTTCGTGTTTCAACCTGGAAAAAATAATCTTAACCCAAGTAGTGGGGGAGGTTTCATGCGTATGTTCCGAGTCAAAACTGGGTCCAGCTCAAAGGAATGGAAATATCCTCAGGCTCATGCCTATGCAGCTTCAGGGATAAGGAGCTCTTCAATAGTCTCCATCACGTATAACAATGAAGTTATCACAGGTAAGAATTTTGCCATGTTAGTGCTATCCAATAATTTATTAGAGGTGGAAAAATGGGCGGGTCACATGGGTCATAAAAGTTAATAGTATAATGAGTGTCACAATGGGTCGGGTTGGGCCCCATAAAATACTTTTGTTATTCATTTTCTGAGTTCTGAAAATAATTAATGTGTTTAATTATGTTACAAACAATAGTACTACAAAAATAATTAGCTTTTTGTAATAAGAGATTTTTCTGGTTTTATGCATTGACCCTATTATAAATTTGTGACTATGACACTAACTTTGATCTTTGAGCCTTGTATTAGGTGGACACGTTGACAACAGTATCAGATTAGTATCACCCGATGGAGCAAAAACATTAGAAATAGCAAAAGGGCATTGCGCACCTGTGACTTGCTTGTCTTTATCACCCGATAGCAAGTACCTCGTTAGTGGGTCCCGAGACACGACGGTTTTAGTTTGGAGAATACACCGGTCACCAAGATTCCGGTCAGGCACCATGTCAGAATCACCTACTGGCACAGTAACACCAACTTCAGTTAGTGCAACAACTGCAGCAAGTTGTTTTGTAGATAAAACCAGAAGAAGGCGTATTGAAGGTCCAGTTCAGGTTATTCGTGGCCATCTTGGGGAAATTATCGATTGTTGCGTGAATTCAGATCTTGGAGCCATTGCCTCTTGCTCTTATTTTTCAGATGTATTGATCCATTCGGTGAGTCGGGGTCGATTGCTTAAAAGGCTTTCTGGTGTAAAGGCCGATATGGTTCAGCTTTCAAAAAATGGGGTTATTGTCACGTGGAATGATTCAGTGCACATTCTTTCAAGTTACACTATTAACGGGATCCTGATTGCTCGTGTGCATCTTCCTCTATCTTGTTACATCAGCTGCATGGAGATTTCTTTTGATGGGCGGAGTATTTTGATTGGGTTAAACTCGCGCTCAAATAATGATTGTGATATCGAATTAAGTGAAGGTGGCGAAATTGAGAGATTGGATGTTCCTTCTCCTTCGGTTTGTCTCATCGATCTGTATACTCTTAAGGTATGAAGTAGAGAGTAAACCATTGATGCTTCCTCTTAGAGGTGGAAAAATGGGTGGGTCGGGTCACGGGTCAAAGTGGATTTTGGTTAAAAAGGGTTGTTTTAATGGGTTGGGTTGAACCGTAAACACTTTCTTATTACTTTTAAAATCTTTTACAATTAATAATGTTGAAACTTATTTAACAAGACATATGGTAAATGGATTTAAAAAATGGAAATCCTTTACTACATAGCTTTGATTTTTTTAAAAAGGCGATTCTGAAGATTATATGCAATAAAAATACACTCTGGGCAATGTTTGACCACCATTTGGTGTGCTTACTTTTTAGCTATATTATATATTTACGTTATTGATCAACCCATCAATATATAGGTGGGTCAGAGTTTTCTATCTATACTTGCTTTATTTCATATATAAAGTATTTTGAAACTTATTTACCCAGACATATGGTAATGGATTTTAAAAAAGGAGATCCTTTACTACATAGCAAAATGTAGTGCCTTATCACATCTAAACGGTTGCAGCATGTGGTTAGTAATACTGGTAACATGGCCCCTCAAATGAAAACATAACATATAATCTCTTATTCGTTGTTTTTTTTAGTAAGATGACTAAAACAAATTTTTTTATAACATACATTAAATTTTACTGCAAATGTTTTTAACCATATAATACAATTAGACATATTGGTGTTCAAAACCTACCCTTACAATTCTGAATTTCACTAGGAATAATCTTGACCTCGAAAGCCAGAATTTAAAAACCTACACTTTGACAGGTATTTCACGTAATGAGACTTCAAGAGGGGCAAGATATAACGGCATTGACGATGAACAAGGACAATACTAATCTCTTGGTGTCAACATCTGACAAACAATTAATAGTCTTCACAGATCCTAATGTAAGTTCACCGTCATTTCCTTTCTCTTGATTCTAATTTCGAGCAAGAAACTTAATGCATTTAAAATAAAGACAGTGGCCAGTCTAAGTCATGACTGATACATCAGTCTTTCAGGTGAAATTCACGACTGTGGTTCGGCGAGCAGGAAGCAATATTATAGGTTTGCCGAGGGCCAGGCGTCGATCAAGAAGGAGCTTGGCAAGTGTTTCAAGTGATGAAGAATAGCAATCTTTCAATTCCTAGAGTATTTATTACGACTTCGTCCAAGTCATAGGTATGTTGCATCACAAAATTTAGTTTCAAGATTTAATATTCAGAGGGTGTTTGGAATTGCTTATTGCTTATTGAAATAAGATGTTTGCAATAACCAACTCAAAACTGCTTTTTTCAACTCATAAATAATCAGATAAACAGTTTTGTTAATCAAGCTCAAGCATCCTGAAAACTGTTTATTGGTTGTGTCAAAATTTCATGGGCAAATTTAAGAAGCAATACCAAAAATCCCGATAATGATCTTATGTCCCCCACTTTGTAAAATTTTAATCAATGCTTTGTTAAGTATAGCCGCTTAAAAAATTACTCCTAAAATTGTCAATAAGCTTCTTTGTGTTGTTAAAGTTGACCCCTTTTTTTTGTCTGGCACACAACTGCATATGCGCCTTCAGTTTGAATCACCCTAAGAACCTATCCCTGCAATCAAACATTCCCATAAACAATAATGTCGCATCTTCCATTAAATGAAACTGATTATTCAGTTCGAATGACATGAGTGAAAGTTTAATAGGTGAATGTTGACCTTTAATTATCTGTTGCTATTGCTTGTAGGCCGAGCCTAATGATGGTAGGGTCAGATGCTAATTTCATGACCATCTAGGGAATGTCAACTTTTCACCCGTTGACCATAAGGTCAAGCTCGATCTTTTCATAAGTTAACACACTTGGATTCAACTACCGGCTGTTGTCATCGTGTAACATACTTTTCTCGGCTTCGTATATATCAGTTGCAGATTATTGCGTCCACACTAGCTAGAGGGCTGTTATGCAAATTTTGACTATGATAATGTAAATCGATGCCACCATTTAAAGTGGCCCTCGAGCTTGTACATTTTTACTCTGATACCTTATGATGTAGTACTAAACGCTGTACGGAGCAAATGAAAAATCAACACTGTCTTCGTGTGCTTGGTTTTTAAGCACATTTTTTTTTTAAGGAAGTAGGGGAAATAGACATAAATTGTTTTGTGTTATTTTAAAAAGAGGTGATTTGCACACTTTTTAAATTGATTGACACACTCTAATTTAGAATGTATTGACATTTAGACCCTCACATCACTTGTACACATTTTCATCCTGTAAGGATATAAATGCCAAACTCTAAATTACAGTGTGTCTATCAATTAGGAGAGTGTACAAATCACCTCCATATTTTAAAGCCCTTATGCTAAATATGGGCGATATAATTATTTTATGGTCACCATCAACTTTCGGTTTTTGTGATTGTGCTAGACACCAATGGAAATACAAGTTAAGCTCGGATACATGACACACTCGTATGAGCTATCTCTTTGTTTTGCTTAGTTTTCTAGTGATTAGAAACTAATTGCATCTTTTAAATTCCCAATAGAGATTCCGTGCAACCTACTTTTAAAAGGGTCAAAATAGTCAGAACTGCAATCTTGGTATTCAAAGGATGTTTAGGATTGCTTTTTCTTTTTATTATTAGTTATAATACCCGTGTACGCACGGGGTTTTTTCATAAAAGTTTAATTATATACTTTTATCGATTAAAAGCAAAATACTTAACATCTCTTAAGTAGTGGTTTTTTCATAAGAGTTTAATTATGTATTATTATCGATTAGAAAGCAAAAACTTAACATCTCTTAAGTAGGTTTACTTGGTTGATTAAAAATAAGATCAAAGACATATTTCCTCACTATCAACTCGTTTTTTTTTTCATAAAAGTGTAATTATATATTATTATCGATTAGAAAGCAAAAAACTTAACATCTCTTAAGTAGGTTTACTTGGTTGATTAAAAATACGATCAAAAGAATATACATAACTATTAAAAATCTATTCCAACATGAGTTATATTCATAACCTTAAAGACATATTTCCTCACTATCAACTCAAGCTTGTCCCAACTGCTAATCTTGAACTCAAGAACTTATCGAGATTTAACAATGTTTATAAAAAAGACTAACATTTTTTGTGTTGTAATAATGCTTATTTATATGTAATACAAATATATTATAGGTGTTGTTTTCAAGTCTTTTTACCATTGTTTACTCACTCGTAGTTTCTGTTGCTCGAACAATGTAAGCCAAAAAAAGTTCCGTCCAAATATTAGGAACTCCGGGATGGCAACAATGTGTAATATTGGAAGAACGATGTGGGTTCTTTATTTTTTCATCAGTTAAGGGACGCCATAGTCTTCAATGGATTGTAGGATGTGCATTTTTTCTGGCTTGTGTGTGTTGTATTATATTGATGAACCGAACATTCGTCCCTTTGGCTTTCAATTTTTCCAACGACAGATTCTTAGCATTTTTGGTTCCATTCCGATTTCCCAAAATTCTTCATCCAGCACCGACTCGCTCACGTTCCTTGGCTCTTGCCTCCCTAATCTGCAACCCTGCAAAATGAAGAGAACAATTAAAGAAATTATAATAGAGAATGAGTAAAACTAAAGAAAAAATGTTTACTCCTATAAAAAGCAGATTCATTATTTTGTCGATTAGTTAGTGTACCATTAGGAGCATGAAGATTGTGTGCAAAGTCAGAGCTTCTAAGGGACGGTGTTGGCCCCTTTAAAGCTTGAGTAACAGTGTTGAAGTGATATTCCACATTCATGTTCAGTAATACAGCAATGGCAAGACAATGTAGGACTTGATCAGACCAAAATATTTTCTTTTCTCTATTCTCACTTCTCTATTTCAGTTAAGTTACGTCCTCGGTGGTGTAAAAAAAGGACGGTCAGTGTCTTCCACCTCTATATTCCTATTCCTCACACCCTAACAGTTCATTTTATTCTTATTTTGTCGACATATCATAAAATTGTTTGACTCTCCTATATAAATTACTATTTGTTATTTGATAGCTGTAGACAAACCACTCACAAAACTGATACTCGGTAATATACCTCTTTATTCCTATGTATTACACACAGAGACCTAGATGTTTAAGTTTGTACCTGAACTCGTAAGTGCAAGAGAAAACGGCTATAAAAGAATTACTCAACCACCCCAAAGTCAGACTCTTGTAATAGAAATTTACATTTTTTCCAAAAGCATATTGGATATATACCGACACTAAAGATGGCTCACTTCAACAAAACCTATATTAGCCTATGCATTACGTACCAAAAACCCTTTTTTATGGCGTCGTTCACACAAATTACTTTTCTCTATTAACTACTATTGAAGTACTTGCAGTAATGCTTACAATGCCCATCCGCGCGCAAGGTTTAGACATAAATTTATTATGCGTTTGTAATGTCATATATAGCTACCTCTTGCCTCAAAGCCTACCTAAGTACTCATAATTGATACTTCTATTAGGCACAATTGTCTAAATAAGTTTACCCAAACACATCTAATAAACTCCATATACTAAATCATTGTACAACAAAAGTAAATAGCGTAAAGCTACCTAGTGAACAGTCTGAGTTTGCGGAGGTCCATAAGCTAAGTTTACCCCATATTGTGATTGCCCATGCTTGTAGTTGCAGAGATTAAATATGGTTGAATAGGTGGTGAAACAGAATTGTTGTTTCATGATATGCATGCGTCCTTCATGTGTTCCAAGAGATGGAAAATCGTTGCTCAAAACACATCTTATCTTAAACTATTGAAAGAACCACCATTGTCGTGACTAATTGTTTTGGCAATACTTAAATCACTTTCTAACTTTCTTGGCCATGACTCGCCATGCTTTATAGAAAAAACTCAAATATGACCGCCAGGAACCCGTCTTTCACAAACTTGCTTGGTAAAATGTCACCTAACTGACTAAAGAAACATACAACCAAAGATTCAATCATCAGAAGTATACAATCATTATAATTATACGATTTACCAAATTATAACCATCAAAACAAAGATAATAATAGACATAGCATTTAAAACTAATCACGGCGAACTTATCATTCAAGTACTACAATATTTAAAGATTGATAAAGCTTAAATTCATAAACATAGATCAAAATTATCTTACTTTGAATTCACTGTAACACATAACTTTATCAACTTTTTTAAAATAGGCTTAGGTTACCAACATCTTTTTCACTTTGCAGCCATTGAAAACCTTAAACATCACCTACATCATTACCTTTTTCATCCATATTCAAAGCCATTAATACAAACAAACTTGAATTACCTTCTCAATTTTAATAGTGGCCAATTGATATATTGCAATTTTGCACAAACAATACGATTAACCCAATAAACAATTTATGAATCCTAATTGAATGAATGAAATTTTATTCAGCAGCCATAGTTAAAACCCTTGGACTAAACTTAATTATGTATTGTTTGTAAAAATATTTGTGTCATGATGGTTATAGAAACATGATAATAATCAACTGATAAATTGATATTGTTTTGATGAGATTAGGGTTTAATGATTTAAATTTTATTTTTTCTTTACACGTATTAGATTAAGAATCTAACATAAACCTTTTGACTTTACACATAAATAACAATTTAACACAAACACATGATTAACTAACCTTACAAAGATCATTAATCCAACCAAAATAACAGAAAATTTATGTATGATACCTATTTCAAAATTATATATTGTGTTAGTTGTCCATGAACATACCTTTTCATTAACGACTCCTAATTAGAGGCCAATTGTTTTCGTTTGATCGAATTGTGATGGGTTTTAAAGCTGCAGTTAGTTAATTTTCTGGAATGGTTAGGTTTTGTCTATGTGCCAGAATGAAGAGGAATGTATGTCAATGTGCATCGTTTCCTTTTTAGAATTTACGATTGGTGGTGGTCGGGTTTTTTGGTCGCAATATATTTTTTCGGGTTTTCTGGTGCACACGATTCGATTGGGTGAGGTCGGGTCTTCTAAGGGGTAGAAGGTAGGATTTGTGGTGTTCACATTCAGATCCTTTAAGTTTATAATGTCTACTCCGCTTTTTAGAAGTTTATTTGTTTTACATTTTAGACACATGTGTTTTGTGGTGTATTTTTCTTTCTGCACGAAAATTTTCAATTTTGACCAAATTCAATTCATTTTTGACTTTTTATCAACCAATGATTTTGCTTACATGTCAATTGTGATATAAGTACAACTAATATTTATGCAAAAGTTTTTTATTATGTATTAATATCTATTAATATTTTGTGAAAATTCTATGGATGAAAGATTTAACTTTTTTTAACTAACATATATGTTGAGGTTGAGGTCGAGATTGTTGTTTAACTTCAACTTTTGATATCATGTTGTACAAAATGTGTGAATTTAGTAGCATATAATGAGCGTTGATGAAGTTATAATATACTTCGTAAAGATTTCTAAAATGTTTTTTCAGATATCCGTATATAAACTTTAATTAAGAATTACATGGGTTGTTGTTATAAGTACGATCACGTATATTTATTTTCATGTCACAGCACCCGTGCATACCATTTGATACTTATATTCTTATTAGTAAAAATTTAGCCGAATATTCAAACATGTGTACGCAGCTAATTGACATACATTCCAAAATGTTCTAAAAAGGAAACGATGCAACTTTAAACATGTGTACGCAGCTAATTGACATACATTCCAAAATGTGCCAAATATTATCCTTAAAATATTTAGCATGTACTAAAATTAATTCATATATTTACAACATTTTGTAGTTTTACCGGATGAAAGTTTAAAACTAATATTAGCAATCATGTAATTTTAGACAAAGTTTAATATATAATGTTTAGGGAGTATAAAGTGTAAGGGGTTATTTGTTTACAGAGACGGAGCTTGGACGTATTTTTTTGGGGGGGGGGGACCGAAAACATTCGAACACAAAAACGGTTTTTAATATATAGAGCATCTAGTGTTTGTGTCGCGAAGTCGATTTTTGCATACTTTCATTGCTGATTCAAGTGTTTGTGTTTTGAACTTTCTCATAATATCCTACTATACAAAAGGTGTAACCGATATATATTTAGGAGCACACTTAGTATTGAAATTTCTATTGCATCATTTTTTTTAAAGGATTAAATAAACTAGGGCTATCGATAAACAAGTTAAATCGCAACGGTGGAGATCCCAAAATACTAACTATATAACATGGAAAAAGAAAAAAAGAATTACAGTATAAAGAATAAATGAAAAAGAAGAGTCAAAAGATACGTTGGTGGATTAACCTAAGCAAAAGAATTTGCAAAATATAAGCTATTTGTGCAACCTTAGTCTTCAGATTTAATGGTTTAGCTATTCACATAAGGCTTTTGAAGTTTTATTCTCAAAAATTAGGAGGGGCAAAAGTTAAAATCACTCATACATATGATACACTTTTACATAAATAATACAAAACTTACAATTACAACCCAAACTTTTGGGGGGGGGGGGGGGCATGACCCCTTCCTGCCCTATGAATCCTCAGTCTATGTTTGTTTATTTTGTAAAATTATTGAAAAACATGGAAATTTATAAATTTAGACTTACTTTTATATAATTTATTTATCATTTAACTACTAAAGTTTTATTAGTTACCTCCTCCTTTTTTAAGTTTTTGTTTTCACAAATTGGACACCTATATTTTTATGTGTTTTTTTCTCAACTAAATTTCTCCACCAAATATATTAAAGTTTGACCAAAATCAATTCAATTTTGACTTTTTATTGACCAATCACATCGCTCGATTTCGCTTATGTGGCAAAATCGAGCTCTCCTATTGCTCCAATTTTTATTTCAATGAGAAGGGTTTTACAAAAACACTCCGAAATGATGTAATTCTTTTATTATATAAAAGATTATTTTTTTTTTTACTTATGCTTGTTTATAAAATAAACTATATATCGCTAGAAAATAGTCACTTCAGAAATGGAGTTTGGATTTGCTCATCTCTACTACACATAAAGAGAAAACAATTTCTTATTTTTATTTTTTTAAATTAAGAGTAACTTACATAGATAGTCCTTGTGGTTTGACCAAAATTGCATATACCGTACCCGATAGTTTCAAGTTGCATTCATCATCATTAACTTTGCAATAAATAACACCAACGGTCCTTCGTCTTAACTTAAGCTCCTATTTTTTTTTATTATCAATTTCACATAATAAATATATCAAAAATAAATTTATATAATCCCACCTAACAATTACATTCCACTCTCTCTTTCTCTCTCACTTTCATAACCTGCAACAAATCACCAACATATTCTTTTTGTTACTCCTCTTCATTTTCTATTTCTCCCATTAATTATGAGAAAAACACCAACCAAGCAACACATAGTTAATTGAACATAAACCCAATTATAAAACAAAAATCCTATGACGAATCCTCCACAACAACAAATTGTGATATGCACGAACGAAAACATCCATTTGTTACACAGATCTCATAAGGGTAATTGATTGACAATCACAAAATTGTTTACCGTCTCATAACTTACTCGTTCTTTATTATTAGTTTAAATAAAACACTGCGTAGCAACATTATATTATGCAGGGTTTTGCTAATACGTGCTGCTTTTGTTTAGCTCTTTATACGTAAGGTTTAAGTTAATTAATATTGTATTAAATTTCTATTTAATCACGGTGATTTTAAAGTTTAATTCATGTTCATTAAATGTAATTCTTGATTTAAAAGGAAATCGTGTGTCATTAATTGTGCTTTATGGTGCCCAGTAGGCACATATTAGCAAAGGGCATGCTAAACATACATATTACTAGCTTAAAAACTCGTGGATTCACGGGGTTTTAAAAGAAATATGAAAATGAGATAATAAGAAGAAAAAAACGAACGTAAACATGTTCCATTACTGTATGAAAGAAACAATGAGATAATACGTGAATTATTAGATAATCAATTAAGTTTGTAATAATTAAAATAATAAACGTCCATACGTGGTCGTCTCCAAATTTGACGATCTTAAATAGCAAATGACGTATGTGAGTGATGCGTGGTTCGGGGTCGAAAGACTTCCTTTTCCGCGAGCAAGCTTTACAACCCACTAGGCAGTGTACCTAATCATTGCAGTGTAGTATGGTCAAGCCCAGGGGGTTGATCGTTCTCTAGGGGAATAGAGATGCTAGTAGAGATGTATGGCGAAAAGGTGAGGTGAGGATGACTCTTTTTAGTCTTTTTATATTTTTTTAACAGGTAAAATCTCGGAGTTTGAAGAGTGGAGGTTTGGTAATCTACCAATTAAACTACTTAACAAATTAAATTAAAACTAATTAAACTAACTAAAAGTAAAAACTATGGATTGTATGAGTTTGTTTCTTATGATAATTAAAAACGTGTTCACTTAGATTTTCTTACTCCCTAATTATCTTTTATTGGTCGGTTGAATTGTCACATCCTTATCCTAATTGATGCGTTGTATTCCGTGTTAGTCATAGGGTGGTGCCTAATTCCTCAGTTCTATGAATCGTAACTCTCCTCTAGAACACCCAGGATCGCCAAGTATCCCCCGAATATCCTATTATCCTTAAGCTACAACTCACGCAATAAACACAACGAGAGCCTAAAGTGCACTCTAAGGCTTTATGTTATTTAGGACGTTCAAACTCGCAACAATTAAAGAAGAAGCCAATTTTCCTTACTCTAGCGTCTACCAATTAGAACAAGAGACAACCTAACAATAATCAATAACTAGCTTTCATTGGATCTAAGCAAACACTAATTAATTTAGTTACGCATGATAGATAAGCAAGAACACAAACAAATAATCAAACATAGGTGAAACATGGTGATAGTTGAATAAACAAACTTATCTTTAAGTGTAAAAGAGGGTTTGGAACCCTAAAATACTGTCCAAGTCAAACCTTAAACGAACTAGGGTTTGCTCTCCAAATTAATGCACACATAAAGCAGAAAGTTCGAAGTCTATATATAGAATTTACATTCGCGACGGCGTCGCCTTTTGATGGTGACGCCGTCTGATCGTCGTCATTAGAGTTTCGTCTTTGCCAAGTCATCAGTGGGACGGCGTCGGGTAGGAAGTAGTGACGCCGTCTGAGTTGCTCTTGGACGTCGTCTTGGTCGTTTGGTGTAGAATGAAAGAGTGACAGCCTTCTGAAATAAGACGTGACGCCGTCACTTGTTAAAACCAAAATAAGTTATGAGCCATCGCTTGAGAGTTTTTGGAACACCCTGTATGCGACGGCGTCTCCCTTGGAGTTAGGACGCCAATTTGCAGCGAAACATGCACAATAGTGGCATAATTTGCAAAAATATCTTTTCAATAGCATAACTTATGAATTTGGTATTACTTAGGGACATTTTTGCAGTTTACTCTGAAAATAAATTATATTTGGTTGTTAACACGTTAAAGAACCTTTAAGCGAACGATATAGAGGAAACATACATAACTCTTTTAACCGGTAATTAACATATAGATACATGAGAATTCACTTATCCGTCATCTTTACAAACACTTTATTCTAGTTAAGAAACATCATCACAAATAATCAATAACAAGCTTGACTTTGTAAAAATGTCTCTCCATGGCTGTTTTTCAAGGATATCGAAAGGAAATGTGAACTAAGGGCTGTTTTTCAAATTTAAATTAATTCAAGGGGAAATTATGCCTACAATACAATGTATGAAATTGCCCATATTTCCTTTGTTAAAATTATAAAAAATTAAAGTTCATACTCTGCAGTAAACCCTTGATATATGTTTTCCCCTATTCCTCCATTTTTTTATTGGTACTGGTTGGGATGACACATAAAATATTATTTGCATATATTTTTCATCAATAATTAACATGTACTCATAATATCTGGATATAAGAATTTACTACAGTAATCTATCTACTTAATAAAATACGGAGGGTGTCTGTGGTGTCCCATAATTGTATTAGTTATTAGCTAGTTTATACCGCAAGGACTAATACTGTAAAGTAGAGAAAGCTAGCTTGTATTTGGTCTATAAATACCTTCAATGTCTCTCCATGGAAGGTGTGCATGAGTTTCTGTGTAACTTTATTCTTTAATAAATACTATAGGGATGTTCACGAGGCGGTTCAACTCGGTTCAGTTAGAGATTTTAACTATCCATCGCGGGCCAGGTAGTTCATTTTAATATCCGAAACTGAACCGTACAAGGCGGTTAACCGGATATGCGGGTACCCAAAATGAGTGGTTATATGCGGTTCAGGTCACAGTTAACCATTCTAAAAAATTAATCAAATCTAATCAGACAAAAAATAATGTAAATTAGAACGTAATATGTCATTGTCGTAAAATTAAGTAACATTGAAGAGATTAGAGTCATAGTAAAGTTGTTCCATCGCAATAAAAACATTCAAATTATCATATGTAACAAAATAACTAATACTATTTATTTGATGTTAATAGGTTACGATCATTTTAATCATATGTAAAGCATGGACGTTAGTAAATGATCACATTAGGCATGTAAAATGCGTTATACGATAAAAGTAGTGCAATAATATAGCTAATACTTGTAAATTCTTATGAATGATTTGTTGAAACCTATATTTATATTATACACGGTTCGGTTCGGGTAACCGAGGATAACTGAAAGTAAAAACCGAAACCGAACCGTGATAAGCGGGTTTTTCCGGTTTCGGGTTTTCTCGATTTCGGTTTCTTTGGTTATCGGTTGTTTGCGGTTTCGGATTGAGTGGATCGGCTCGGTTCATCGGTTTATGGTGCATAAAATAAAGGGGGTAAAAAAAGCTTAAGTGTCCTTGTTAAATCATTTTTCAGGAACTATTTGTGTCTTGTCTCTTACTTTGCATAGCCGAAGCAAACATCTATAAACAGGGTATACAATTGTAATTACAAAAAATCAGTACACATGCAATTGTAAGTCAAATTCATTTCCAGATCAAGGATGTAATCTTTACTGTGTTAGAGGTGCCAGTCCTGACAATCTAAAAATTATTTGAAATCAATTTATTTAAAACGGTCAAAGCAATCATCTTTTGTCACCTGAACCCCGGGACTTGACCCCGCCATTTTGCACAAACTGGAATTCTGTTTTAGAAATATCTCCCACAAATTGACATATTAATTAATAACGCAAACTATATTATCAATGAATAGATTCCCTACCTTAGTTGCAGAAAATGAGTCTTGAGTACCAAACAAAATCTGATGCAATCAAATTGAAATCATATTTTTAACTAAAAGAAACTTGAATCACTAAAAGAAGAGAATCTAAATGGGTCTAAGCTCAATCCCATGTATGATAAGCCCACTAAGATCCTTCTTAACTGGATGCTTTAACTTAATATGCATTGAAGTTGTTATAGGAATACTCCAGCTTTGAAAATCCCATATTTTTACTTCCATCCAACCATCACTCCTTTGTCTTGGAAGAACACTTATTTCGTGTCTGTTTAGCGGGTTGTAATTGTTCTCATCAAACTTTTTTCCTATAACTGGGGTGTTTGGAGGGGTTACTAAATAGATGTATATATGACTATAATAGTATTGACCCCTTTTATTGCTCACTTCGAGAGGAAACTCAAATTTGGATTGGTCTGATGGTAATTTGTAGACAAAGTAACTTGAATATGTTGTATCAGCTGATAGCACTTCGGGTTTTATTTCATTCACAATTTCAAATTTGTCGCCAGCAGTTATTACAAGAACTTCTCCAAATCTGCAGATACAAGAAACTCATATAATATGTAATTGATTCAGAAAGTTTTTAAGGCATCCAAGTAGTAAAAGCCAACTACTTTGTTAAGTTGTTTAATGTTTATTATTTAAAGGGTGGACTTGCGATATTTTCTATGAAATGAAATGCTCTTTAAGGGCTTTCTCATTCACTATGGGTAAACTGAATGACATGCCAACATCAAACAGTGATAACATTTTAATTGACCGGAATTGGTCAATGGAAAATTTCCATGCCATCCCACACCAAAGAAAAGTAAGCAATGCTTTGGCATATCGTCGGGGTAACAAATCCAATGTTTAGGGCTCTCTTTTTTAAGAATTTTAAAAATTGATTGCTTATGTATTCATGCTTCCTAGAACAGTTATAAAAGAGATTTATATGGAGTAAAGCTATAATAATCCAGCATTCATGGAATATTGCAGTATAATAAAGTGTCTTTCTTAAGTATTACCCGTTTTGACCCATTTGTGCAATATAATGGAGTCGCACAATGGAGTTAAAAGGCAGAAGAATATTGCAATGTAATAAAGTGTCTTTCTTAACTGTTACCCGTTTTGACCCATTTATGGAATATAATGGTGTCACAAATGGAGTTAACAGGCAGAAGCATTTAGGATGTTAAACAAGAAAATTTGGACAGTTTGGAATGAAAGAACTTATTTGAGGTGAGTGAAGTCTCATATTGTCCATAAATTAGGAATGGGCAATCCAATTCAATGTGGCTTGTATGCGGCTATAATCAAAGATGGAAGATGAAAGTGGCCTCTTGAGTGGCATACAATATATCCTCAAGTTACAAGCATCTCAGAGCCTATACTAATCCTTTGTGAAAAGATGTAGTGGTATGGAAAAACTCAAAAGGTAAAGAAGTCTTATTTGGTGATAAACATATACGGTAAGCTATTAGAACTTAGACTCCAAAAGTGCTATGAATGGGGATATGTGCAGTAACAGTATACCCATTATATTAATGACTGTGAACCACATTCTCATCTCTTTGCACAGAATATACAGGTCAAGTTGCAAATAGTGACTGGTCTGAATAGGTTGGCTAATGATTGGCAAGAAATTATTCAAGATTTTGCACCTTGATGATCATGTGAAAACGCCATATGGAGTAACCTTAGAAGACTCGTACTTGCTGCTGATGTATACTTCATATGGAAGGAAAGAGATTACAATATTTAAGAGATGAAGAAAAAGCTACTGAGATTTTAAGTGAAGCCAACTGAGGCGGCCCTCCATGTCTCAAAGGTGTGGAATATGGGACTGAATATACAGAACTAATAGAGGAAACAAGGATCAATAGAGCAGTCTTATTTGAAGCCAATGAGAATTTTTATCATTACAGTGTAGTGATGGTTTGAATCGTGAAGATGGATGTATAGAATAGATTTCTACCTGTATAGATTTCATTATTAGTCTAATCATATATGATTTACCATGGGAGTTATCCTTGTCGCTCACTTAAGGTAATAAGCACTACCAAACTAGAATTTAAATATTTCTACCAGAGTTTATAATATATTTAATTTCTTCATAAAATTGTCTGTATTTGTTAGTAGTTGCAAAATGGTGCACACATATGAAAAACATATAAAGTATTACAGTTAGAAATGATAGAGAAAGAACCTTGATCCGTGGGAATACTCGCAAGTTGAGTTTTTATCATCTATAAACCAAGTCGCTCTTGCAGATAGCATTGGACATTTCTTCCCATGTTTATCAATAGTGAACCACTATCAATCCATATAGATATGTAAGTGTAGGAATATTACATTTAAAATAGGATCGAAATAATGATAGTAGTCTTGTAATTCCTATAATATATACCTCTTGACCATTGTTGATCAGGAACCCTCTTCTGAGAATTGAGTAGAGTTCCTTCTTCGTTGTCCAATATAGACTATCTTCTGACAAACTGAGTATTTCTTCATAATCATTCGGAAACTTTTGTTCCCAATAAGTGTCCGATTCTAAATCTGAAATTGTTTGGTTATTCTCCACCTTGTCATCCTTTGATACTTGATCTTCCACCTATTATTACAAAGTAATTGGTTTACCAGTTTTAGTTTTTGCTATAAAAATTTTGATTTATAACTTCTATAAGTTTTGTATCGATCTCCTTTGACTATTCATCAATTTTAAGGAAATCTAAATTTCCATTCATAGTTCATTTTTCAACCCGTACGTCCGACTCAGAACAAAAAATGGCCCATTTTGTCCCGAGCCAATTTCGACCTATTGCCATACCCAACCTTTTCCCACTGTTAATTCAAACGATTATAGTAGTTGTTTACCTATTTCTTAAGAATAATAAAATGATAATAAATAAATGACTAAGATGATTAAACTAGTATTTGTCATCTTACTATTTTCAGAGGCTGAAATTGGATGCCTTCTGCTCTTAAATTGGTTCCATGGTCGTCAAAATCAATTTCAAGATCAACAATACTCCCATCACTAGTGAATTGATACAATTCAACCATAAGCATATAATCATCTCTTGGATTTGCAAGGTACACAGTGGAAGTTGTTGGCTCCCCACCTAATCTGTATTTGAGGTCTACATATGCTTGATCACCAAATGAAGAAGCGTCAACGACAAGGTTAACGGTGTATGTGATTGATGGAGACAAAAATTGGGTCTTGACATGTGTTTTAAATCCCTTATTATTTGTTTGATAAAGGCCCGCTGGAAATCTGCATGAACAAGAAACAAAGAATGATAGTTAATTTATATATACTATGAAACAATAGGGATGAGTCAGAAGAGATGAACATCAAGTCACCTTGACCAACAATTGGACTCGTATCGAGAAGTGAAATCTTCATTTGGAATCAAGCAATCCGTCATGGATATCAATTCACAATGTTCTTCTTTCTTGTTTAGTGAAAACCACTACATAATTAGTAAGTTGGGAATTAGTTCTGCTTAGATTATCCTTATAGATAGGCGTAGCCAATTAACTACCTTTTTGTAATCTTTCAAGTGGATTCCTTTGGAGAGAATTTGTTTAAGTTCATCAAGGGATGTGTAAAACAGAGATTGTGAGGCAACCTCGACCATGTCTTGGTACTCTTCATATACTTGAGGTTCCAACTATATATGACATATCCAAGCAAGTGAGCCATACATTCGGGTTAAGTGTCATTTTTTTATAAATAACATAACCATTGATAATAAACTGCTTACTTTTTCTTCAGATGGTTGAAACTCGATGCCTGCTACTAGTAAACTAATCCAACGGGATTCAAACACAAATTGAAGATCTACAGTTTTGTGCTGGCTTGTAAACTGATATAATGGAATAGCGAACCATCCATCTTCTCTCGCATGGGTAGAAGGGTAAATTATGAAAACTTTCGTCTCATCCTCCTCATTTATTTTGTATCTCAGGGGGTTATATGAATTGACACTGGATTGCCAACGATATCGAAAGACAAGGTTGACCATGTACGAGATTTGTGGTGTTAGGTATTGACCTCTCACATGTGCTTTGAATTCCATATTATAAATGTAACATCGCCCCCCTGGAAATCTGCATAAATAAGAATTAAAGAATGACAATCTGAATAAGTTATTGAACTTACACTAAATGTATAACTCACTCCCTATTCCAAACAAAAGGGATAGGAATAGGATAAGTCACCTTGAATTAACAACGTCAATATTAGACGGATGTTGTAGACTGTTAGTATAGATCTCAGCCGGATCCAGACAGGCTTCAATGTAAATCCTTTCGATGTGCTCCCCCTTCTCGTTTATAGATAGCCACTACAAATCCATTGAATTCCAATTTAGTTATCGGGTTTACAATCTTTAGGCCTACTAAGTCTACTGGGTAAGTCTTTGAAATCAATGTTTAATTTTTTGTTTTGTGTTAAGTTTCTTACACACACACACACACACACACACACACACACACACACACACACATATATATATATATATATATATATATATATATATATATATATATATATATATATATATATATATATATATATATATATATATATATATATATATATATATATATATATATATTAGGATCAAATAAGAAGATTACTTAAAATAAGAAGGAATAAGAAGAACTATAACCGCAAATCCGAGATGCACCGACCTAAATTAGATGCATCCCTATAATCTTAGATGCATTATAACGCACCATAGTGTGTTTCTAGCTTTTGATCAGATGCATATACGTATATTAGATGCATTTCATGATTTCTCTTGTTTTTTTGTTCCTCTGCACGTGCCAAAATCATGAAAATCAATTTGCACCATCTATACATCAAATTAACTTTCGAAATTCAAGATGTTGCATCTATATGATTAGAAATGCATCTAATGCAAGTCATTGCATCTCAAATGCGTGGTTTTGGTCACTTCTCACCACTTCTTATTTTAATTTACTTCTCACTGGATCCCTACTATATATATATATATATATATAATATATATAAATATATATATATATATATATATATATATATATATATATATATATATATATATATATAAGAGATCGCGTTCAAATCAACGTTTTTCATCAAAATAGAAATATCTCTTTTCTAGTTGTTTCTACAAACGATGTTTCACATATTTAGTTGAAGTGATAAATATATATAATATGTATTAAATGTTATTGTTAAAGTTTTAAAGAAAAGAGAGATCGCGTTCAAATCAACGTTTTCCATCAAAATGTTTTGCGAAACACAAAATTCTCTATTTCCTAACTTAACAAGGAAAACTACAAAATAAATTTTAGTTGTTTTCCTTATTTTCCTTTTTAACCCACAACCCTTCTTCCCTTCTTCAAAATAGAAAATACAAACATCAACTAAACACGTTTTCTATATTTTCTAAGTGTTTTGTGGAGATAAATATATATTTAGTTGTTTCTACAAACGATGTTTTACATATTTAGTTGAAGTGATAAATATATATAATATGTATTAAATGTTATTGTTAAAGTTTTTAATGATTGTTATGAAACATTTTTTTTTAAATAAGTCAATTTTTTTTTTGTGGGAAAGTAAAAAAAAAAAAAAAAAAAAAAAAAAAAAAAAAAAAAAAAAGGTATTTTGATTTTAACTACTTATTTTTATGTTTTTTAAACTTTAAAGAAAATCATTTTCCTTTTATATGTAGTATAGATGAGGAAGAACTTATTTTTTCGGCATAATAAAAAAAAAAAAAGTATTTTCACATAGCCTATTTCTATATATCTGCGCTACAAAATAATTGTCATCAAGTGAGACATAAAAAAGTGTCACTAAAAGTAAACATGTATCATCAAAGGTATAAAAGAAGTGTCACTAATAACTTTATGTACTTCTTCCACACTTAAAAAATTGTAAGTAAAAGTCTATTTATAATGACACAAAAAGTGTGAGTACATAGTTTTCCTCTTTTGTGACACATTTTGTTAATAAAAAGTGTCATTAAATCTCAAAATTTCAGACTTTTGCCCACAATTTTTAAAAATTGTCACTAAAATGTAATATTTAGTACTTTTTTGCGTCATTAAAACAAATGTCACTAAATGTCTACTGGTCTTATCTTGCAGTGTTGTAACGTGAAATTCCACATAGTAACATCTCTCTAGCTATAAAATAACCATTTGTCAAAATATATTAAAATAAAATCAAAAGGGATGTCGCTAATTACCGTTTTGCCCTCATTAACGTGGAACCCTTTGGTGAGATCTTCATACTCCTTTGGCGGTTTGGGACCATGAAGCTCCAGCAATGCAAGTGATTCCTGAAGTTTTTCAACGACAAGAGACATCGTTGGCCGTTCTTCACGGAATCTCTTCAAACATTTATATGCAATGTCTGCAAATGTCTCCAAAGAATCCGGATTCACTTGTTCCGCCAGACCTTGAAGCACAATCCTGCTTAATTGCTCCTGTTCGTAGCTTTTTTTCCAGAAAGGCACATAAACCATAAACTGGCCATTGATAATTTCAACGCATTTTTTCCCGGTCAAGACTTCAAACATGACTACTCCAAAAGAGTACACATCCGACTCTTTTGTTAGTTGGTATGTCTCCATGTACAGTGGATCACAGTATCCAGGTGTACCTACAGCATTGGTGATAATAACTGAGTACTGCTGACCACTGGAGCCCATTCTTGACAGCCCAAAGTCAGAAACTTTGGCATTCAGATTATCATCAAGTAGGATGTTGGAACTTTTGATGTCACAATGGAGCACCCTTTGTTGTCTCTCGTTGGGTTCATGAAGGAAGCTTATTCCGTTCGCCGCACCGAGGCATATAGTTAGACGTTGTTTCCACGTGAGAGTGGCATCTTCAAGATAGCGATCGAGACTACCACGAGATGCGTGCTCATAAACAAGGATCATCTCACCCTCTTTTTTGCAATATCCTAGGAGAGAGATGAGATTTTCATGTGTGTAACGAGAGAGCATCATGATCTCCTTCCAGAACTCG
Source organism: Chrysanthemum seticuspe (assembly GCA_019973895.1). Classification (NCBI taxonomy): domain Eukaryota; kingdom Viridiplantae; phylum Streptophyta; class Magnoliopsida; order Asterales; family Asteraceae; genus Chrysanthemum; species Chrysanthemum seticuspe. Next base: position 131,267,674 of record BPTQ01000001.1, on the reverse strand, counting down.
GGGTCTCCTTGCCCGTGTTTACGATCTAAACGCTTCAATGCAACCATACCTCTTCCCTTGGAGTGAGACAGCTCTCCTGCATACACTTTCCCAAAACCGCCAGTTCCAATAACTTTGCTTTCATCAAAGTTGTTGGTGGCTGATTTGATGTCTTCTAGTTGAATTTCAAGATGTTCAAATTCTTTCAAGAAAAACGCCATAATTTGTTGTTCAAATAATAACGAGATGGATTTAATTGTTGAGAAAGAAGCGCCACGCGGAATTGGTATTTGTGGTCTCTCTAATGGAAATATAACTCAACTCTCGTGCCGAAAGATTTGAAGGTAGAGAGATTTATCTGTTGTAATTAGTTCAATAATTTCAAGAAAAAGAAAAGTCACTTAACAAGGGAAGCTTGGCGAGAGAGGATAAGATATATATGGTTACCAGCACACTCGGATGAAATGATTATATATATATATATATATATATATATATATATATATATATATATATAGAGTTAGGATCAAATAAGAAGAAAAATTAAAATGAGAAGGATAAGAAGAAACCACAACCACACATTTCAGATGCATCTATTAAAATAGATGCATCTCCCCTTGAAAATCTCTCCCTTATTTGAAATGTGTGGCTAAAAATTCTTCTTATTCTTCTTATTTTAGTTTTTCTTCTTACCGGATCTCTTTCCTATATATATATATATATATATATATATATATATATATATATATATATATATAGGGAAGGGATCAAATAAGAAGAATAATTAAAATGAGAAGGGTAAGAAGTAATTCTAGCCACACATTTTAATATGGGAGGGAAAATTTGAATGAAGATGCATCCATTTTTGTAGGTGCATCTAGAATAAGTGGTTGTGGTTACTTCCTATCCTTCTTATTTTTATTATTCTTCTTATTTGATCCTAGCTCTATATATATATATATATATATATATATATATATATATATATATATATATATATATATATAGAGTGAGGATCATGTGCGGATTTTTAATTTTAGTGCGGACGTACGGATAGATCTGGACCACCCATTTCAGATCTGATCTTGACTTTTTGTTTTTGTAAAAAAATCAAGATCTGCGCTAACTTCACGGTAGCAATTGACCATGTAAACGATGTTTTTAATTTTTTTCCTTTTGAGCGAACCTTACTATTGTTATCTTCTTTCATTTTTTTTATTTTTTCAGATTTTTCTGAGCACTTTTTGTTTTCTTGATTATGAGTTCTACCGTGATATTAACGATATTATGAGTATTAGTGTGATATTATGAAACTGTCATATTATAAAATGATGATATTATAAAACCAACTGTGATATTTAAGTTTTTTACATGTAAAGATGAACCTTGATATTAAGAAACATATGATAGTTACTATGATATTAACAATTTTATTAAAAAGCATATGATAGTTACGGTGATATTAACAATTATATTAAAAAAAGAAAAAAAGTTCCTGTGATAGTAAAAAAGAACCGTGATATTAACATTTTTTTATTAAAAAATGAACGGTGATATTAATAATATTAGTAAAAAAAACAAAAAAGTAGTGTGATATCAAAAAAAAATTTAGTGTGATATTAACAATTTGTATTAAAAAAAAAGTGAATGTGATATTAAGATCAGATCTTGACTTTTTTACAAAAGTCAAGATCTGATCTTGGCTATACCAAGATCAGATCTTGACTTTTGTAAAAAAGTCAAAATCGACCTTAATATCACAATACCTTTAATCATGAAAACGATTTTTTTTTGAAAATTTTTTCAGCGATTCTTAATAATTTATCATTCTTTTTATTTTTTTAATTTTTTCATATTTTTTTGAATTTTTTTTTTAAAAGCTACTGTGATATTTACGCACCATCCCTACTTAAAAGCTTGAAACCCACCCGATCCCTTCCCTATATATTATATATATATATATATATATTTTAGAAAGACAACGTATTATAAAGAACTCTGAAACAAAAATACAAAACAAGCCATAATAAACAAGATACTTAAACGAGCGTGGGACCCGAAGAAAATAAACATGTCATACATAAGAAATGGAATCCTAACTTAGACTATACACATACTCGAAATGATACAAACTAAATACCAAATGACAATTGAGATGTAGATGTGATGACCACGAAAAGGATAATGAGAAAAGAATCCAAATTAGCACAGCCATGGAATCAACCTGGGACCACCAATGCACTCACACTTATTACAGTATATAATAGGACACTAACCAAAATGATCCATGTCCATTCAAATTTAAAGCCTTGACAATTAGAGCCAAGATAAAAAATGTGCCCCACATTATCCTTATAAGCTGACAAGCATACGATCAATATTTCCATATGAGCACTGTCAAACGTGAGCACAACAGAAGACAAAAGAGCATCTCCACTTGGACGGACACACCCACAACCAAATGAAAAAAGAGTTCTGGCCCCACTGTACCCAAGATCACACAAAACCTTGTTGGCCCCAGTCGCGACCTGGAACGACCTGGGACAACCTGCGCCACGTCAGCTTTCTCTCTCCAGCGACCTGGGACAACCCGGATGCCCCAGTCGACGACCCAAGGATTTTTATTTATTTATTTATTTTAATTCAAACATTTTTAACATTAAATTTAAATTTCATTCAAATTCAAAAAACATTACATTACGAAATAAAATTAAAAAAAAAAACATTACAATACGAAATACATAAATTATAAATCTAATCTGAATGCTCCCCGCATGCAGAGTCATACGAGGGAGTACGAGAACCGGCAAATCCCTCGAAGAGAGCCAAATCTTCCTCGTCTAGCAGAGGTGCCCCCGGTAGCTCGAAGTTGATAGTCGAAGTTGATGCACCAACACCATCGTTTTTGTTCTCCCGATAGCTCCAATTGATTTTAGTGCTGACGTTGTTCGTTATCTTCTGAACACAGCGCCACAACTTGTCAGCAACCTCGCGATCTTTGCGGGCTTGATCTTTCAAAAATTTGTCGATCACAGCTTTTCTTTCAGGAGTAATGTCGTTGCAACTCTGGTAGTTTTGTCTCATTTGTTCTTTCTCCGCCTTCGCCTGGTCAAACAATTCGATGACGCTTATAATAGCGTTTTTTTGAGCCTCATCGTCGTTATTGCATCGATTTTGAACGTACACTTGCATATCTTCAACGGAATGGGGGAGACGGCAAGCCATAATAAATCTTGTGTTGAGAAGTATTTTGAGGTTGAATTGTGTTTGAAATTGTATGTTAAGAAGTGTGTTTGAGATTGGTATTTATAGGATGTGAAAAGTGGTAAAGTTTAAAAAAAAGTTTTTTTTTTTTTATTTATTTAAGAAAGGTTACAAACGGTTGAAATCGAGCCTTAACACTAAGAAGGGGAATTTTCATATATCTCCACATACACACTTATATTTACATATTTTCCCAAACACAATTTTTTATGCATAATGTACAAGCCTGTTAAAGCATTGTTTGAGAAAATATGTAAATATGAGTATGTATGTGGGGATATATGTAAATGCCCTAACTAAAAAATACTCAGAATCTCGAATTACCCACATATGACCATGAACCAACTGAACATTTAGAGTTGTTGAATCTCAAATAATTATTTATTCGAAAACTAACCGATATCTCACTTTTTAGACCACAACCGATCTAGCGACCTAAGCACCACATTGGTGCCAACCGATTTGAAGATCGGTCGAGGGGGTAGAATTTCGGTGCCCAACCGATGTTGACCGAGCGAATGCGACCAGCCTTAACACTAAAAAGGGGAATTTTCATATATCTCCACATACACACTTATATTTACATATTTCCCCAAACACAATTTTTTATGCATAATGTACAAGCCTGTTAAAGCATTGTTTGAGAAAATATGTAAATATGAGTATGTATGTGGGGATATATGTAAATGCCCTAACTAAAAAATACTCAGAATCTCGAATTACCCACATATGACCATGAACCAACTGAACATTTAGAGTTGTTGAATCTCAAATAGACTTATGTGAACCTGCTGTTATTGTATATGTATGTTCTGAGGGTCTCGAAGCCATTGTTGCCAATCTATCCCATTATATTTCTTTGACCTTCTTACGATCCATTCGAAGCTTTTGAGTTGTATGTCTTGTACAATCTTATTAACACTTGAAACTTTATTACCAAACACACGAGCATTTCTCTCTTTCCAAATAAAGTAACCCGAAGTCCAAATTACCGCTTGCCAAATAGGTGATAGAGGGATAGGGACATTAACGTTTCCACTATGAGAAAAAATTTCATCAATAGTAAAAGCGCTAACAATCCTCACCTTCCACCAATTAAATATTTTGGTCCACACGCTTATTGCTAAGTCACAAGTAACTAAACAATGAGCACATGTTTCCACAAAATCATTACATGACGCACAAAGAACGGAATCCAAATCAATGCCTCTTCAATCGAGTTCCACACGAACCGGGAGTCTATCTTTGCGTGCTCTCCAAACGAAAATGTTGACCTTCTTGGGTACCAACTTGTTCCAAAGCGTATCTTGACCACCATTTTCCGCATGAAGAATCTTCTCCTCGATCAATCTCGTTAACGTTTTGACTTTGAATCCACCTTCTTCATCAAGCGACCACCTCCATCTATCCTTACAAGTATTAGAAACAACAACATTTCGCAATACCTCAATTAAGCCATCGAATTCCTTACTACCACTAATTTTTCTACTCCATTCCCACACTCAACGTCACCCAATATTTTCCCACGTTCCCTTGCTCATCACGTTACCCTCTTTTATTCTATCTAAATGAAATAATCTATGGAATCTAACACACAATCTCCTATTATCTACCCATCTATCCACCCAAAAGCTAATATCCCTCCCGTCACCAAGCACCCCCAAGCAAGAAGAAGTGAAGTCAATCCCCAACCCATCGATCTCCCCACCAACCTTTACAATATCGCTCCATACCCCCTCCCCCCACCCATTCCCCCCACCCCTCCTAAAGTACCCCCCAAGCCCCCACATGCCCCATGAATGCTCTTAATAACTTTTACCCATAACCCTCCACTCTCCGTACTAAATCTCCACCACCATTTACCCAACAATGCCAAGTTTTTAGCCCTAAGAGATCCTACATTTAGCCCCCCATCCCCAAAATAAGAAAGAAACGAATTCCATTTGACCCAAGAAAGTTTTTTACCCTCCCCGATCCCACCCAAAAGAATTTTTTTCTAATGCTCTCAAGATTTTTTATAACACTCATAGGCACACGGAACATCGAAAAGTAATACAAAGGCAAGCTACCGAGAACCGATTTTACCAATGTTAGATGACCCCTAAACGACATCGTTTTCGCTCTCCAATCCGCCAACCGATTTTTGAATTTGTCAACCACGGGTTTCCACGCATTCACCCTACTCATGTTTTCACCTATAGGAAGCCCCAAGTAAGTGAATGGGACTTCATCGATCACACAACCCATCCAATTAGCCATATCCCTCATTTCCTGGTCACTAACCCCTAAACCGTATAATTTACTTTTATGACAATTCACGCGAAGCCCCGATGTTTCTTCAAAACATCTAAGAATGCACATAAGAGATCTAGCATTCTCCACATTCCATTCCCTAAAAAAGATGGTGTCATCCGCATATTGAAGATGCGAAACCATGACATGATCCGACCCAACCCTAACACCTCTAAAAATACCCTTTTCCACCGCTTCCTTCATGATGGCATTTAAACCTTCTGCCGTTAAGATAAAAGAAATGGAGCAAGAGGATCTCCCTGTCTAACACCTCTATCGACCCCGAATTCCTCAGACGGAGAACCGTTGACGAGGTTGGACATTGACGATGATTTGAGGCAACATTCCACCCATTTACACCATTTATCCCCGAATCCCATCCTATTCATGATATTCAACAAGAAACTCCAATTAATACTATCGTAGGCCTTCTCGAAATCCACTTTGAAAATAAGGCTTTTCTCCTTTGATTGCTTCAAATATGTCATTGTCTCATTTGTAATGATGACCCCGTCAAGAATGTATCCTCCTTTTATAAACACATTTTGAACCTCTCCAACCACGTCCCCCACCACACGTTTTACCCTTTCCGCCAAAATCTTAGTAATAATTTTATAATAGCAACCGATAAGTCTAATGGGACGGTAATCACCCAGGCCAATAGGATCTTTCACTTTAGGAATAATGGTGATAAAAGAAGTGTTAAAAGCCCTTGATATTTCCATATAATTCCAGAACCACATGATTGCCCCAATTAAATCCGCCTTGATGATATCCCAAACTTTCCTAATGAATTTAAAATTGAACTCGTCAGGACCCGGAGCTTTGTCCCCGCCACAATCTCGAACCGCCTCCCATATTTCTTTTTCATCAAAAGCTCTTTCAAGGCTTCGTGCATCCTCCGTTGATACTTTTTCAACCCTATTACAACAAAATCTCGGTCTTATCCTTAGGTTTTGTAGTGTCTAGCCATATCAGTTTTGATTGTCTTCGGATCTTCGCACCATATCCCGCTTACCATGAGCCCTCTTATGTTGCACTTATTGTTCCTTCGTTTCACGTACGAATGAAAGAATTTTTTGTTTTCGTCACCCTCTATATCCCATTTGACTCTAGTTTTCTGTCGAAGCATGCTTGCGTACTCCCTTTCTTTACCCTCCTATTGTTTCCTCGCTTCCAACGATACATTTCTTTAATTTTCATTTAACGTCCTCCTCTCCGCTTCTAGCTCTCACTTCATAGCTTCATTTTTAAGAACTTCAATTTTATTTATGTGTCCCCCAAACCTTCCTTTGCTCCATGTTTGAAGAGCCGTTTTTACGTTCTTTATTTATCCCAAAATCTACAATCCGGTCGAAAGCTTCTTGCATCTTTCTTCCATGCCTCCTCAATGACTTTTTTGAAGTCCAGTTCCTCCAACCAAATATTAAACACTCGAAAAGGTTTTGGACCAAAATCCAACGCTACATCCTTAAGTACGATCGGGCAATGATCCAACAGTTTGCGGTCCAGGGCCACAACCGATAAGTTTTTCCACAAATTATTGAAGCCCTCGTTTAATAAAAACCTATCAAGTTTACTAAATTTCAACCCATTATCACTTATCCTCGTGAATTTCCTTCCCCCATTGGAATTTCTACCAACCTTGTGTTATTTATGAAATCGATAAAATCAGTTGCCTCCTTTAGATTTACTTGAGAATTGAGTCTATCATTGCCACATCTAACCACATTTAAATCCCCAAAAATGCACCATGCCCATTCATCATCCCGGATAATCTATCCCACAAATAAGCTTTTTGACGAGTTACATGTAGCCCATAAATACATACCAAGAAAATATCTTATTCTTTCCCTTTCCAAGAGCCCCTCACTACTATAAACCTCTCATCTCCTATTGCTTCTTTACACGTGAATACCCTCGTGTCCCAAATAAGTAAAATCCCCCCTGAGCTTCCATTTGCCGGTAATTGAGCGTAACCGTATCCTTTCCCCCCACAAATATTTTCAACCCAATCGTTATCAACCACATCACATTTAGTTTCTTGCCATCCGATCACATCCGATTTTTCTTAACTAATAATAGATTTGATCCACCCTATCTTCCCACATTCCCCCATTCCCCTAATATTCAAAGAAACTATCCTCATAAGAAAACAATACTAAAATGAAACACCAAGTGATACTTACCATGAAGCTTATTGGACATGTGACCCAATAAGCCCATCAACACCATGTCTTTCTGCTCGATCACCATCTTGAATCTTCTCGATTTCAGCTTGAACCCACGATATCCCGAACAACTCGCCTACTTCCTTAACCTGTTCTATGCTAAAATCCCACTTCGCCTTGCACTCAGTTTACATGATTGTCCCTGAACTTTAACACCTCGTCGTTGTCCCTGTCAACCTCATGAAATTCCTTATGAGCATCCGACTTACCATTAGTATCGTCACATAATCTTTCCACACCTGATTTCCTCGCTATCTCTTTAACTTTTCTCATGCTTCTTCTGCCCAATCTCACATTGTTATTCTGAATATCGTCGGGTTTCTTGCCTAATTCAAAAGGTCTTTCACAAATACCCTATACACTTTCGTTGACAATTGATGCCTTCATTTTCTTCTTTAATTTGGATTCATTAATTTCCATCGAACTAGTTGGATACATCTCTCTTTTTTCTCTCCTCATCACCGTTTCCTCATGATCACTAATATTTGCTTGATCAATAAACTTCACCTAGTTTAACTGTTTAGGGAACGCCCCATTACCAGAATTATTTGCTATTGTATTTGGGCCCATCACGTTACATGTATTATCTGACAAAGGGTATGAGCCCGTTGGATCACACTGGTTCACGTTTGGAATATTTGACTGGCCCACTCCTACATCAAGGTGGTAGTCAACGTTATTATTAATCACTTTGTCAACATTCTCAATGTTAACATTATTATTAATAGCATGCGTTCCTATATATCCATCCTTGGGACCATTGTCCAAGCCGTCACACTTAATAATATTGTAATTCCCATGAGTCTCCTCGAATTCCCCATCTCCACTTTTCTTGGATGAGCAAAAATCTAGCTCGATAGTATCTTCTACATTGGTCTCGCCAGAAAAAACGTGACCCTTCATCTCTCTCTTGATTCTGACCGACGTGATTATTTGCCGCATAACTGTCGTTCATCATATCACCAGCCTCATCATCACTCGAATCTTCACCCTCGCTATTTGAGTCGCCCTCATCATCATCTTTTTCTTTTTCGTGTTGAGGTTCGTTATCTTTCATCATGTCCACCTCCCCTTCTTCCAGCTTACTAACTTGTCTAACTTTCGGGTTTTCTTGAAACACAATCATGTGAATGTCACGAATTTCCTAGACCACACTCACCTTATGAATCTTTCCTTACACCTTCATATTGAGCTCTTCCCGTATAAGACCTTTGTTAATTATGTGAATGTGGACCCTCCCGAAGATAGTACTTTGATTTCCTTCTAAACTGCAGTTGCTTGTTCCCAAAATAGTGCCGTGTAATGCCGGGATGTTTTTGAATGTTTCCACGTTCCAACATGAAACCGGAACACCCATAATATTAATCCAAGTTATTCCTCCGATGGTACGAGTTATGTTGCTGCCTTTCTTAAGCTTGTGGAGCCATCTCCTCAGCCCATGATCTTTGTCTTCTAAAAATTGTTTGCTTTTTCGACGTTTTCCATTACCACCATCACTTCAAGACCCTCTAACAGTTGCACCTCAACTTTATTCAAAAATTGTTCAATACATAACGCCAGGAGATTGTATAATAAGCATGTCTCCTTCACCTCGCCCGCCACACTTCTATTTAATATCTCATCATTCAGGTCTTTATCGTCAATGATAATGGTTCTTCCACCCCCTTCGGTTCCTGATTGGTCCCCACATCTGTCCATGTATCCCTTTTGATTTTGATAGTCATGTGTACCCCTACTACCCATTTCATGTCGCGTGTTTGCTCCTTCTATGTCCTTCTCCACAAGGTCCACTTACTTCTCACACTCCCCATGATAACCACATCAACAAAAGTACGAGCATCACAGTTGTGAACTCTTCCTTCATTCGTGGCATTCCTTTCCCAGTTACCATTCGTCTTTGTTGTTTCCGGTTTCTTGTCATTACCACCCGTTCTTCCATTATCATTGTAATTCCTGTCATAAGCAACATACACCCTCAAGTATTCATCACCAAGTTTAATCGTCTGTAGTTGGCTTAATAACCCCTCCACGTCTTTCACAGACTTGTAACGAACAAAACCGTACCTTTTTCCATTGCGTAGCCGTATTTAAGCCATGTACATGTCAAACACCAAGCCGTACTTCTTGAATATCATCCATAGCTTACCCATCCCCCAGTCATCGGGGAAATTGAAAAACATAAACGAGATCACCGAGTTACGTTTCCCACCGGTATAGTTGGTTCCTAAACGCTTGCCGTTGTATTGCCCTCTATTTCCTATGTGCCTATCACTCTCGTTTTCGAACACTCTCGAATGCCTCACATCATTTTTTCCTGCCTAAAAAGTCATTTCTCTCTCACTATAGCAACAATGTAATAAATGATTATATAGAAGTTGCAATTACAATGAAATATCAATTATTGAAAGGACAAGTTAAAGTTGCAATTACAATGAAATATCAATTATTGAAGGGACAAGTTATTTGGACCCTCTCATTGAATTTTGACTATCAACCCCAACCACAAGAATTTAGTGCTCATTTACACCTACTTCATCCTCATATTGAGTATTTGTTCATCTTCCTCATAGCATTACTTCCCTAAACAAAAACATCCCCCAATTATTAAAAATAAAAAAAAAATCTGAAAAATAAATGTCATTTTCACGTTGGGTGCGCGAGTTTTGGTGCGTGGGGTTGCTTTAATTGACTTGCAGTTGGTCCCCGGTTATTGACTGTATTTTGGCTCTAGGGTTTTCATTCATTTTGTTCCACTTTAAACTTAAAATATGGCTCTAGATGAAGAACATTTACCGGTTAGTGATCTTGTTTTATTAGTAGTATACCAACTGTTTGTTTTTCTTTCTACATAAATATGCCAAATAGAAAATCACTAAAAAAAAATTCTAAACTATAATTCGAACACAATTTTTTTTGTTGAAGATTTATTGTATTTTTTTTAGTTTTTATTGACTTAAAAGTATATAATACGTGATTATCTTTCTAGACCATAATCTGAACGCAATATTTTTGTTGAAGTTTTATAGTAGTTTTTAATTTTTAATGACTTAAAGTATAAAAGAGATTGTTGCATGCATGTGTTGTTGTTGTTGTTATAAAAATACTTTCAAAAGTGAAAGAGCTTTCTATACGGTAGAGGTTAGTAACTGTGAACTAGTTTATGCATAACTAGTTTATTTTAGTACACTAGAAATTGAAAGAGCGGTGTATGCGTAACTAGTTTTTCATTGTCGTTAAATGTCTAAATCTATGTTTATATGTTTTTTGTAGTTTTACAATGTGAAACCCACTATACGTTCTAGAATGAGATTGATTAAGGATATGAAAGAGTTGTTGGGAACGAAATCTGCCCGTTTGAGTTTGTTTAGGGACTGTTGTTTTGGTGTTTGGTTAGATGTCCCTTTTAAAGATCATGATCCTTTTTTGATACATTCTATGCTTCTAAACCAACAAAAAGTAAACGAGTCCCACACTAAGTATGAAGACTTACAATTTAATGTTTACAAATACATGTTTAATTTTGTTCGTAGAGAATTTTGCATATGTACAAGAATGAAGTTTGGTCACTATGATATTGATCCATTCGAGTCAGCACCATTTGTCCCAGGGATCGTGTTTTTGGTCATGATAATGTAATGGTTCGTCATTTAAGTTTTTGGTCATGATAATGTAATTGTTCATCAATATCATCACAATCAATATCATAATTATATCCTATTGTCTCTTGGTGATCTTCATCATCCTCTTCCTTGGTTTCTTGATTATCATCAGCAACATAAGTATTGTAGGTTTGGGAACTACCAATGTTTAATTCTTTATTTTTTTCCTAATATAATATATTCAATATATTGAGAACATTGAATATTTTGAGTATACTAGATATTACTAGAAACATGGTAATTCCCGGAAGGTTGTAGACTTTGTAAAAATGGAGAATTTTGATAAGCAAGCAAATCTTGTTGATATTGAGTATTCTGATTAGGAAACGGATTTTGTTGATATTAAATATTGTGATAACTCTGAACATTTTGACAATACTCAGCATTTTCAAACTTTTTTGTATTTTGTGGACTCTCATAATGTTCAAATTTATGTGAGACCACAAAATTTGCATTGGATGCTTGACTATTCTGAAAATTTTCATAATGAATTGTATTTGGTGGATACTGAGAATCATGCAAAGTATGTGAAGCATGAGTATTCTGCAGATATTCAAAATTTGTAGGATTTACCTGTGATGATTGACGATGCTGATTAACCAACAATTCCATATGATCTTGACTTGTCGTAGTTATATAATTGACTAAAAACCTTAATTTGTCATCGTCAGTGATTTCATAAACCTTATTGTTCGGTGGATAACGATATGATAAGCGTATCCCCTTATAACATATAATTGATTTTTGGCCCCACATAATCCCCTAAAGTATCATAACTAATCGTTTTTGGTAACAAAACGTTTTTTATTTTCATCATCTGTAACAAGACGTAACAAAAATTTCTCCCTTGAATAACTCATATTGATCTCTTTTTTGTTTCAAACGTGGATGACTAGCTGACTAGTTTGCTTACTTATATCCGAATGTGGATAAGAAAATCTAAGAGAATCTCAAATGGATAAGTAAATATATCCGAAAATCTCAACATAATCCGCAACACATGAATTTGGTGCTCAAGTAATGGTTTTGGGGCACCAAAAACTGGGAGCACAATTTTATTTGTCAAGAAATTAATTACAATGCTTTAAAATGAAGAATCATCTATATTTAATAATTTGGTGTGCAAGATATGGGTTTTGGGCACCAAAAATTATGTGGCACATTTTCATTGGTTACTAAATTAATTCTGGTTATTTAAAAGGAAAATCATCTTTAATAAATATTTGGTGCGCAAGATAAGGGTTTTGAGCACCAAAAAGTATGTGGCACATTTTCAGTTGTCAATAAATTGATTCTGGTGCATTCAAAGGAAAATTCATTTTTAATAAATATTTGGTGCGCAAGAAATGAGTTTTGGGCATCAAAAAATATGTGGCACATTTTCATTGAAGAACCAACCTTCCCCCTACAAAGGGTGTGAATTCCACTTCTTCTCTAATAAGCAGGAAATAGAAGACATTGAAAAGATCCTTATTAGTGAAAAAAAAAAAGTGCAGGTGAAAGGTAATAAATTAATTCTGGTGTTTTAAAAGGAAGATTCATCTTTATTAAATATCTGGTGTGCAAGGAATGGTACGTGGGCACCAAAAATGCTTATACGGTGCAAATACACCCTTTTATGAAATACCCTACTAAATACGACCATTTATCCAAATCACGCTTTATTTATTTATGTTCATATATCATATCTTTTAATTGTACAATTTTAAAATTGCTTTATTTAAACAAAACAACACTTATAAAATAATATACTGTGCATAATTAATTAAAATTTATGTTTGTTGTCTATGTTCATTTATATTCGTTTGGTGTCATAGTGAACAAACATGAACAATTCATTTTCTTAATAAACGAACATGAACAAGAAATTTGTCCGTTTATTTGTCTGGTTAAAATTAAATGAACGAACATGAACAAGGCTTCGTTCATGTTTATTCGGTTCGTTTACGGCCCTAGTCACTTCACTGATGAAAGGTGCGCATTAAAAAAAAGTTGAAAGAATAGTAAAACCTTTAAATTGATTTATACGTGTAACAAAATTCAAGTTTTAGTGTTGCTTAGAATAAGTATCTCTTTTTCAAAGAGGATAAGCAAGAACGAACTAAAATCTCATTATATGTTCAAGCATTTTATAGAGAAAATGTGTGGCAAAAAAATGTAACGTGAACCCGTTGCTTCTTATTTGATTTATTATTTCCAATGTGAAAGCGCATATCTTCAAAGTCATCTCTTTGTGCATCGGTCAATGTACGTTCAGTCTCCACACGCTACGCAAAAAATAATAAGAGCAAAGTAAGTATAATAAGCAACTGTAATTGCATCTAGTTGAAGTAAGTTCAACAATAAGGAATGTAGCAACAAGAATCATACTATGGAAGATATGAACCAAGAATGAAAGTCAACCAGAGTCAAAGGACTAAATGTGTCAACTTTTAGATACTTTGAATGTTTGTTAGGAAAACGGTTACACGTTTTCCATCTTTTTTTATTTTGTGTATAAGTACAATCAAACTCATTGTAATCATTATGAAAATTCCTCATTTTGAATAATAAATCACATAATTTTGAATGGTATTAGAGCCATGAGCTCAGACCCTAATTTTCTAAAATCCCCAAATTAATCAAACCCTAATTTCTTAATTGATTCGATTGTGTAATCTTGAATCAAATTGATCAATCTTTATTCATACCTACCCATTCTTTGATCTTACTTACTCTTAGGGGGTGTTTGAAAGCCTTTGAATGAGTCAATTCAGAGGGTAGATCAAAATCGGCCAGAGGCAAGCTTGTTTAGTAGCAATAATATGGCACACTGAATGATTTCAATTGGCTCTGTTTCATTCTGGGTTCCGAGCATGGAATACCATTTAGCACCCATTTTTTACAATATTACCCAAACGTTTCCACAATTAACACTACATATTATATATCATTATTTATAAACAATGTAGTGTAGTTCATTTTTTAGTTGGATACACTTGTCCAACATGCCACAATAAACATGTAAATTTCACAATTTGGATAATTAAAAGATAATTACTAATTTGAGTTTATATACATAAGATATATATAGAAAAAATGTCGATTTATAATAGAAGTTTTGACTAAATTGTACATTAATGTTTCAACACGTATGCTTATTGTTTCTATTGCCTATGACTTATTTACTATTAGCACCTTATCATAAACGGAATACGAGGGTAAAATGGTATTTTAGTAGTATTTCAGATGATTCATTCAGAACGATTATCAAGCATGGTATTTTATTTTAGAACCAAGCTATACAGAGCATTTGAATCATTCGGAATAGTAAATGATTCAGTGTTAAATCATTTTGTTTTCTCAAACAACCCCTTAGTAATTGATCATAATACAGTTTATCACAAATTTCATTTTTCAAGCTTTGTGACGTCATCAATGGCGAGTTCTTGCTCATCTGATCGGAAACAAAACAACAACCACAACGAGAATCCAAATATCAATATGATGAATGATCCCTTGTATATAGAAAGTTCTGATCACCCTTGTATGACTCTAACTAACACTCCTTTTAATGGGAGCAACTTTCATGGTTGTAGTTGAAATGTAAGAATAGCATTAGGTGCAAAATTGAAGTTAGGTTTCATTGATGGTTCTTGTCCTAAACCACCCATTGGAGATGTAGAGTTACAAAGATGGATAAGATGTGATTACATGGTAACCTTTTGGATCTTGAACTCTATGGTTAATGAGTTATCTGATGCTTTCTTGTATGCTCATTCTGCTAGTGAATTGTGGAAAGAGATCGCTGAAAGGTATGGGCAGAGTAATGGTCTATTGGTTTATTAGTTGGAAAGAGAGTTGAGTAAGATCAGTCAATGTAACCTTACAATTGCTTTTTATTTTAACAAAATCAAGAAATGTTGGGATGAATTGAACAATATTAATGGATTACAACTTGTAACTATGGTAAGATGAGGGAGTGTACTTGTGATGTGCTTGAAAAGTACTAATACTTAACTCAAAATCAGTTGCCTAATCACCCTTTAAACGATATCGTTTCCCTCCATTTATAATATCTTGTTATACTAATCCATATGACATCATTTAAAAAAATATGATATATGTATCTATGAGGCTCAGATAGGTTAAAGTTCGAAGAAAAACTGATACATCAGCAATGGCTGCAAACGTGCCAATTTGCCCTGCCAAAATGCAGATAGTGACAACCTTAATCGAACGCATTCAAGTTCGTAAAAAAAAAGCTGATACACATGGCATGGCTGCAAACCTACAGGTTTGCCCCGCCAAGACTCAGTTGATCACAACTTTAATCAAACCTATTTATATTCATCACTGCCTCTATTAAAAAGTTATCATAAAAGACACCTCCCCGTTTACCATTTGTAGACATTGTCACAGAAAGGATACTTGAAAGCAATTTATGCATAAAAAAATAACAGTTAATCATACATACTGAGACATAATAGAAATGCCTACTTCTACAAAAACAATATAAATACCTTTAAATCCGACTATGGCATTGATTCTTAG
The DNA here is from genome assembly GCA_019973895.1 of Chrysanthemum seticuspe. Lineage (NCBI taxonomy): Eukaryota > Viridiplantae > Streptophyta > Magnoliopsida > Asterales > Asteraceae > Chrysanthemum > Chrysanthemum seticuspe. The sequence goes on along the minus strand of BPTQ01000001.1, from coordinate 131,251,716 downwards.
AAAGATTTCAAAGTATCCAATATACGTGAACGGCCATATCAATCGTCAGTGTATGTACGCGTGTAGTGAAGTGCATACCTTGTCCTATAGCATTGCGTGGCGAGACCAAAAGACCTTGAAAAAGTACCTGAAACTAATTAACTATGGCCAACATAATATTTAATCTGCTAAACCATAATCTAAATCCAGTCACGCCTTTATAAGGCAGTAATAGTAACGTAAAAGGCCAAAAGTAAAATGAAACCTTTATTCCAAATATTGCATTCCATAAATATTCTACCCGATACTCATTTTAAAACATAAGATATATGTATCTATGAGGCTCGGATAGGTTAAATTTCCAATAAAAACTAATACATCGGCAATGGCTGCAAACGTGGCAATTTGCCCCGCCAAAATGCAGATACCGACAGCCTTAAGCGAACACATTCAAGTTCGCCAAAAAAAACACATACACCTGGCATGGCTGCAAACCTATAGGTTTGCCCCGCCAAGACTCAGTTGATCACAACTTTAATCAAACCTATTCATATTCATCATTGTCTCTATTAAAAAATTATCATAAAGGACACCTGCTGGTGGCCTGGCCAAAAGGGTTGCAAACTTTAAAATTTGCTCCGGCAAGCTAGATACACACTATAAAAGTTTCCATGCCAACATATGGACAACTAAACTTCGACGGATTCAAATCAGCTACATTATAATATATTATAAAAGGGGAAATTTAACGGGCAAAAGGCCAATTTCTTAACCGTCCCAAATCCAGTTACGCCTTTATAAGCCAGTAACAGTAACATAAAAGGCCAAAAGTATAATGAAGCCTTAATTCCGAATATCAAATTCCAGAAATATTCTACCAGATCCAAAAAATAAAATAGATGTACAGCAACCTACCAAGAGCCAAATAAATTACTAATACTTAAATCAAAAAAAGTTGCTTGATCACCCTTTAAACGATATCGTTTTCCTCCATTTATAATAGAATTAAAGGAAGAATGTACATTTGGTCAATAATGACCTTTGAATTTCTCTTAAGTGGTAATTAAGCTCTAACCATTATGAATAGTAATCTTTGTACCTCCTTTTGGCCACGAAATTCTGCCAAAGGGGTAGCCAAGGTACTGTTGAGGCATTTTGAAACATAAGCACGTCACATGAACCAATGGTATGAAAGAGTTACACCTAAGAAAGAGTAATTAAATGACTTAATTGTGGAAACCAATTTCCATTCTTATAATATGATATCATTTTAAAACATAAGATATATGTATCTATGAGGCTCAGAAAGGTTAAAGATCGAATAAAAACTGACACATCGGCCATGGCTGCAAATGTGGCAATTTGCCCCGCCATAATGCAGATACTGACAGCCTTAATCGAATGTATTAAAATTTGTCAAAAAAAAGTCAGTTAAACCTGGCATGGCTGCAAACCTACAGGTTTTCCACTCCAAGACTCAGTTGATCACAATTTTATCAAACCTATTCATATTCATCACCGCCTCTATTCGAAAAGCATCATAAAAGATGTTAGGTCGGCCAAATGGCTACAAACTTTAAAAGCTGCCTTGCCAAGATAGGTACATGACATCATTTTAAAACACAAGATATATGTATCTATGAGGGGTCGAATAAAAACTGACACATCGGCCATGGCTGCAAACGTGGCAATTTGCCTCGCCATAATGCAGATACTGACAGCCTTAATCGAACGTATTAAAATTCGTCAAAAAAATTCAGATAGACCTGGGATGGCTGCAAACCTACAGGTTTGCCACGCCAAGACTCAGTTGATCACCACTTTTATCAAACATTTTCATATTCATCACTGCCTCTATTCGAAAATCATCATAAAATATGGTGGCACGGCCAAATGGTTGCAAACTTTAAAAGTTGCCTTACCAAGATAAGTACACACCATAAAAGTTTCCCTGCCAAAATATGGACAACTAAACTTAGACGAATTCCAATCAACTACATTATAGATGAGTGAATACAATGGCGTTTCAGGGATGATTAAAAAACAACCGTATTACACATCAGGTGCGCAACGAACCCCTGTTTAGTTCCAACCAGAATCCAAATGGTAAACGCCATGAAAACCAACAACACAACACATAAATGAGACAGATATCAAAATAAAAGGTTATGTCAAAAGCCATTTTCAACTTATTCTTCAGTTTTAACCCATGAAAAGGGTTGTTTGTGTTAGCTTGACTTGTCGGCTTATGGGATTATTTCATATTAAAAAGAAGCAAATAAGCTCATACACATCGAAGGAAAATCTCAACAGCTCTTCAAGAGTCATTCCTAATAAACCAAGTACAATTTTTTTCTCACCGTCTACACCCAACTACTTTATCGCCGCTATACCATCCACACTCGTAAACAAACATTAATAGTAATACAATGCATCAAACATTAATGGAACCACATAGTCTGCTATAAAACTTCTAAGCCACCCTATACCACCATCAAAAGAAATTCAAATTCCGAACAATAAAAATTACAAAAAACTCACCTTCACTATGATAATGACATAAATGTAAAGAAAGCTTCATAAGAACTTAGATGTAACAACTTCCAGAAAAAATAAAATTAACACATAATATCAATCAATTTTCCTCCAAAATCATAAAAAATAAAAAACTAATAGAAACACTTTAAATCGAAACACCTGTAGTTCTTTTTCGACATCTTTAAATCGAATCTCGATATTTTTTGGGATTCTTTCCTTTTCATCCGTATATACACTGAAGCTAAGGTTCAAAATAGATCGATCTATGAAGAAACGTGTTTAAACTTTTTTTTTTTTTTTTTTTTTTTTTTTTTTTTTCTTTAGAACGAATCCAAGAAGAGAAGAAAACATGATTGTTTGATTTCTTTTCCTTTTTTGGTTCGGATATTGAGTGAAACTGAGTCTTCAGAGGAAGATTATAGACTCCTTAGGGTTGAGAAAGGAGTTTGTGTGTGGGTGGAAGATATAAGAGAGTGTGTGTGTGATATACAAATGTATGGTGGATCGTGTGTACAACATAGTTTAGGTGTACATTTGGTCAATAATGACCTTTGAATCTCTCTTAAGTAGTAATTAAACTCTAAGCATTGTGAATAGTAGTCTTTGCACCTCCTTTTGGCCAATGAAATTCTGCCAAAGGGGCAGCCAAGGTACTATTGAGGCATTTTAAAACAAAAACACCTCACATGGACCAATGGTATGTAAGAGTTACACCTAAGAAAGAGTAATTAAATGACTTAATTGTGGCAAGCAATTTCCACTATTATAATATACTAGGCGAGTACCCGCGCCTGGCGGCAGCGGTCCCTAGCGGTTCTTTATGCATTAAACGCATTGTTTGCATTCCTCCATTAGCAAGGTTGTCTCATTTAGTTTTCATTTAGTTTGCATTTCTCCATTAGTTTTTCAAACACTCCTTCATTAGTTTTTCAAACATTCCTCCATTAGCTTAGCAATAGTTATGTTCAATAAACGAATGGCATGCATGGATAGTTACTCTTCCAGAAAATCAAGATGTCAAATTTACATTTACATGCATGATTTTCAACATTCAACAATCACCTTGACTTTAACTTTCAACTTTCAACTTTCAATTTTCACTTTCACCTTTGATCATTTTTCTATTCACCTTTGACTATTTTTTTATTTTATGTAGTTAAGATTAAGATTAGAGTAAAATACACCGTTGGTCCCTAATCTTGTACACAAGCATCACCATAGGAAAAACCTTGCCTTTTTCATCGTGGGGAGTCTAAAACAAGGTTTTTATAGTCTAAATCAGTCCTTTGACCATTAATGCCCAGTTCAATGTTTTGTTGTTGAGGGCAAAACCGTCTTTCACTGTAGCTTACTTTATACAAATCATTGTACAGTGTTTTAGTTGCTATATGTCTGTGTAACATGGCTTGGTCGTCAGTTATCATCCCTAAACTATCCTACAAATACAGTCTTCTACAAAACGATAATCCTTTCAACATGGTACGTTGTTGGTGTGGTAAGCAAGCTATAATTCGCACTTCGTGGACCTCTGCCAACCCAGGGCGTCGATTCTTTGGTTGTCCTATTGAAGTAAATGTCTTTTAATATGTATCGTATCATTTTTTCGCAAGTAGCAAACTACATTGTAACAATGGTTGTTGTTTAATCACTTGCCATAATCATGAATAGGGGTCTTCTTGTCGGTGGATACGATGGTATGATCCTGAAATCTGTGCTCGTTCAAGAATGATCATACCAGGCCTTTTGAGGGGGAGAAATGAGCTTGAGGTAAGATTAGAAGCTCCTCAAGGTGATGTGTGGAAGTGGAGGATTTACCTGGTGCTCAGTTGGATATTGTTCTTGATTTTTTATGCATTGGGATAACTTTTTAGGTTTTATGTAATGAGGCGAGATGGTTAATGTTCATTATCTTGAATTGTAATAACGTTGTGTCCCAGAAGGTTATGAATCTTGTTATTATGATCGGTTTACCATATGTTTATGGCTTTATGCACATGGTTAAGATTAAAGTTGACTTTTTGATGAGTGTCTAAATACTCATCATTTTTATACTGTTAGAATGCCAAAAACATCTGAAAACACTCAGAAACACATCAAAATGATAAAAATATCACAAAGAAGTGTTTTATATGTTTTAAATGCAAAAACATCAAAATCTGGTGAAAAACGTATCAAGTTTGCATAATTGGCAGTTTTAGTCCCCCAAGTTACAAAAGTTGTCAAAAACAGTCCCTGGTAATTCAAAAACTTGTAAAATATCATTTTAGGTCCTTAAGATTCAAAAGTTGTCAAAATAGACCCTTTAAAGTTTAAAAATCACAAATTGACAACTTTAGTCCCTGAACTTTGGAAAAATGTCAAAAATAGTCCTTGGTTAATTTAAAAAGTGAAAATTATCAAGTTTTAACCTTGTTCTATTCATATTTGACATAAATGGTCCTTATGATATAACTTTGAAGAAAATTACAATATTGGTCCTTATAGTTTCTAAATTGACAGTTTTGGTCCCTGGATTTGTAAAAATGGAAATTTTCAACTAAGGTCCTTGTACTATTCTTACTTGGCAGGTTTTATGTCACAATTCTCAAATTCCGGTCATTTCTTAAATTATATATGCATCATATTAGTTCATTCATGGCATTTCATTTCACATTTAACGCGTGAATTTTATATTAAATAAACGTTATCGGGTGAGTTATTATTCTGAATATTTAATTCGTTACTTTCAAAAATGATCCCGATGTATTTTTAAACTTATATTTAGTTTATAAAAACTATATTTTGAGTTTACTTAGTGTTTTAAATTTATTTGGTATATAAATCGTTAAAGTTATATTATTACGACGTTTTTCTTAAAAATTTCACGATAATTATTTTATCACTCAAATTTCACAAGGAATGTATTTTTACAATTTTTATTATCTCATTATAATCTATTTTGATCTATTAAAATTTTACTTGTACCTAAAACTATCATTTACCTTTACTTATACAATTTCCTATACAACATTTTACTTACATTTTATTTACAAGTATATGCAAGTATACACAATTATTAAAAGAAAAAAAAATGAATTTGGGAGATACATCCCCCCATAACCGGTTCAAGGGGGGGGGAGGGTAGCATTTATTGTTGGTAGTGTTTTTTCTTTGATAGTATATATATATACTCAAACTTCACATCAAATTCATTCATTCACTTCTTTCCAATAATTTCAAGTTAATAAAAGTCCTCTATTCTCTCTTGCTCATCCTCCATAACCGGTTCATCATAGTGTGTACAAAGGGATCATAATTTTTTTTTCTCAAGATCAAGATAATAACAATCTAGTGTATACTCTTTATAGGTTTTGAAATAAAAACCAAGAGTATTTAGGCTAATCCTTGTTACTTACACCTCATCATTTTCACTTGTAAGCAAGTTTCTTTCATTTTCATGTTTCCTTTTCATTTTCATATGTATCTTTTCATTTTTGGAGCTAGTATGCATGATATGTGATTTATACCATTTTTAACATGATTTTAGAGTATATATATATATTTAGTCATCCTATAATTATCCCCATGGTATTCTTGGTCTTGATGGTGATTAGGAACCCATGACACCCTAAGAAGGTGTATGGTAGGATTAGATTAGTTTTGGAGTTGATTTGAAGGGATTAGAATAGGTTTTGTCCGAGAAAAACTATTTTCAATACGTATAAAATAGTTTCTGTCCTTATTTCGATTTTCTGGAAAAACCGACAGTTGGTACAACCTTTTGGCCTTGATATTTAGAAAATATACTTTAAAACGAATCCGTGGCTTTTTGAACGGATAAAAACGGAGTTATAACGAAGAAGTTATGGATTTTTAAAGTTTGACGACGAAATAAATAGTTTTCTGAAATTTCAGCATGCAGTTTTTAGTTTGTTCGGGTCAAAAACGAGCCTTAAGCTTCACAAATTATTTCGACTTGTCAAAAATATATTAGTATACTTTGATACGAAGCTAAGGACATATTATACGTAGAAAACGGATTTGAAACGACAAAGATATGCACGTTTTCATAAACTTGCCGTAACTATTATTTTCTGAAAAACTATATTATTTCTACGATACAAGTGTTACGGTAGCTGTAACGCCCATGTTGAGGGCTGTTTTTAACGAGGTTGTGAAACTTTTTGGAACGAATTGTCTTCTAATAAAATCAAGTTCACCGGGCATATTTTTCAAAACGATAAGCCGTTTGTATAGCGGAGTTTTAATAAATTAATTACGGATGTTCAAACTTGGCCGAAACTCATTTTCTGCACAACAATTAGCCAAAATCACTATCTTTAGCCCTTATTATCTTTATGTTCGAGACCTTTTGGACGAAAACTCCTGAACTGAAACTTTTAGATATCGATACAAACTTTCCAAAACAGTCGAGTTCGTTCTCTAACGATCGACGTACACCATTTTACGACTAGTTTTTCGGAGCCATTTTTGTTATTTTCATGAAAATTCCGACGACATTGTTTTGCGACGAAAAGTGATAATTTCACCATAAATCATTATAAAACCATTGTAGGATGACATTTTGACGTAAATACTTGTAAAGTCATTTTTGAAGGGTCTAGACGTCAAAAGAGTATTTTTCGACGATAAGTTATATTATTTTCAAAACTCGCAAATGGTATAAATAGCATACGAAATGCATGCATAACATCACATTGCAACTCATTGCATATCATATCATTCGTAATAGGTCCCGGTTAAAGCATCACATTATACCTCAGTGTACTCACTCTTGTCATCACACCAGTTTACCAAGTGAGTAATCACATCCCCTTTTTACCGTTTTTACTATATTTTGGGGCGAAATGCATGAACCATACTTGAACTAAATTGATTCCTACTTTTGTGAACTCTTTTGGCTTGAACTTTTGAACTTGAATCAAATCCTTGAACTTAATTACGAATTTATGACTTGTTGGAATTTATTGAACCGTACATGTTATGACCTTGTCCCAAAGTCTCCCATGTTCGGAGCATCACTATAAAGTCTCGCCTTATTGGTGGAGCGTTCTCAATAAATCTCGCCTAGGTGGTCGAGTGACAAAGGAGTCTCCCCTGTTCGGAGCAGTACAAAGTCTCCCCTGTTCGGAGCATCACTATAAAGTCTCGCCTTATTGGTGGAGCGTTCTCAATAATTCTCGCCTAGGTGGTCGAGTGACAAAGGAGTCTCCCCTGTTCGGAGCAGTGCAAAGTCTCCCATGTTCGGAGCATCACTATAAAGTCTCGCCTTATTGGTGGAGCGTTCTCAATAATTCTCGCCTAGGTGGTCGAGTGACAAAGGAGTCTCCCTTGTTGGAGCAGTGCAAAGTCTCCCATGTTCGGAGCATCCCTGAATGATTATATACGTGGTGCAATATTGTGAACTATTATGACCGTTTATACTTGACTTTTAGACATACTACTTTTGGCAGTGGGTTGTGAACACACAGGTTGCAAGTTTTGTATGGGCGGAACTTGGAACTGAGTGGATTTACAATGCCTTTGCTTTGTGGACCATTTTCGTTGACCGATAGCTTTGAATATTTTCTTACGAGTTTTCTTATTTTGCTAAACGTGTTTACTCACCAACTATTTTCATAGTTGACCCGTTTTTCTCTCATGCATTTCAGGTGATCGTTAGTAAGCTCTTTCTACCAAGTTTTGCATAATGAAGTTTTCACTTGTCAATATAAATCATTATGTATAAAACATAATATTTTGGTATCTAAGCTTTGTAATATATTCGCCGATGTCGGCTAAACTGGTATTGTAATGGTGTAATATTTCTTTTTAATATTAATGTTGGTATGTTCTATTATCTTGTGCTTATGTTCCCTTCCGTTACACCTCGTGTTTCCGCCTCCGGCGAGGGTGTGACATTTTACCCTTGTGATAAAGTTTGGAAACTTGTAAAAATCAGACCCTCAACTTTGGCAGAATTGCAAATATGGTCCTTGTGGTTACTTAGCTAATAAACCAAACGGATCCAATACTAAGCCCAATCCAAACCCAAACAGTGACCCGGCCCAGTTTTTAAATTCGAATAAAACCGCGCCACTGTTCATGTGTCTCCCTCACCCCTGTTTCACCAATACCAGTGGTATTTAACCACTTGATTTCCAATCCAGCTCACCCCAGATCACCTTTCCACCTCCCCCCTCCACCTCTACATCAATCCAAAGACATTTAATGAGAAAAACCTGCTCGTTGGAATTTTGGCGCCAAAATTATGACAAATGGCAAAAGTGATTATCTGGCTAAATCAATGGTTGGATTGTGATGGGATTAGGTCAGAGGTCGACAAGGATGAAATGAAGTCAATAAATATCAAGAGGAAGCAATGGAGAAAGTAGTTAGAGTAATTTTTATTTAAGCTTATGTCGTTTTAGTCAATTTTCATTTTCCAGTGTATTTCTTAGCTCTCAAGCACTAAATTAGGTATTCTCAGTGTATGTGGAAACTTTTTCAATAATCAATTTCAGTATTAAAGTTCTAATCTCAGTTTGTTAATTTTCAAATTTCAAAGAAATCTCAAAATGTTGAAATGTTGTTAGCAATGGTTAGTTTGGACTCAGAAGTACATATAAGCTCCTTATAAAGCTTATTAAAGCTTTTAGATACCTTAAAAGAAGTTTAGTAGCCAAAACCAAAAATTCACAAAAATATCAAGAAAATAAAGAAAAAAATAAAAATAAATGGTGAAACCTGATGAATGCTTGGAGCAGGGTATATTTTGGATTGCCTTGGGATTAGTGCTTCATGGGAAGCTTTAGGATGTGTTTTCAGACCTTGGTTCTCAGTTTTCAGTTGGAAGCCAATTGTAAGCCTTTTTGCTCAATCTTGGTACTTTACTGTTCTATGTTATTAATGTTATTGTTCTATGTTTCTTTAGTGTTATTTAATGATATTATGAGGTCTGTAATAGATTGCATGTTCTTAATCTATTTAACTCTTTGAAAAAGTTACAAAACAGTATTATAAGGTCTGTTTGGTTTTGCTCAGTTAACTGAGCCAAAGGTCAGTTGGGTTGTTGTTTGTACTTGATACATGTCACAGTAGGTCTTAGAAACTCATTTCAGTAAGAAAAACTAGACCTTAGTTAGTAGAAAGTCAAACTTCCTCTTAATCTCATCTTACTGTGTAACTGTTGGGATTTAGGAAGTGAAACTCATCACAATAGTTCATAGTTTGTTACCTTAGCTTAATTCCATCTAATTTTAGCTTAATATTACATAATCAATCAGTAGAATCAAGTTAAAATTCATTTTAGTCAAACTAATTAGTTCTTATAAAAGTCAAAATTTTCAGTATTAGCAGTTTTGGATAAAATAGAATAACCTATATAGGACTTAATATTGAGTTTCATGATTTAAGCCTTTGGAATATAAAATCTAGCTGCTCATCTCTAACCTAGTGTATTTTATATTTTCTCATTAGCTTATGAAACAGCTTTTCTCTTAGCTTATTCTGGACACCATTTCAATACAGTGCCCTGTGCACAGGTTTTCATTCATTTTCAATAGCTTGTAAAAAGCTATCCAGTGCACCTTAGCTTGTCAAAATTGTTTTCTTAGATAGCCAACCAAGCCATCTTAAGGACACAAGTTTTAAATTTCCAGTTGCAGCTTATTTACTAGGCCTGCTTGAGCTTATCATTTTGTCCCAAGTAAGTCAGTATTAACTGAGTAATTCTCAGTGGATTCTCAGGTTTTGAAAAAGCTTCTCAAAAGCTCATTTTAGCTTGTTTTGATTTCATCTTTTGTTTCTAGGTAGCCAACCAGGTCTAATACAAGTTCTAATAATTGCTTTTCAGTTTTAGCTTATTGTGTGTTCTGTGCATAAGCTAAAAGTAGCCCACCAGTTTCTGTTTTGCTCATCAAGCTCATTCTTCAAATCTGTGTTAACTTGTAATCCAGAGGTTCAAGCTTGTTGATTTTAGTTGCATTTGAGTCATTATAGCATATTTTAGCTTCTGTATCAATTTGGTGGTCTTTGGTTATCAATTGGCTTTTTCAAGTGCTTAATAATAAGCAGTTGCCACTGCAGTTGCTTATTTCTCCATACAAGACCATGTTTTTATATTTTTCCTAGATTCTATATATTAAAATAGACTTTTCCTGAAATTTTCATAATTTTTCATAACTGTTTGCTATTTTTCTTAATTAAAAACAGTTTTTAGGCATTTTTAAATAGCTTTTAATACAAATAAATTATAAAAAGTCCAAAAAAATGATTTTTCAATTTTCTTAGGTTAAGATAAATATAAAAGTAATAAAAAGTATTTTTCCATAATTTTCTTAGTTTAAAAAGTATTTTTTAGCATTTTTATTAGTTTTAAATAGTTTTAAATTAATAATAAATACATAAAAAGTCTTAAAAATATATTTTCAGTTTTAAAATAAGTTTTATCATATTTTAGACTTTTCTAAGTGATAATTTCATTTTTCTAGGTTAATCTTGTATTTTCTTGTATTTTAGTACAATTTAAATACTTAATAAATAGTTTTTAATTAATAATAATTAAATAAATAGTTGTAAAAATAATTTTCTTTTTCTAATAATTTTCTTTTATATTTAGGATTGTAAAAATATCATTTTCATATTTGTAGGTCTTTTATTTCTTTAAAACTCACATTTTATTTTGTACGTAGACGTAATTTTATTTTAAACGTAAGTTTTAAGTTGTAGGTTTTAAACGTTCATCGATCATTGTAAAAATAGTGATAGCGTTTATTTAATAGATTTTAACTTTTTAATTTTCTTAATTTGCATTTAAGTCGCTTTAATTTGTAGATTTTCTCTTTAGGTAATTTTCCATCAATATCCTTACAGATCACTATCCTTAGTGATCATTCTACCATCTGATCAAGTGTTTTAACACCAATTCATCCTCCGTGGGACTTAACGACCCAAGAATTCCCTATATTCCTCTGATCTTAATTGCATTTGTGTTTAAGCTGTTTTAAGTCTGTTAGACTTGACTGTTTAGCACCAATCAAATTTTGGCGCCGCTGCCGGGGAGGCTGTAAGCGTGTTTCTAGCATTTTCAGACCCGTACTTGCACATATACTACAGTTTGTAAAAATTTCTGTAAAGTTAATATAAATCAAAAAGTTCATTAACACTTTTCCTAAAGTGTTAAAAACCCAAAAACAATATAAAACAACAAAACAATCGTAACGTTTTCTAGTTTGTGTTTCTTTTAAGGTGATTCTTAAAGAGATACGATTTGGTTAAACGGGACGATACCAAAAATATTTTCCAAAAGTCTTTAACCCCATCAGCACAAATCATTACCTACGTCTTTTCAGTGGTACTTAATTAAATACATAAAAATCAACCACCGCAAATCAAGGCAGTGCACTACCTAACTGGGGGTGCGACCATAATAAGTTCCCGAACATCAGATTTAAAACTTGCCTTTGTGTCACTTGTGATTTGGTGTACCTTTTTCAAAGAAGCCAGTTCATTTGTGATTATTGGTTAAGTTCACTTCTGTTTTGCCTCATTTGTTTTGAAAATTGATTTTTATACCTAGTGCATGCGCACTCGTTCTTCCAGTTCTACAAGTCCACTTTCAGAACTTGGAAAAATTCCTCGTAGACGTAGAGGACGTTCAGCTCCTTCAGCCGTGACTGAGGAACGTCTACCACCACCACCACCACCTGTCGAAATGGCAGAAGACAAACCTATGAATGAGCTTCTCCAAGCACCCATCGAGGGTTACGGAGATGCCATTGTTGTCCCAGCCATTGTGGCTGATACCTTCGAGCTCAAAACCGGGTTACTTAATCTGGTAACCCAAAGCCAATTCTATGGTTTTGAGCGGGATGATCCTCATGCACACATTCGATGGTTCAATAAGATTGCATCAACCATCAAGTACAAGAATGTCCCACACGAAGCTATCAAGCTTCTTCTGTTCCCATTTTCTCTAGAGGGACAAGCCCGGAATTGGCTTGAGAAACAACCCCCTCGTTCCATAGAGACATGGGAAGATCTAGTTACCAAGTTTGTTAACGAATTCTATCCTCCATCCCGAACCACAAGTCTTAAGAATGAGATAATGAAATTTTCTCAGAGATTTGATGAATCATTCGGGGAGGCATGGGATCGTTACAAAGAATTGCTCCGCAAGTGTCCACATCATGGTTTTACCGAGTTAATGCAAATGGATACTTTCTACAATGGTCTGAGACAAGTTGACCAAGACTTTTTGAATGCCTCCGCGGGAGGTAATTTCCTTAGCAAAACCACCAAAGAAGCCTTACAAATCATTGAAAACAAGTCCCAGGTCCGTCCTTTCTGCACAAAGACATATCAAAATCAGTCTAATGCTGGACCTTCTACTTCATCTCCTGTGAGTACATCTAGCACAGATGCTAAGATTGATAAACTCACAGACATTGTTCAGGCTTTGGTTCTTGCTAACCAAAAGAAAGTCACATTCACTCAAACACCATCACATGGTGAAGTGAAGAAAGTTGAAGTTTGTGTCACTTGTGGTGGTCCTCATGCATACTACAACTGTACTGCCACCGATGGTAGTCCGTTTGAAGCAAATGCTATAGCCGGTACTTCAAATCAAGGAGGTAATCAATACTGTCCTCAAAATGATCCAAACTACCGTGCTAACACTTATCAGGCACCACCCGGTTTTAACCAGAATCCTAACCGGAATCAGAATCAACCTAGAATGAACCAAGGTTATCAAAACCAAGGTAATTTTTATCCTGGACCCAATCAAGGTTTCCAACAACAAGGAAACCTTCATCAAAACAATTTCAATCGAGGGAATCAATTTCATGGGAATGTGAATCCTAATCAAGGGAATTTTCAACAACAAGGTCATAATCAAAACATCAGACCTCAAAATTTCCCTCCTAATCCACCTCCCGTCATTACTCCTCCAGGACCATCATCTGATGAGTTACTGAAGCAGTTCATGAAATCCCAAGATGAGATGAACAGATTGTTGGTCAGTCAGATCGCTGATCTCAAGAAGTCTTTAAATGATCAACCCTCGGGCTCAGGAAAACTTCCGAGCAACACGATCGCTAACCCGAGGGGCGATGCTAAGGCGATCACGACCAGAAGTGGTGTTTCATACAATGGACCCGCTATTCCTACTACCTCTTCTTCTTCTCTTCCAAAGGTAGTGGAAAGTGAGCCTCCAACACATAATGGACCTACGACTCCAATGCCCCCTCCTCCTGTGGCAATGAGTCAAGTTACCAAGACGACAAAGGACAAGGAATTTCCTATTGATAATGGAAATACCACACACGTCCTACCTTCGGTAGTCCAACCTCAAGTTGTCCAGAAACCCAAGTCTAATCCAGGAGTTGTTTTTGAACCACCTGTAGCTCCCGTTGAAAATATCAAATCCAAATCTTCTATTCCTTACCCATCACGTTTGAATGAGCAAAAGCTCCGTGAAAAAGCTAGTCATCAAATGGACAAATTTTTCCAAATTTTCCAAGAGTTACATTTTGACATAAGCTTTGCGGATGCTATCATGCTGATGCCCAAGTTTGCATCAACTCTCAAACACATGTTAAGCAACAAGGAAAAGCTGTTTGAAATGGCTAAAACTCCTCTTAACGAGAACTGCTCTGCAGTTATCCTGAAGAAGCTTCCAGAAAAGCTAGGAGATCCTGGGAAATTCCTCTTACCTTGTGTATTCCCAGGAATGGTTGAATGCTTTGCCCTAGCAGATCTTGGAGCAAGCATTAATCTTATGCCATATTCAGTGTGGAAGAAACTTTCTCTTCCGGAACTTACTCCTACATGCATGACTCTCGAGCTTGCAGATCGTACAATATCCCGTCCTCTTGGCATTGCCGAGGACGTATTTGTGAAAGTAGGAAAGTTCCATTTTCCAGCTGACTTCGTGGTTGTTGATTTTGATGCCGATCATCGGGTTCCTCTCATTGTTGGTCGAGGATTCCTGAGAACGGGCCGTGCTCTCATAGATGTATTTGAGCAAGAAATCACATTACGTGTTGGTAATGAAGCTGTCACTTTTAACCTTGATCAGACTTCGAGGTACTCCGCAAATTATGATTCTGAATCGGTTAACCGAATAGATATCATTGATGTTGCTTTTGAAGAGTACTCTCAAGAAGTTCTTGGTTATGATCATAATTCTTCGAGTGATAATCTCACTCATTCATCTCAACCTATCATCGCCAATTCTACTCCTTCTCTTACCCCATTTGAGGAAAGTGACTTCATCTTAGAAGAGATTGAAGCCTACTTATCCAGTGATTCTGTTCCATGGGAAATTGATCACGCTCCAATTGACATTGAGGGAGACATACTTCTCATTGAGAAGTTGCTTAATGATGATCCATCATCCACCCCTTACTCTAGTGATTCAATTCCTGATGAGATTAATCAAAATGAGATTAATCTGGAGGGAGATATTCTTCCTGAGAAGTTGTTAAATCATGACATTTCTCCTCCACTCCCTTCCATCAAACTTCATAACAAGGAAGTCAAGTCAGTTGAGAAGACTGAAGAATTTCCTGAGGTTGAGCTTAAGGACTTACCACCTCATCTCGAGTATGCATTTCTTGAAGGTGATGATAAATTACCCGTCATTATTGCTAGAGATTTGAGTAAAGATGAAAAAGCTGCTCTCATAAAAATCTTGAAGTCACACAAACAAGCAATTGCTTGGAAACTCTCCGACATCAAAGGTATAAACCCTGAGTTTTGTACTCATAAAATCTTGATGGAGGATGACTTTAAGCCAGCAGTTCAACATCAGAGAAGAGTAAATCCAAAAATCCATGATGTTATCAAACAAGAGGTTATCAAACTTCTTGATGCAGGATTGATTTACCCAATCTCAGATAGTCCTTGGGTTAGCCCAATTCATTGTGTTCCGAAAAAGGGTGGCATAACTGTTGTCACAAATGAAGATAACGAGTTAATTCCAACTCGTCTGGTTACGGGATGGCGTGTGTGCATTGACTATCGTAAGTTGAATGACGCTACCCGAAAAGACCATTTTCCTCTGCCCTTTATGGACCAAATGCTTGAGAGATTAGCAGGAAATGAATACTATTGTTTCCTTGATGGTTTCTCGGGGTACTTTCAGATTCCCATTGATCCAAAGGATCAAGATAAAACCACATTCACCTGCCCATACGGAACTTTTGCCTATAGACGTATGCCTTTTGGCCTATGTAATGCTCCTGGCACGTTCCAACGATGTATGATGGCCATTTTCCACGACATGATCGGGGAAACAATGGAGGTGTTTATGGATGACTTCTCGGTCATTGGGGATTCGTTTCAAACATGTCTCTCCCATCTAGATAAAATGCTCAAACGGTGTGAAGACACCAATCTTTGTCTAAACTGGGAGAAAAGCCACTTTATGGTCAAAGAAGGTATAGTCCTTGGCCATAAGATTTCAAAGAATGGGATTGAGGTAGATAGAGCAAAAGTCGATGTTATTGCTAAATTACCTCATCCTACTACCGTTAAAGGTATTAGGAGTTTTTTAGGTCATGCCGGTTTCTATCGTAGATTCATTCAAGATTTTTCCAAAATCGCCCGGCCAATGACCCATCTTCTTGAAAAGGATGCTCCTTTTATCTTCTCACCCGAGTGCATCGTAGCTTTTGAAACATTGAAGAAAAAGCTTACTGAAGCACCCATTCTCGTTGCTCCAGACTGGGATTTACCTTTTGAACTTATGTGCGATGCAAGTGATTTTGCTATCGGCGCAGTCTTAGGGCAACGAAGAAATAAGCATTTTCAGCCTATTCACTACGCAAGTAAAACTATGACTGAGGCTCAAACTCATTACACCACCACAGAAAAAGAGCTATTAGCCGTGGTGTATGCATTTGAAAAGTTTCGGCCATACTTAATCTTGACCAAATGTGTAGTGTATACGGATCACTCGGCTCTTAAATATCTCTTTGCAAAACAAGATGCAAAACCGAGATTGCTCCGTTGGGTTCTCCTCCTCCAAGAATTTGATATCATCATACGTGATAAAAAAGGAGCTGAGAACCTGGCTGCTGATCATCTGTCCAGATTAGAAAACCCTCACCAAGATGTTTTCGAGAAAAAGGATATAAATGAAACATTTCCTCTCGAGACACTCAATGCGGTTTCTTTTCGTGGAAACTCTTCTACCCCATGGTTTGCTGACTTTGCAAATTACCATGCGGGTAACTTCATCGTGAAAGGGATGTCAACCCAGCAGAAGAATAAATTCTTCAAGGATGTTAAACATTATTTCTGGGACGACCCTTTCTTATTCAAAATCTGTGCGGATCAAGTCATCCGACGGTGTGTTTATGGACAAGAAGCTCTTGACATTCTCAAAGCTTGCCATGCTGGACCCACCGGGGGCCATCATAGTCCAAACTACACCGCCAAAAAGGTGTTTGATTCCGGGTTTTATTGGCCCACAATCTATAAAGATGCCCACGAATTCGTCAAAACCTGTGACGCGTGTCAACGTCATGGAAACATATCTCAAAGGAATGAAATGCCATAAATGCCATTCAAGTTTGTGAGATATTTGACATCTGGGGTATTGATTTTATGGGGCCATTTCCATCTTCTCGTGGTAACAAGTACATACTCGTGGCTGTTGACTATTTGTCGAAATGGGTTGAAGCAAAAGCTTTACCTACAAATGATGCCCGAGTAGTTGTGAAATTTTTGAAAGCTCTCTTTGCCAGGTTTGGAACTCCTCGTGCAATAATCAGTGATCGTGGTACACATTTTTGTAATGACCAATTTGATCGTGTCATGCAAAAGTATGGTGTTACCTGATAACGCTACACGCGTCGTTCGGGGTCAAGGAAACTTCCTTTTCTTCGAGCAAGTTTTATAACACCCTAGGCAGTGAACCTAATCGTTGTAGTGTATTAATTAGGGTAAGCCACGGGTATTGATATCGTTCTCTAGGGGAATAGGAATGCTAGTGAGAAGTTACTACGCTAAGGTTGAGGTTGAGGAAGATTATTTTTGTATTTTTTATATTTTTTTTAGAAATTGAAAAGGTACGAATCTCGGGTATTGGATTTGGGGGGTTGGTATTGCTACCGATTACTCTACTATTATCTAATTATCTAAGCTAAGGTTGTGATAGTCTATGTCTAATTGATGTGTACTCGTATGATAGTCTAAAGATGTGTTTACTTAGGTTTTACTACTCCTTAATTATCTCCTATTGATGGTTGATTTGTCACGTCCTTATTCCTAGTTGCGTTGTGATTCTAAGGCTATAGGGCGTGCTTGTTTCCCTAACTCTTTGAAATTACCAAAGGGTCTTGTTTACAAATCCTCTAGTGATTTATAGACGCCTACTCTACGGTTGTCCTTGAATACTTTATCCTACAATTACCTAGATAATTATATTCTAAAGTTCACAAAGAAAAGTCAAGCATTAAGTACACAACGAATAATCTAGCGCACTCTAGATCATTAGTCAACTAAGATAAGTATCAACCAATCAATATTCAATAATTAAGTTTCATATTCCCTAAGCAAACACACAAATAAATTAGCCGGACATGGAGAACATGCAAGCATACACACAAATAATCAAAGACATAATTAAATTAATGAAGTAAATACTTATCTTGATGTATAATAGGGTTTAGAACCCTAAAATACTGCACAAGAAAGCCTTGGTTCGGTTTTAGGTTTTTACTCCAAAAGACTACCCTCAAAAACTGAAAAATTCGGATTCTATATATAAGATTACATCTGCGACGGCGTCACCTTATGTTTTGTGACGCCGTCGTGTCGCCGTCATTAGGGTTTCGTCTTGGCCACGTAAACCTTGCGACGGCGTCACCTTATGACTGTGACGCCGTCCCCTTCAGCTCTGACGCCGTCTTGGCTGCATCTAGGCCGTCTGAGTAGCGACGGCCTATTCCTTTAGAACCTGACGTCGTCCCTTAAAAACATGCAATTTCGCTTCTGAGCCGTCGCAAAATGCCTTCCCGACGGCGTCGCAGATATGCAGTGACGCCGTCGCCTTATGTTTCAGCAGCTTTGAGTGTCTCGATTCTGACTTTGGCCATTTTCTTCGTATATTCGCGCCTTTTCGTCCAAATAAGCATCATTCCAGCATTTTGCCTTCAAGAGACCTAAAAAGTGAAAAGGAACGATATTAAGCAATAACGGATACAAAAGTGATCGAATAAGGGCTTAAATGACCCCTCAAAAAGGTACCTTTTAAAACCTTATCAAATATCCCTACACTTGGTATTTGCTTGTCCTCAAGCAAATGTGCTTTTAGCCAATTAATTTATAAGTTAGGGGTCATGAAGCATCCATTCAAAACGGTCCATAACACATATAAGCCCCGCAAAAGTCATAACAAGCACGGAAATTACATACTAGCACCTCACATGGGGTGTTTGGATACTCACATCTCTCTCGGGTGTATATATGAAATATAACAAATCGGAAATGGAAGATAAACACTCATTAACCGGTCCTAGTACATAGATTACCATAGGCTTGAGAATAGATCAAACCTCCGTCGCTTTGGCGTAAGAACCTAGGAAAGACTATCAAAGAGGTCTTTTAAAGGGTTGTAACGTTAGGCTTACGGTAGGGAAATGAAGGGTTTGGTGGGATAGGCTATTTAGTGGTGGATAGTCAAAAATCTCTATGTTGCAAGTATACGAAGAATGGCGTTGCTAAGCTAAGACTCGACACTCTAAAACTCTAGGCAACGAAAATAAACAAACATAATTTAAAAGATAGATGTAGGATGGTAGCCCGTATGGTTTTTTTTTTTTTTTTTTTTTTTCATACACTTTTACTCTACCATCCTCTACGGTACATCAAAATGATAGGGATTTATAGACACATCCCTACACTTGAGTTTTTATTACTCTAACACTAATTTGACCCGAATTGAAAAGATCAAAACACTTGGAGTACATTATTATGCAAACAAAGGGAATTTGAGTTTAACATTCTCTTCCCTATATTTCATAAACTTTAACTTTTCCCATGAATCCCAATCATCCCAAAACTGTATACAAAGGATATGACTCGACTTAGCAACTCATGCAAGCAACCAGATAATTGAACTAAGGGTTTTGGGTGATAACAAAAATTTGCACTAAAAGTGAGTGCAATAAAGGGTAGGCTAAGGCGATTTGGGTGTATATTTGGGGGTGGGGTGTAAACAATGCTCTTCATTGATATTCCGGAAACCGAAACATCACGAGAACCGCGAAAAGGATAGGCTCTGAGGGGTTAACTAGGGGTATCGTGTACTAAAGATGAGTACAACGCAAAGGGTGTGGGGGAATTACTCAACCGAGGTGGAAGAAGTAATTATATTACAGGTATCAAACAAGGGTTTATCCTAATGCCTCTTATCATTTAGTTATTCCTAACTACACAAGTGTAGTCTCACTAGCGATCTCGGAATACATCACAAAACAAGTTCTAGAATCTAATATACTACCGGTTCACACTCTAAGCATTAAAGATGAATGCTTTAATTCCTACTAATCTAAGGGCGATCCTCACATTTTGGGTGGAATTTAGGTGGTAAAGGGTTTTTTTGTGCTAGTCATGCAACTTCCTATCCATGAGACGCTTTTGTTAAGACTAATGGCCCACTCCTATACGTCATGAAAAAATTTTAAATTTGGCTAAAATTACCCTAACCTACATTTTCTCATGGTTTATTACACAAATACACTTGGACAAAGCAAACAGTCAAGGATAAGCATAGTTTCAAAGTTCCCGTTTATTTTCCCTCCCTACACTTAAACTGAACATTGTCCCCAATGTTCCCCGAAAGTATCAAAGTTATGATAAAAGAAGGTAATTAAAAACGAAAGAAACTTATACTCCCCTGATTAGCTCGGTAGGATCCGTGTAAAGTGGTGGTTAAATCCTTTTCAAGAAGAATTATTGCGTGAAAAGCTCCTTCCAATCTTATGTAACTTCTTCTTGACAAACTAAACCTGCACACTTGAAGAAAACAAACAAAACCTTTGCGTAAAATCGGCGGTAATAATATACATAAGACTCGATTTAAACTAGGATATAATGCTTGTGGAATGGATGTTTACAGAATTTCTAAGAAAATTAAGACCTGGAAAATTCCAAAAATTTATAAGTAGCTCAGAAAACGAGAAAAAAAGTAATCTGATGTTTTTACTCCTTCCTGACGCCGTCAGGTTGCAATCCTGACGCCGTCAGGTTATCCTGACAAAAACTGGTCTGCGATTTTCTGGAAAAAATTCTGGAAAATTTATATCTTTAGAATCTGGAAAAATTCCTGCAAAACATCCATTATGACTCGATACAAGCATTTGACTCGAACAAACAAACATATATATCTTTTAATTAATTGTTATTCTCATGTTCACGTTTCTTATGAAAACGTGTGTAATCCTCCCTACACTTATCCTTTATGTAAAATACCTTTATATGTAATTATGACGAGGTTAAAAACAAAATAAAGCATTTTTACAAATTTAAACATGAGGACAAACAATTAATAAAAGATATATGACATTAACAAGTAAACAATTAAGCATGGGTTGCCTCCCACGAAGCGCTTTTCTTTATTTAAGAGTCTTGTAGCTAGACTCGTAGTCCTACCCCTACGTTGCCTCGTGCACGCTCGCGTGCTCATACCTAAGCCATTCCAACTCTCTTTCATTCTTTTTATAATCATCTCCTAATTCAAGGCATTTTTTGTAATACCGTTTTGTTTTCTCATATGGGTACCTAAGCCCACTTTGCTTATCTCTTTCACTAAGCAATGAAATAGGGGTCATTCTATTACAAGCCTTAATGTCCCTATGTTTAAATCTAGGATGAGCGCGTGGCATTTGATAGACAAAATCTTCGACTTCATCAGAGAAAGTGATTAGACCGTCAATCATTCGTTCATTCAACCTAGTCAAATTCTTGAAAGGTTTCCCAAAAATTACTTGAGTGAGGTCCTTGTCGATAAATTCTCCCAGGTTTTCTAAGACCATGAATTCTACCAAGTAGGCAAAACTTCCAACGAACACGTGCAAATGAGTGACTGCTTTAACAACATTGTTCCCATGATAGGTTAACTCATTGACCTTGATTTTATTGTATAGATCCTTTGAGATTAAGTTTAAAGGCAAGAATGAATTCAAATAAGCATCGAACCCTTCTAGTCCTATTTTTCATGGGAATTGCATGTTAAATGGGCCATCTTTCTCAATCCTACATCTAGGGTCAAAGTATTGGGAGGGATCTTCCTTAATTTCAAAGCTATCCTTATTGATGACCTCTCCGCCATCAAGTTCTTCATCATGATCAGACTCCTCATCAGAATCTGAGTAATAGAAAGGACTTTGTTGTCGCCAATTCACCTCGTTATGCCCTGGGTGGTTATCAAAATGGTGAGTGGGTGAAGGGTTTTGTGGGATTGTGTTCTCAACCTCGGGATTGGGAATGGGTAGGGTGAAGAATCTTCGGTGGAAGATACGGATCATGGTGAGTAATGGTTTTTACGAACGAAGGTCACGAAGAAGGGGGATAGACTAAGAGAAAGCTAAAAATGAGAAAAAAGTTTACTTGATATGAATCAAGTAAAGAAACCTAAACGAGGTGGACTACTAACTAGCTATTCTATTCCCCGGCAGCGGCGCCAAAAACTTGATAACGCTACACGCGTCGTTCGGGGTCAAGGAAACTTCCTTTTCTTCGAGCAAGTTTTATAACACCCTAGGCAGTGAACCTAATCGTTGTAGTGTAGTAATTAGGGTAAGCCACGGGTATTGATATCGTTCTCTAGGGGAATAGGAATGCTAGTGAGAAGTTACTACGCTAAGGTTGAGGTTGAGGAAGATTATTTTTGTATTTTTTATATTTTTTTTAGAAATTGAAAAGGTACGAATCTCGGGTATTGGATTTGGGGGGTTGGTATTGCTACCGATTACTCTACTATTATCTAATTATCTAAGCTAAGGTTGTGATAGTCTATGTCTAATTGATGTGTACTCGTATGATAGTTTAAAGATGTGTTTACTTAGGTTTTACTACTCCTTAATTATCTCCTATTGATGGTTGATTTGTCACGTCCTTATTCCTAGTTGCGTTGTAATTCTAAGGCTATAGGGCGTGCTTGTTTCCCTAACTCTTTGAAATTACCAAAGGGTCTTGTTTACAAATCCTCTAGTGATTTATAGACGCCTACTCTACGGTTGTCCTTGAATACTTTATCCTACAATTACCTAGATAATTATATTCTAAAGTTCACAAAGAAAAGTCAAGCATTAAGTACACAACGAATAATCTAGCGCACTCTAGATCATTAGTCAACTAAGATAAGTATCAACCAATCAATATTCAATAATTAAGTTTCATATTCCCTAAGCAAACACACAAATAAATTAGCCGGACATGGAGAACATGCAAGCATACACACAAATAATCAAAGACATAATTAAATTAATGAAGTAAATACTTATCTTGATGTATAATAGGGTTTAGAACCCTAAAATACTGCACAAGAAAGCCTTGGTTCGGTTTTAGGTTTTTACTCCAAAAGACTACCCTCAAAAACTGAAAAATTCGGATTCTATATATAAGATTACATCTGCGACGGCGTCACCTTATGTTTTGTGACGCCGTCGTGTCGCCGTCATTAGGGTTTCGTCTTGGCCACGTAAACCTTGCGACGGCGTCACCTTATGACTGTGACGCCGTCCCCTTCAGCTCTGACGCCGTCTTGGCTGCATCTAGGCCGTCTGAGTAGCGACGGCCTATTCCTTTAGAACCTGACGTCGTCCCTTGAAAACATGCAATTTCGCTTCTGAGCCGTCGCAAAATGCCTTCCCGACGGCGTCGCAGATATGCAGTGACGCCGTCGCCTTATGTTTCAGCAGCTTTGAGTGTCTCGATTCTGACTTTGGCCATTTTCTTCGTATATTCGCGCCTTTTCGTCCAAATAAGCATCATTCCAGCATTTTGCCTTCAAGAGACCTAAAAAGTGAAAAGGAACGATATTAAGCAATAACGGATACAAAAGTGATCGAATAAGGGCTTAAATGACCCCTCAAAAAGGTACCTTTTAAAACCTTATCATTACCCACCGTCTATCTACTGCATACCACCCCCAAACAAGTGGGCAGGTGGAAGTTTCAAATCGTGGTATTAAAAGAATACTTGAAAGGACAGTAGGTGAAAATCGTGCATCCTGGTCGGATAAACTGGATGACGCACTCTGGGCTTTTCGTACAGCTTACAAAACACCAATTGGGTGTACTCCATACAAGCTAGTGTACGGAAAAGCATGTCATCTTCCGATTGAACTAGAGCACAAGGCTTACTGGGCCTTAAAACATGCAAACTTCGATATACAGACAGCCGGTGATCACAGAAAAGTTCAAATGAATGAACTAAATGAACTTCGTGATCAAGCTTATGAGAACTCTTTGATCTACAAGCAAAAGACAAAGAAGATTCATGACTCTAAAATCAAGAACCGCGTTTTCAACGTTGGTGATCGAGTCCTTCTTTTCAACTCTAGATTGAAGATTTTCTCAGGAAAGCTCAAGTCCCGTTGGTCTGACCCATTCACTATTGCTAAGGTTTATCCTTATGGTACCATTGAGTTATCTCAACCCGATGGTCCTAAGTTTAAAGTGAATGGTCATCGAGTTAAGCATTACTTTGGAGAGGACATTCCCCCTGTGGTTGTCCCGGATTTACAAACATTCCCCATGAACCAATAAATGCGGGGATCGAGTCAAGCTAGTGACTCGGGAATCAAAAATAGTAGCACACACCATATGGGTTTTCACCCATGTTTCTGTCTTCTTATCCCCTTTCTATCACCCTAGTGTGGGGGAGTTTTTCCCACGCTGTTGTATATATCAATCATAAAAAAAAAAAAAAAAAAAAAAAAAAAAAAAAAAAAAAAAAAAGTGTATATATCAAAAACAAAATAATGGCCGTAGTATTTCCCTTTTATGTTCTATGTTTCGGCATAACCGCCGGTACTTTGAATATTGAGGGCAATATTCATTTCTAAGTGTGGGGGGGAATTCTCACGAATTTCATCATGTAATTATTCCACCCAATTCCCCCGTTTTTGGCCAAAATTTTTTTTGGAGTAAGTGTTTTTCACTTACTCAGCAAATGGTAATCAGTCCGCCATGTCTAACCCACATAAGGATTGGCTAATCCAGGAGCAAACGGCTCTTGGTAAAGATATCTCAAATCCGTTTATGGCTTGCAATTTGCCTAAAATTGTATGGTGTTCAGCTCACCATATCTTTAAACTAGTGAAAAGTTGGCTAGCCCGCAAGTTTATGGCTTGTGGTAAAGGCAGTTGAAAATCCATAATTGGTAATCGGCTCACCAAAGATAATAATTATAATTTATCTAAGAGTTGGCTAGTCCAGAAGGGTACGGCTTCTGGTAAAGACAAATCAAATCCGTTGAAAGCTGGTGGTTTGCTCAAAATCACATGGTTATCGTTGTGCCAAGGTTCTTACTTGAACTGAAACAATTGGCTACTCCAGAAGTAATGGCTTTTGGTAAAGAGATAAAATCCATTAACTTTTCTCAAATCATTGCTAGGGACTAGCAATATCTTAGTGTGGGGGATTGATAAGTGTCTAAATACTCATCATTTTTATACTGTTAGAATGCCAAAAACATCTGAAAACACTCAGAAACACATCAAAATGATAAAAATATCACAAACAAGTGTTTTATATGTTTTAAATGCAAAAACATCAAAATCTGGTGAAAAACGTATCAAGTTTGCATAATTGGCAGTTTTAGTCCCCAAGTTACAAAAGTTGTCAAAAACAGTCCCTGGTAATTCAAAAACTTGTAAAATATCATTTTAGGTCCTTAAGATTCAAAAGTTGTCAAAATAAACCCTTTAAAGTTTAAAAATCACAAATTGACAACTTTAGTCCCTGAACTTTGGAAAAATGTCAAAAATAGTCCTTGGTTAATTTAAAAAGTGAAAATTATCAAGTTTTAACCTTGTTCTATTCATATTTGACATAAATGGTCCTTATGATATAACTTTGAAGAAAATTACAATATTGGTCCTTATAGTTTCTAAATTGACAGTTTTGGTCCCTGGATTTGTAAAAATGGAAATTTTCAACTAAGGTCCTTGTACTATTCTTACTTGGCAGGTTTTACCCTTGTGATAAAGTTTGGAAACTTGTAAAAATCAGACCCTCAACTTTGGCAGAATTGCAAATATGGTCCTTGTGGTTACTTAGCTAATAAACCAAACGGATCCAATACTAAGCCCAATCCAAACCCAAACAGTGACCCGGCCCAGTTTTTAAATTCGAATAAAACCGCGCCACTGTTCATGTGTCTCCCTCACCCCTGTTTCACCAATACCAGTGGTATTTAACCACTTGATTTCCAATCCAGCTCACCCCAGATCACCTTTCCACCTCCCCCCTCCACCTCTACATCAATCCAAAGACATTTAATGAGAAAAACCTGCTCGTTGGAATTTTGGCGCCAAAATTATGACAAATGGCAAAAGTGATTATCTGGCTAAATCAATGGTTGGATTGTGATGGGATTAGGTCAGAGGTCGACAAGGATGAAATGAAGTCAATAAATATCAAGAGGAAGCAATGGAGAAAGTAGTTAGAGTAATTTTTATTTAAGCTTATGTCGTTTTAGTCAATTTTCATTTTCCAGTGTATTTCTTAGCTCTCAAGCACTAAATTAGGTATTCTCAGTGTATGTGGAAACTTTTTCAATAATCAATTTCAGTATTAAAGTTCTAATCTCAGTTTGTTAATTTTCAAATTTCAAAGAAATCTCAAAATGTTGAAATGTTGTTAGCAATGGTTAGTTTGGACTCAGAAGTACATATAAGCTCCTTATAAAGCTTATTAAAGCTTTTAGATACCTTAAAAGAAGTTTAGTAGCCAAAACCAAAAATTCACAAAAATATCAAGAAAATAAAGAAAAAAATAAAAATAAATGGTGAAACCTGATGAATGCTTGGAGCAGGGTATATTTTGGATTGCCTTGGGATTAGTGCTTCATGGGAAGCTTTAGGATGTGTTTTCAGACCTTGGTTCTCAGTTTTCAGTTGGAAGCCAATTGTAAGCCTTTTTGCTCAATCTTGGTACTTTACTGTTCTATGTTGTTAATGTTATTGTTCTATGTTTCTTTAGTGTTATTTAATGATATTATGAGGTCTGTAATAGATTGCATGTTCTTAATCTATTTAACTCTTTGAAAAAGTTACAAAACAGTATTATAAGGTCTGTTTGGTTTTGCTCAGTTAACTGAGCCAAAGGTCAGTTGGGTTGTTGTTTGTACTTGATACATGTCACAGTAGGTCTTAGAAACTCATTTCAGTAAGAAAAACTAGACCTTAGTTAGTAGAAAGTCAAACTTCCTCTTAATCTCATCTTACTGTGTAACTGTTGGGATTTAGGAAGTGAAACTCATCACAGTAGTTCATAGTTTGTTACCTTAGCTTAATTCCATCTAATTTTAGCTTAATATTACATAATCAATCAGTAGAATCAAGTTAAAATTCATTTTAGTCAAACTAATTAGTTCTTATAAAAGTCAAAATTTTCAGTATTAGCAGTTTTGGATAAAATAGAATAACCTATATAGGACTTAATATTGAGTTTCATGATTTGAGCCTTTGGAATATAAAAATCTAGCTGCTCATCTCTAACCTAGTGTATTTTATATTTTCTCATTAGCTTATGAAACAGCTTTTCTCTTAGCTTATTCTGGACACCATTTCAATACAGTGCCCTGTGCACAGGTTTTCATTCATTTTCAATAGCTTGTAAAAAGCTATCCAGTGCACCTTAGCTTGTCAAAATTGTTTTCTTAGATAGCCAACCAAGCCATCTTAAGGACACAAGTTTTAAATTTCCAGTTGCAGCTTATTTACTAGGCCTGCTTGAGCTTATCATTTTGTCCCAAGTAAGTCAGTATTAACTGAGTAATTCTCAGTGGATTCTCAGGTTTTGAAAAAGCTTCTCAAAAGCTCATTTTAGCTTGTTTTGATTTCATCTTTTGTTTCTAGGTAGCCAACCAGGTCTAATACAAGTTCTAATAATTGCTTTTCAGTTTTAGCTTATTGTGTGTTCTGTGCATAAGCTAAAAGTAGCCCACCAGTTTCTGTTTTGCTCATCAAGCTCATTCTTCAAATCTGTGTTAACTTGTAATCCAGAGGTTCAAGCTTGTTGATTTTAGTTGCATTTGAGTCATTATAGCATATTTTAGCTTCTGTATCAATTTGGTGGTCTTTGGTTATCAATTGGCTTTTTCAAGTGCTTAATAATAAGCAGTTGCCAATGCAGTTGCTTATTTCTCCATACAAGACCATGTTTTTATATTTTTCCTAGATTCTATATATTAAAATAGACTTTTCCTGAAATTTTCATAATTTTTCATAACTGTTTGCTATTTTTCTTAATTAAAAACAGTTTTTAGGCATTTTTAAATAGCTTTTAATACAAATAAATTATAAAAAGTCCAAAAAAATGATTTTTCAATTTTCTTAGGTTAAGATAAATATAAAAGTAATAAAAAGTATTTTTCCATAATTTTCTTAGTTTAAAAAGTATTTTTTAGCATTTTTATTAGTTTTAAATAGTTTTAAATTAATAATAAATACATAAAAAGTCTTAAAAATATATTTTCAGTTTTAAAATAAGTTTTATCATATTTTAGACTTTTCTAAGTGATAATTTCATTTTTCTAGGTTAATCTTGTATTTTCTTGTATTTTAGTACAATTTAAATACTTAATAAATAGTTTTTAATTAATAATAATTAAATAAATAGTTGTAAAAATAATTTTATTTTTCTAATAATTTTCTTTTATATTTAGGATTGTAAAAATATCATTTTCATATTTGTAGGTCTTTTATTTCTTTAAAACTCACATTTTATTTTGTACGTAGACGTAATTTTATTTTAAACGTAAGTTTTAAGTTGTAGGTTTTAAACGTTCATCGATCATTGTAAAAATAGTGATAGTGTTTATTTAATAGATTTTAACTTTTTAATTTTCTTAATTTGCATTTAAGTCGCTTTAATTTGTAAATTTTCTCTTTAGGTAATTTTCCATCAATATCCTTACAGATCACTATCCTTAGTGATCATTCTACCATCTGATCAAGTGTTTTAACACCAATTCATCCTCCGTGGGACTTAACGACCCAGGAATTCCCTATATTCCTCTGATCTTAATTGCATTTGTGTTTAAGCTGTTTTAAGTCTGTTAGACTTGACTGTTTAGCACCAATCAAATTTTGGCGCCGCTGCCGGGGAGGCTGTAAGCGTGTTTCTAGCATTTTCAGACCCGTACTTGCACATATACTACAGTTTGTAAAAATTTCTGTAAAGTTAATATAAATCAAAAAGTTCATTAACACTTTTCCTAAAGTGTTAAAAACCCAAAAACAATATAAAACAACAAAACAATCGTAACGTTTTCTAGTTTGTGTTTCTTTTAAGGTGATTCTTAAAGAGATACGATTTGGTTAAACGGGACGATACCAAAAATATTTTCCAAAAGTCTTTAACCCCATCAGCACAAATCATTACCTACGTCTTTTCAGTGGTACTTAATTAAATACATAAAAATCAACCACCGCAAATCAAGGCAGTGCACTACCTAACTGGGGGTGCGACCATAATAAGTTCCCGAACATCAGATTTAAAACTTGCCTTTGTGTCACTTGTGATTTGGTGTACCTTTTTCAAAGAAGCCAGTTCATTTGTGATTATTGGTTAAGTTCACTTCTGTTTTGCCTCATTTGTTTTGAAAATTGATTTTTATACCTAGTGCATGCGCACTCGTTCTTCCAGTTCTACAAGTCCACTTTCAGAACTTGGAAAAATTCCTCGTAGACGTAGAGGACGTTCAGCTCCTTCAGCCGTGACTGAGGAACGTCTACCACCACCACCACCACCTGTCGAAATGGCAGAAGACAAACCTATGAATGAGCTTCTCCAAGCACCCATCGAGGGTTACGGAGATGCCATTGTTGTCCCAGCCATTGTGGCTGATACCTTCGAGCTCAAAACCGGGTTACTTAATCTGGTAACCCAAAGCCAATTCTATGGTTTTGAGCGGGATGATCCTCATGCACACATTCGATGGTTCAATAAGATTGCATCAACCATCAAGTACAAGAATGTCCCACACGAAGCTATCAAGCTTCTTCTGTTCCCATTTTCTCTAGAGGGACAAGCCC
The DNA here is from genome assembly GCA_019973895.1 of Chrysanthemum seticuspe. NCBI lineage: Eukaryota > Viridiplantae > Streptophyta > Magnoliopsida > Asterales > Asteraceae > Chrysanthemum > Chrysanthemum seticuspe. Next base: position 131,221,937 of record BPTQ01000001.1, on the reverse strand, counting down.
GGAATTGGCTTGAGAAACAACCCCCTCGTTCCATAGAGACATGGGAAGATCTAGTTACCAAGTTTGTTAACGAATTCTATCCTCCATCCCGAACCACAAGTCTTAAGAATGAGATAATGAAATTTTCTCAGAGATTTGATGAATCATTCGGGGAGGCATGGGATCGTTACAAAGAATTGCTCCGCAAGTGTCCACATCATGGTTTTACCGAGTTAATGCAAATGGATACTTTCTACAATGGTCTGAGACAAGTTGACCAAGACTTTTTGAATGCCTCCGCGGGAGGTAATTTCCTTAGCAAAACCACCAAAGAAGCCTTACAAATCATTGAAAACAAGTCCCAGGTCCGTCCTTTCTGCACAAAGACATATCAAAATCAGTCTAATGCTGGACCTTCTACTTCATCTCCTGTGAGTACATCTAGCACAGATGCTAAGATTGATAAACTCACAGACATTGTTCAGGCTTTGGTTCTTGCTAACCAAAAGAAAGTCACATTCACTCAAACACCATCACATGGTGAAGTGAAGAAAGTTGAAGTTTGTGTCACTTGTGGTGGTCCTCATGCATACTACAACTGTACTGCCACCGATGGTAGTCCGTTTGAAGCAAATGCTATAGCCGGTACTTCAAATCAAGGAGGTAATCAATACTGTCCTCAAAATGATCCAAACTACCGTGCTAACACTTATCAGGCACCACCCGGTTTTAACCAGAATCCTAACCGGAATCAGAATCAACCTAGAATGAACCAAGGTTATCAAAACCAAGGTAATTTTTATCCTGGACCCAATCAAGGTTTCCAACAACAAGGAAACCTTCATCAAAACAATTTCAATCGAGGGAATCAATTTCATGGGAATGTGAATCCTAATCAAGGGAATTTTCAACAACAAGGTCATAATCAAAACATCAGACCTCAAAATTTCCCTCCTAATCCACCTCCCGTCATTACTCCTCCAGGACCATCATCTGATGAGTTACTGAAGCAGTTCATGAAATCCCAAGATGAGATGAACAGATTGTTGGTCAGTCAGATCGCTGATCTCAAGAAGTCTTTAAATGATCAACCCTCGGGCTCAGGAAAACTTCCGAGCAACACGATCGCTAACCCGAGGGGCGATGCTAAGGCGATCACGACCAGAAGTGGTGTTTCATACAATGGACCCGCTATTCCTACTACCTCTTCTTCTTCTCTTCCAAAGGTAGTGGAAAGTGAGCCTCCAACACATAATGGACCTACGACTCCAATGCCCCCTCCTCCTGTGGCAATGAGTCAAGTTACCAAGACGACAAAGGACAAGGAATTTCCTATTGATAATGGAAATACCACACACGTCCTACCTTCGGTAGTCCAACCTCAAGTTGTCCAGAAACCCAAGTCTAATCCAGGAGTTGTTTTTGAACCACCTGTAGCTCCCGTTGAAAATATCAAATCCAAATCTTCTATTCCTTACCCATCACGTTTGAATGAGCAAAAGCTCCGTGAAAAAGCTAGTCATCAAATGGACAAATTTTTCCAAATTTTCCAAGAGTTACATTTTGACATAAGCTTTGCGGATGCTATCATGCTGATGCCCAAGTTTGCATCAACTCTCAAACACATGTTAAGCAACAAGGAAAAGCTGTTTGAAATGGCTAAAACTCCTCTTAACGAGAACTGCTCTGCAGTTATCCTGAAGAAGCTTCCAGAAAAGCTAGGAGATCCTGGGAAATTCCTCTTACCTTGTGTATTCCCAGGAATGGTTGAATGCTTTGCCCTAGCAGATCTTGGAGCAAGCATTAATCTTATGCCATATTCAGTGTGGAAGAAACTTTCTCTTCCGGAACTTACTCCTACATGCATGACTCTCGAGCTTGCAGATCGTACAATATCCCGTCCTCTTGGCATTGCCGAGGACGTATTTGTGAAAGTAGGAAAGTTCCATTTTCCAGCTGACTTCGTGGTTGTTGATTTTGATGCCGATCATCGGGTTCCTCTCATTGTTGGTCGAGGATTCCTGAGAACGGGCCGTGCTCTCATAGATGTATTTGAGCAAGAAATCACATTACGTGTTGGTAATGAAGCTGTCACTTTTAACCTTGATCAGACTTCGAGGTACTCCGCAAATTATGATTCTGAATCGGTTAACCGAATAGATATCATTGATGTTGCTTTTGAAGAGTACTCTCAAGAAGTTCTTGGTTATGATCATAATTCTTCGAGTGATAATCTCACTCATTCATCTCAACCTATCATCGCCAATTCTACTCCTTCTCTTACCCCATTTGAGGAAAGTGACTTCATCTTAGAAGAGATTGAAGCCTACTTATCCAGTGATTCTGTTCCATGGGAAATTGATCACGCTCCAATTGACATTGAGGGGGACATACTTCTCATTGAGAAGTTGCTTAATGATGATCCATCATCAGCCCCTCACACTAGTGATTCAATTCCTGATGAGATTAATCAAAATAAGATTAATCTGGAGGGAGATTTTCTTCTTGAGAAGTTGTTAAATCATGACATTTCTCCTCCTCTCCCTCCCATCAAACTTCATAACAAGGAAATCAAATCAGTTGAGAAAACTGAAGAATTTCCTGAGGTTGAGCTTAAGGACTTACCACCTCATCTCGAGTATGCATTTCTTGAAGGTGATGATAAATTACTAGTCATTATTGCTAGAGATTTGAGTAAAGATGAAAAAGCTGCTCTCATAAAAATCTTGAAGTCACACAAGCAAGCAATTGCTTGGAAACTCTCCGACATTAAGGGTATCAACCCTGAATTTTGTACTCACAAAATCTTGATGGAGGATGACTTCAACCCAGCAGTTCAACATCAGAGAAGAGTAAATCCAAAAATCCATGATGTTATCAAACAGGAGGTTATCAAACTTCTTGATGCAGGATTGATTTACCCAATCTCAGATAGTCCTTGGGTTAGCCCAATTCATTGTGTTCCGAAAAAGGGTGGCATTACTGTTATCACAAATGAAGATAACGAGTTAATTCCAACTCGATTGGTTACCGGATTGCGTGTTTGCATTGACTATCGTAAGTTGAATGACGCCACCCGTAAAGACCATTTTCCTCTGCCCTTTATGGACCAAATGCTTGAGAGATTAGCAGGGAATGAATACTATTGTTTCCTTGATGGTTTCTCGGGGTACTTTCAGATCCCCATTGATCCAAAGGATCAAGATAAAACTACATTCACCTGCCCATACGGAACTTTTGCCTATAGAAGTATGCCTTTTGGCCTATGTATTGCTCCTGGCACGTTCCAACGATGTATGATGGCCATTTTCCACGACATGATCGGGGAAACAATGGAGGTGTTTATGGATGACTTCTCGGTCATTGGGGATTCGTTTCAAACATGTCTCTCCCATCTAGATAAAATGCTCAAACGGTGTGAAGACACCAATCTTTGTCTAAACTGGGAGAAAAGCCACTTTATGGTCAAAGAAGGTATAGTCCTTGGCCATAAGATTTCAAAGAATGGGATTGAGGTAGATAGAGCAAAAGTCGATGTTATTGCTAAATTACCTCATCCTACTACCGTTAAAGGTATTAGGAGTTTTTTAGGTCATGCCGGTTTCTATCGTAGATTCATTCAAGATTTTTCCAAAATCGCCCGGCCAATGACCCATCTTCTTGAAAAGGATGCTCCTTTTATCTTCTCACCCGAGTGCATCGTAGCTTTTGAAACATTGAAGAAAAAGCTTACTGAAGCACCCATTCTCGTTGCTCCAGACTGGGATTTACCTTTTGAACTTATGTGCGATGCAAGTGATTTTGCTATCGGCGCAGTCTTAGGGCAACGAAGAAATAAGCATTTTCAGCCTATTCACTACGCAAGTAAAACTATGACTGAGGCTCAAACTCATTACACCACCACAGAAAAAGAGCTATTAGCCGTGGTGTATGCATTTGAAAAGTTTCGGCCATACTTAATCTTGACCAAATGTGTAGTGTATACGGATCACTCGGCTCTTAAATATCTCTTTGCAAAACAAGATGCAAAACCGAGATTGCTCCGTTGGGTTCTCCTCCTCCAAGAATTTGATATCATCATACGTGATAAAAAAGGAGCTGAGAACCTGGCTGCTGATCATCTGTCCAGATTAGAAAACCCTCACCAAGATGTTTTCGAGAAAAAGGATATAAATGAAACATTTCCTCTCGAGACACTCAATGCGGTTTCTTTTCGTGGAAACTCTTCTACCCCATGGTTTGCTGACTTTGCAAATTACCATGCGGGTAACTTCATCGTGAAAGGGATGTCAACCCAGCAGAAGAATAAATTCTTCAAGGATGTTAAACATTATTTCTGGGACGACCCTTTCTTATTCAAAATCTGTGCGGATCAAGTCATCCGACGGTGTGTTTATGGACAAGAAGCTCTTGACATTCTCAAAGCTTGCCATGCTGGACCCACCGGGGGCCATCATAGTCCAAACTACACCGCCAAAAAGGTGTTTGATTCCGGGTTTTATTGGCCCACAATCTATAAAGATGCCCACGAATTCGTCAAAACCTGTGACGCGTGTCAACGTCATGGAAACATATCTCAAAGGAATGAAATGCCATAAATGCCATTCAAGTTTGTGAGATATTTGACATCTGGGGTATTGATTTTATGGGGCCATTTCCATCTTCTCGTGGTAACAAGTACATACTCGTGGCTGTTGACTATTTGTCGAAATGGGTTGAAGCAAAAGCTTTACCTACAAATGATGCCCGAGTAGTTGTGAAATTTTTGAAAGCTCTCTTTGCCAGGTTTGGAACTCCTCGTGCAATAATCAGTGATCGTGGTACACATTTTTGTAATGACCAATTTGATCGTGTCATGCAAAAGTATGGTGTTACCTGATAACGCTACACGCGTCGTTCGGGGTCAAGGAAACTTCCTTTTCTTCGAGCAAGTTTTATAACACCCTAGGCAGTGAACCTAATCGTTGTAGTGTATTAATTAGGGTAAGCCACGGGTATTGATATCGTTCTCTAGGGGAATAGGAATGCTAGTGAGAAGTTACTACGCTAAGGTTGAGGTTGAGGAAGATTATTTTTGTATTTTTTATATTTTTTTTAGAAATTGAAAAGGTACGAATCTCGGGTATTGGATTTGGGGGGTTGGTATTGCTACCGATTACTCTACTATTATCTAATTATCTAAGCTAAGGTTGTGATAGTCTATGTCTAATTGATGTGTACTCGTATGATAGTCTAAAGATGTGTTTACTTAGGTTTTACTACTCCTTAATTATCTCCTATTGATGGTTGATTTGTCACGTCCTTATTCCTAGTTGCGTTGTGATTCTAAGGCTATAGGGCGTGCTTGTTTCCCTAACTCTTTGAAATTACCAAAGGGTCTTGTTTACAAATCCTCTAGTGATTTATAGACGCCTACTCTACGGTTGTCCTTGAATA